>PRKT01000705.1:44527-91753 GCA_003671525.1 Saccostrea glomerata
ATATATATATATATATATATATATATATATATATATATATATATATATATATATATATATATATATATATATATATATATATATATATATATATATATATATATATATATATATATATATATATACATATATATATATATATATAGTTAAGTCGGTAATCGTATTTCTATATACATATATATATATATATATATATATATATATATATATATAAAATCAGGCAAAGAATTTCACTGATTAAGAATTTTAGACAAAATTCTCATCAAGGGGGATAATTGTTGGCCTTGCTATCTTTATCTTAAAGAGAAATTAACCTAAAAGTTAACGTTATAAATTTCACTATTGATCATTGGAACCTGATTACAAGTAATTGGAAAACAATACATGTGACGTGAGTTAAATTCTTTATATTTTCATTGAGAATGAAAGTAAAAATTGTTACTGAGTGGTTTGAAATTTTCACTTAGAGCAAACAATGGCTTTCATTTTTCTTTGATACTTTTGTGTTGTGACATCCATTAGTCATTTATGATATCAAAATTAAACACCCTGAGTGTGTAAATTGCCATTTTCTTCTTACTATAGATTCTTTATTTTTGGCGAATACTTATTAAAGCAGATTGGGTCTTAAGGTCAAATTACGAAATAATAATTCACGAAGGGATCAAGAGATTTTCATAGACTTCAGCACCGTAAAAGTAAAGGTTAGTAATTTTATTTGGCATGTGGTGTTTCTCGGGAAATTACTCGAGAAATAATTCCAAGTGAATATTTAGGAATATTTAGGAATCTACAGTATATTTTGTACATATCCAGCTCTTTTATCATTCTGTTCCATACATGTTTCCTCAGTGTGGGCGCTCCAATAATTACATGTATTTCCCGCTTAAAAAGTGAAAAAACTAATCATCGAATAAAATTTATTGTTTTGTTTATAATCATTTTAAACATCAGAGCAGATTATCAAATGATTTTCAAGACAGTTTATACAATGAACGAGTTGTCTTTAGTCATCAAAATTACTATACTAAAGGCAAAGCCTTGACTGTGCGTTATAAAAAAAAGTACGAAAGACCATAAATATTTATGACTGTTTGATATAAGTTATGAATAAAAAATCCTTTCAGTCGGTAACTGAAATTCTAATAAGATATTTCATTGGATAAAAACCCGAACAAAGGACTATCTCTTATATAATAATTTGATGAAGACACCAGTGACTATCAGATTCTTACCTGTCGCCCTAAGATCAACATTTCTTGGCATTAAGCTAATTAAGGTAAGATTTCATGTATTCTTTGTATGTGTTTTATGTATTTATGTATTCTTTTTGTCCTTTAAAGATATAATAACCCAGTGGTTACATGTACATTGGCTTCATTGTTAATTAAAAGAACAATATTTGATAAACTTCCATTAAAATAAACAATTTTAAGGTTAATGACAATAATTATCATGAGGTAAAAGAAATTTACTTTCCTGCAAGCTCTTGTTCATTACCGAAACTGTTTTATTATCGGTAACTGTTACATTGTTTCTCACTTTGACGATAATGCAGTGATATATATACAAATATATAAGACAGATAAAGTAAGGAATTAAGAAAAATAAATCTTAACTTTCATTATTTTTGATAGATGTTTGATTGATTGTATATTGTTTTACGTCCCATTTGAGAATTTTTCACTCATTTATAGACATCGCCATATACCTGTGACGGACGTCAAATTTTGAACTTAACTTGGTACTCAAGGCCATTAAGAAGTATGGGACCTTTATCGTGTCATCACCTGTCGTGATACTGGCCTCGGTTTTTCGAATCTCATCCAAAAATCTTTCAAAATAATGTTTCGAGCACATGGTGAAAGAATAGATACTCCCCGTTTTTTATTGACGACCGGTGTAACGTTGAATTTTGACCCGGGGTGAAAATTGACCCGGGGGTCATTTTTCAACGTTGAATACTGAGACCAAAGGTGTTGAATTTAGACTCTAATCCGTTGAAAACTGAGTCGGGTCGTGGAATTTTGATCATGAAACCGGTTCAAAATTCAACAGCATAAAAACACATATTTATGATTGGGTTTTCACTACTGTGACTTAATTCATAGGTATGAGGCCCCGTTTTGGTATTTACTGGAAAAGTAATATTCCCTATTTGAATAAGTGATATCACCTGTTCCAATAGATGATATCACCTATTTGATTTGAATTTGTGATATCATCAATTCGAAAAGTGATATCACTTATTCGAATTGGTGATATCGCCTATTCGATTGGGTGATATCACCTTTTCCCGTCGAAGACCTGTAGTTTTTTTTTTTTTTTTTTTGCTTACAAATTAATTCATTTCACTTATATATCATATAAACAACAAGAAAATCGTAGAAAACGTATGAAAACTGGGTAGTCCGAATTTTCTTGGTTCCAGTGGTAATCTATATATTATAGGGATCATTCATTAATGACTGTTGTAAGAAACTCAAATAGGTAATATCACCTTTTCGAATAGGTGATACCACTTATTCAAATAGGTGATAGCACCTATTTAGCACGAAAAGGTGATATCACCTTTTATTCTAAGCTCTCTGACTTGATCACATGATTAAGTATATAACAGCATAAAGACTTGAGTTACTATTTATAGAATCTGAAATGCATATTGACTTCATGTTTTTTTTTTTGTGATCATATGCTATAATGCAGGAGTCCTTTTAGAAAATTTTATTAAAATGAGTGACATCGATCCCCCCCCCCCTTGCCTGGTTTTCTCATAGAACAAGTGTTAAAATAGTATTGATTTCTCAATTAAAGATAATATAGAATATGACGATGTTTCTGAAAAAAAATAATACAACTTGTATTAATATTTTTTAATGTTCCGTAATTAATGAGACGTAACAATGCCTTGAAGTCTTTAATTAGGATCTACATGTACCTTATATTAAAACATATTGGATATCTTTGTCAAAAATTGATACGAGACAATTAAATTAGCATTCTGAATAACTCAATCCTCTATAATTACTCTACCAATGTATACATGTAAAACGAAACACATTTATTTAATATTAAACAGCAACAGCTTAGTTTATGCTGATCCCTAGTCTCTAAGTCTTGAAGAGAGAAAACTTGTGCCTTATTCCCAAAATTTTCAAATTTTGTTTTGTCAATCTATGTGATAAAATGATTTATATTCGATAATAATGTGAAACTTTACATTCCTATTTAATTGAGTTTACAACCAATTCTAGTTTAATTTGTCATATTTACCAGAATGCAATCATGGCAATTATTGAAAAAGAAAAAAAAAACATCGCATAGGAGATCATAGAGATAAAATTATGTAATAAGATGAGAAGTTTATCGAATAGGAATCGTATTTTTATCGAATAGAAATGGATGCTAGTTTGTTTTCAAACAACAACTTTATTGCATATAAACCAAATAATTATCGAATAGGAATGACAAAATTAGCGACTAGCAACCGATTGTTTTAAATATTAATGACATCGAATAGGAAACGCGTATTTTTCGAGAAAAAAAATGTAAATTTTATGATATATGAATCATATTGTCACATTTCCTGTAATTGGAATAGCAATTTATCGAATACAAATTACAAATAATGGAATAGAAATAACAAGTAATCGAATAGGAATCACATTCTATAGAATAAGAATGTTTTAGAATAAGAATAATCTCATTCTCAAAGTAATGGTCCGAAAGCGATCAAGCCGAGACAGTCTACCAACAAATAAGTTAATTGTTACAGGGATTTCAACAATCTATTCAAAGTCAGCATTACATACATGCTATGGTCGCTATATTGCTCTTTTCACAAATATAACCTACCATTGGAATCATTTGGGTCGATGTGTTTCATTATAATTTTTAGGCTATGAATTTTATTATTTTTATACTGAATTTGACTAGATGGGATGTTCCTTCCACCTGATCAATATATATAGGGCTACTTTCTAGATTGCAGATTTTAAAGATTTTTGTTTTATGACCTATTCGTTGTTTTTTATTTATTTATGGATGCCATGGATTTTGGAAAGTATTGTCAAAAATAAAGTTGTCATGCTAAGATAACTAAAACCGTGCACTGTTCAAAATGTACATGTATACACGGTTTGATACTGTATGTCTATTTCTATAATTCTTGAAAAGGGAAAAAATTGAAACTGAAATATAAATAAAGTGATACTGATAAATCCGGTAAAACAACTTCCCAGCTAAAGAAATGTTTAAACTTTGAGGTGGGGTCAATATTCAACAGGGTCAATTTTCAACTTGTTGACGTCATCAGGTGTAAGGAAAAAAATATCAAGCAGTTGAAAAATGACCCCGGGTATAAATTCAACGACTTTTGGTCTCAATATTCAACGTTGAAAAATGACCCCGGTTCAATATTCAACGTTGAAAAATGACCCCCGGGTCAATTTTCAACTCGGGTCAATATTCAACGTTACACCGGATTCAAACTCCCGACATTTCAACCACAGAGCGAGCACACTACCGACTGAGCTACCGTGAACAGTTTTTTTAAGGGGGGCTATGTCGTTGTACGTCTAAGCAGGTTATTTTACGTCAGAAATAGCGACGTTTTTTCTACCTGTTGTCTTTTTCAATTGTTAAATAGGCTTAACACTGTTAACATTGTCAATAAAGTATGCAATTCACAAATACAAAAATTTAAAATCATTAATATCAGATTAATTGTTTTATTTGATTTACTGAGTTAACTTTGTAAATATTTGAATTTTCTTCCTTGAGTTGATAATTTATACCAATTGGAATTGTAAAAAAAAATACCTCGATGATATACTGATATATAAGTGCGAAAATGTAGGATAAAATTCAGCAAAGAAAGCGGCTTAAATCAGGAAAGTATATTTAACTTTTTTACCATTAATTGTATTTTTCCATTAAACTAAGAAAACAAATTAAGAAATGTACTTTTAACTATATTTCCATACTGATTAGTAAAAGATTGATTGATTGATTGATTGATTGATTGTTTGTTGTTTAAGGTCCCTCTCGAGAATTTTTCACTCATATGGAGACGCCACCACATGCCGGTGGAGGGCTAGAAATTTTGTCCTATGCTCGGTACTCAGGGCTTTGAGCAGTGAGGGATTTTTTTTTTCGTGCCAGCACCTACTGCGACACGGGGCCTGGATTTATACGTTCTCATCCGAAGGACAAGTCTCCACGTCCACAGTGGAATTCGAACCCGCGAAAGTCATTCCAAAGTTCTAATAGGAGTTGGTTGTTTCTTTTTTGACGGGGAAAGGGAGCAGGGGTGTTAGAAACAGAATGATTGGAATCAAGAAGCAAAGCTTAAACGAGTGTAAATTATTACTAATCAAAAGAGCATAGTTGTTTTCCTCAAATTAGTTTTATATTCAGATATTTGTCACTGCTTACTCAACATTGTCATAGTGCAGAAAGGTCAATATTTATGACAGGACAATACAAAAATTAAAGAAAAGTTCATATTTCTTGTTTATTTTGTTATAAAGGTATACTTTGTTCTTTATCAAAATAAAGAAATAATTTATTTCTTCAAAAAAGTTATGAAATACAACATTTTCACTAAATAACGTTTTGAGATATTCCCTATTATCCATGACGGAATTATTAAGAATACGACAAGAAAACTGGGTGATACTAATATACTGACATTGTGCGCAAACAAGTGCTTTTGGGCTGCTTACACGCACATGTGCATGACATTCATATTTAATTTTTTCATCATTCATTCTCAAATAATGAATTTCATAAATACATCTGATTAAAAGACAATTAAAAGACATTAATTGTAGCCAAGGGGTAAGGGAATTATAAGAATGTCCAGTTGATTTTAAACAGATGCTTGTGTTTTATTATCTCTCATACTCTATAGCGCTGTAGATCAAGCCTTTCATATTCTGTTTCCAAAAGTACAAGTGGCTCTCCTGTTTTACGAAGCTATTCTATCTGGAATGAAAATGAAGCCGGATTTATGCAAAAGTATTTCATGAAGAATAAATGAATCATTAGGTATCCTTTAATTCAGAATATGAATATATCAAACCATCTTTCGATAAATATCTGTTTGTTTTCTACCGTCTCAAACTGGTGCACGTAGGTAAATGAAAAAAAAAAAAGTTTTCCAGGAAATATATTTTTGTCGGGATACACTGTAAGAGGGAAAAATTATCAAAATAAAAAAATAGAATCTCCTGAACATTGTTTTAAAAATGTTCAGTCGGGTCATTTAAATTGTTTGTCTCCTCCGTGAAACGTGATCCCACCTCTGATGCTTTTAAGATTGAGGTTTGCCTTGCTACAATTTTTTTTGTTTAATGGACTTTTTGAACTTTCAAAGTCTTTGTTATCTCCAGGTTGTTCAGGCTCATGCTTTTATGGCACCTGATCTCGTCTCTTATGTTTTTAGGGACCCTTATATGTTCTGCATTCAATTGTTCGATATCTGTTTTTTTATATAGTTTGATTAAATAGTTTATTGTAGCTGCTATATTATGTCAGGTCACTTAATTAACATGCGCATTTGATTTTTATTACAGGAGAAGTAATACTTTTTATGACAAAAGAAAATAACAGAGAAGGACGTAATAGAAAGAGAAGAATATGGCAGAAAAAATCAGTCCAATAAAATTACTAATGACGATGTAAATTGTAGCACTTATACAATTAAAAGTAGGGATCTGCAACCCGTCTTCAGCTTCTTCAAATATAGATTTGAAAATCGAAAATGAATCAAATGGTTCCAAAAATAATGATGTTACAACATTGATGGATGACAGGAATGATGAAAAGCCATTTACAAGAATACCCAACACCTCTCTTACTTCAGAACATAAAGAACCACAGAATGGATCAGAAACACTAGAAATGGTAACAAAGGAATGGTCCGATAACGAAACTCTTACTCGAATCAATTCAACTGAAAACGTCCCTCATTACTCGTCTTTGTTAGTCCCTGTCACTGCAATATCAGTTGGCTTGCTTGTAATTCTCTTTAATGGTTTAGTAATCATTCTTTCCTGCACAAACCGTAATTTACGAAATAATACCTACCTTTTTCTTGTATTTGGTTTGTCGATTACTGATTTTGTTCTACGCAGTACAGTTAAGGTGCGCAATGGAAATATTGACTAAATTTTGTATTTAAAAATGTATTCGTAATCGGGATGGCGATTATTTTTGGTACATTGTTTATATCGAATAATTGTAATTATGATTAATAACTACATATCGAGGACGATTATATTTTATATTTAGACTAGTCACGTGATGCGGCAGTCACGCGATTTTAGCACATTGACTTGAAGTATTGATGTTACATATAAATATCACTAGTGCAAGGGCATTACCAAGTTAAGTTTCCAAGTTAAGTATATAAATATTTTCAACACGCATTTTAGTTTCTAAAAAGTGCTGCGATCCTGTCTAAATTCTGCAATTTCATTGTTAAAATTAAACTTGTATGAACAAATGCTTTATTTTTTGCTGGTCAGCGGCATGAAATATTGATATAATTAAATTGTTTTTACGATTTCATCAGGATCGCAGCACTTTTCAGATACGTCAATAGTTCTATAGATAAAATGTAAAAGCTTACTTTGATCCATATAGTGTATGCCCTTGCACTAGATCGATTTATTAAGACCCCCCACATTGACCTCCGATGTTCTTGCATACAAATATACGGCAGTGTTAATTAAATACGTAATGTACAGAAAATATATTAATAAAATAGTAAAGAAGACATTAAATTCAAGTTATTGGCCCATAGAATATCTGTAAATAATATTTTATTTAATTATAGAATACATATTTTGTTGAGAAAATATTACTAGATCTGTCTCTCACTGCATACAAACTACGTCACGTTTTAAGAAATGACGTCATATTGACAAGTGTATTGCGATCAGTGACTTGTTTATAATTTGTTATGTGGGATTTAACTAACGACAAAACAACACGCTGTAGTAAGTTTTTATGTAGTTTGATGATTTCTTACTGGTTAAATTAGCAGATAAACTCATTTTTTGGTATTTTAAAGAAATGTTGTATGACGTATATTGTGTATGATGTCATAGTCAAGTTTCCCCGTACAAATTAGGCTCCGCCTCCTTTTTGTAACCTTAATTGTGCTGCGTAGGGGTAAGCTCTTTTCTTAACGGTATTCGATTATTTTTCCTTGCCCACTCCAGCTCTTTGGACTTGTGCATTTTGTTGAATGTACTTTGCGTTTCCAGTTTATTGGTGTCTCTTTATCAAATATTTTGTATAAGTTTACATCGCTTTCTTGTCATTTCTGAGAATGATTTAAACGAAACAATTTTTAGAGGAAAACGTAAGTTTTTTGTAAGTATTTTAGCCTGGGTTATGTTTGTGTCTATAATTTATTCTTTGGTCTCGCCTTCAAAAGAGTCTGGTGACACGTGTAATTATAGTGTTGTGTTTAGTGGTTCAATGACAATCTTAGGATGGGTTATTATATCATTTGAATTTGCTCTAATACCACTGACCCTTATTTTTTATTGTTAAGCTATTTATCATATGAAAATGCGTTATCTGAATATTTCCTCCAAATTCTCCAAGAATGTTAATGAATCAAAGCGTAAAAAAATGTTAAAGTCAATGAAGTTAATCAGTTTCCTACTACTTGCCTTATTTTTGCTTACTGTTCCTTTTACGGTTGTTCTTGTGGTCGATACAACAAGGATTCGAAATATTAAATCAAACATTGTTGTGTTTTTCTATATTTTGACAAATGTTAATTCTGTTATCAATCCAGTCATATATCTTTTTAATATCACAGAGTTCCAATCTGCATTAAGAAGGTTGTTTTGTAACAAAAATACCCCTGATAATAAAAAAGACAAAAATCGTTTAAACATGAATGATTTTTATAGATCAGAGTCAACAAAACAAACGCTTTAAAGTATATACATGTAATGTATAAGTGGTAGATTGGCATGAACTTTTTAAAAATTGCTATTTAAATTTTGATATTTTTTTTTACGATTTTGGATGCTACGAAGGATAGCAATATATCAGATGTGGAAACAGATTGTAGAGATATTCAATTTTAGTGATCCCCACAAGACTGATCAATAGCTATAATTGAATCTTGCTTATTCAAAAACTAATACGTTAATGTAAATATAAAATTGTATATTGATCGTACAAGAGGGTTTAACATTGACAATTCTTAAATTCTTATATATTCTGTCTATACATTGTGTGTTGCATTTTTTCGTTAGAAATATCAATCGATGTTTTTATATGCACATTTTTTATGATGCTTAATGTATTCAATTAATGCTCTAACCATATATTTACATGTATCCCATTGTTTGTTTCCATACAGTGTAGTATTTTCTGTCGTCTAAAGTAAATGGATTATCTTAAAAAAAAATGGATCTAGAGTTGGCTGCTCTGATGTATATGAAATACTTATTGTTGAATGTTCAGGAAAATGATAATAAAAAAATCTAAAAAAAAAAAAAATCTTTTTTTCTCTTCGAATTTTGTTAGTCACCCTTGAATTGTCGAACAAATAGTCTTCCTGGCAAATTGCAGATATTTTCTTAACGTAGGTCGCGTAACGGGTTTGCAGGGCTTTTTAAAGTGTCTGAAAACATACCTTGAAAAATAGCTGTTTGATTTCTTTACCTTCGATTTTTGTTATCTGAATACTTTTTAATATAAAATTCGTTTTTGTGTAATTGAATTCCAAAGATGTTGTTGTTGTGGTAACATTTTCGACAGCATTTTATTGAATTGTATAGGAAAAAAGTCGTCGTTTTTGGCTCGTTTTCAGGCAAGGTTTTGATTTTAAAAATGACAATAACTTTTTAATCGTGCAGCTTTAATTTGTTAATGATTTTGTATTTAACTACAATTGATTTGGAATAAATCTATATGAAAAAATTAATATGTCTTCCGGTTCATTTCTCGCAATGTAATTGTATATTCACATGTAATTGCTTTTATATTGAAAAATGTAGCATTTTTAAGAAAGACGTCATAAAATATCGCGACGTCACGTTCAGCTGTAACTGTGATAATTTGAATTATATATTTTTAAAATCTATATCAAAACGGATTATTTTAACTTCTATAAAATTTTACGAATTTGGAGATAAAAAGGGTGATTTTAACTTTTACGAGTTAGTTTTCAGAAATTAAGCATGTCGTTCAAATGAAATTACTGGAGGAAAAATTCCAAATAACTTTCAAAGCTTTTACATAAAAATGAACGTAACTGGGAAACTGATGTAGAAAAGAAAGAAGTTCCGTAGTTGATTTAGGTAGGATTTCTTCTAATATTCATTGTATATAAATATTAATGAAATTTTCACAGAAACAAGAAGACAATATCAGTAAGTGATAGTTTCAGTTGTATTACATTTTACCGTTTTATATTAGAGGCAAGGTCAGGTCAAGGTCATAATCTTTTTCCTTGACATTATGAATAAAAAAATACTGTTGCAAATCATATGGTGCCTACTTCTATTTAAAAAAAATCAAAAATTATTTATTTTGCATTAAAGGGTTTTACGATATCAGGTCTATAGCATGATTCTACCAAATTTACATAAATAATTTAACTAGAGTAGATATTGGCCAATACGAATTTTCTCTGTTTTTCTTATTTTTTAAGTATATAATAGTTTTCTTTTTTATATGCTTCTATATTAAACTTTTTGTTTATTCACATGTTATAAATAGGTTTTATAAATCTACAAATTGATACAAAAACAAAAAGTTTTGATCGTTTATCAAGAGAGAAAAATACTTTTTATTGATTTTTGGCTGAAATCTGTACTTTGATTGAAAGCGTTTAAAAGCTTACATAGTTCTAGTTTGTTTAAAAAATCATATTCATTTGATATAGTTTGAAAGTTAAGTCTCTTATTATTCATCAAATTACATTTAAAAATGTAGTGCAGTTTACCATTTCCATTTAAAGTTGTACAATTGTGATGAGGAAAGAAAAATATGGTCTTTTAAATCCCTTACACCTAAATATATAAGACAAATTAGGAAATATACTTTGAATGTCATATCGAGTCTGAAACCAGAAAAGAATCCTACCTTTAAATTATAATTTTTTGCTTATTTACCTTTATACATGTGTGAATGATATGGAGATAACAAACTTTATTGAATCAAAGTCGATAAAACAATACAAAATAGTAGCAGAGCAAACACAGACACCGAAACATCAGAGGTGGGGTCAGGTGCCATGAAGTTGTGAACATCCCCTAAGGACCGGTCACACCCGCCGTTTGCGCCTATATAGCATATGCCATTCATTTATTTCTTTTTTGAATTGCACACTGCATGCTAGGTATTATAAAAAAATCATCTTGATTACACTGAAAGGAAGACAACTCAAGACACTTTGATTTAGTCGACAGTATAACAGTGTTCTAAACAATGCAAATAAGACATAAAGACATTTGATCTCTTAAAGAGTAGAGGTGCGTTAAATTCTAACTCCTTTTTAATCGCTCATAACATTCACTTAGTATGATATTTGTCCCCGATTCCATAGTTATATTTTTATACATGTATTCTTGTTTTTATTCTTTTTGTATTCTACGAATTTGTGATAAAAACAATGACGTGATTAATGAGGTAAACATTAAACACCTTGTTACCTACCTCGTTATTGGTCATTTGCAAAATTATTTTGTTAAAACAGATTCTGATTGCACACATAAGTACTCTTAAGTTGACATCAAGAAGATGCTTAAGTTTCTGTTTGACAATATCTATGTGGTTTTTGGAGACCAGGTATTCCAAACATTTATTGGAATTCCCATGGGTACAATTTGCACTCCGTTATAAGCAGACTTATTTTTATATTTATATGAAACAGAATTTATGCAAAATCTTATTCGTGAAAAGAAGAAAACACTTGCTATGACCTTCAACTCGACATTTAGATATATCGACGACGTATTGTCAATTAATAATGATAATTTCCATTCCTACGTCGATATGAGCTTGAGATAAAAGATACCACAGAGTCCGACACTTCTGCTTCATACTTGGATATTTTACTTGAAAACGACACTAATGGTAATCTAACAACCAAGCTTTAATATGATAAACGTGATAACTTTAACTTTTCTATCGTCAACTTCCCTTACTTATGCAGCAATATACTTTTTCACCTGCATACGGAGTATATATATCTCAGTTGATTCTATACTCAAGAGCATGGTCTACGTATGAACAATTTCTGAAACGAGATAAATTATTGACAAGCAAGTTGATGAAACAAGAATATCAACAGTCTCGTTTAAAGTCATCATTTCGTAAGTTCTATGGTCGATACAATGACCTTGTCAACAAATACAAATTTTCGTTGAGTCAAATGCTGACTGACGTTTTTCATACCAATTATTAGTCCATTATTTATACACTGAATTGACGACGGATTTTCCCCGTTATTTCCTGATCATGACAATGAGCACACGGCGGTTGTGACCGGTCAGCAGGGGATGCTCACTCCTCCATGGCACCTGATCCCACCTCTGATATTTCGGAGGTCCGTGTCTGCTCTGCTCTTATTTTGTATATTGTTTAATGGACTTTGAGACTGAATACTGTTCGTTATCTCCATATACTTCTTGATAAATACTTCAGTGATTTGATAATTAAAAGTGCTCAAATTTAAGTTCTACTCGATCTTTTTCTAGTTTCGATTTATTTTTAGGGCAAACTACGAGGATTGTCCGATATAATCGTGGACAAATCGTTTTTCTCAAAAAGTAATGGGCACACTAAGCTGAAATTTTCAGTGAATGTTTCTTCATCATATTTAAGTGCATCTTTATGTTTTTGATAATATATAGACAAAAATAAAGATTTTATCATGCTTGAATGTGCACAGATGCACAGAGCACAGTTCTACGGCGCACAGTAAAAATAACAAGATTATATTAGAAAATACACAAAAATTAATTCGTGATAAAAGTTTTCAATGCATATGATTGTCGTCTTTATAAAAAAAAATTCAAGGCGTTTAGTTGATTTTTGGCAGTTCCCCGAGTCTTCCAAGTGTCGCAGTGGTTAGAGCGTCTGCTCTAGAGTCACGAAGTAAAGAGTCAATCCTTACGTCGTGGGTTCGAATCCCACAGCAGGACGTGGAGACCGTATAATCCGAGGTCCCGTGTCGCAGTAAGTACTGGCACGAATAAGATCCCTCCCTGCTCAATGGCCCTCAGTGCCGAGTAAAGAACAAAATTTGCAGCTCTTCACCAGAAAATTGTGGCGTCTCCATATGAATGAAAAATTCTTAAGCGGGACCTTATTGACAAACCGAAGTATCTGAAGGGAAGTTAGGATCTGTTGTAAAGTCACCTTTTAGAAAATAAAGTTATCGTTTCTTTCTTATTTTGAAGTTAGTCTAAACCCGTGTATTTGTTTTTCATTATTAGAAGCATATAGGATCGGATGACAACTTTACATGGGAGATTGAATGAAGACCTATCTTTTAAAAATTAAGAAATTAATTGAATATAATCCATAGTAATTCTTATATTATTATGCATTTAAAGAATAAAGGAAAATCAAATATTTTTAAAGATTTCTTTTTCAAGGAAATTTAGTAAAGAAGGCTAAAATATTGTCCGTGTAGGTATAAGTACTTTGTTGTGAAAAAAATGCTCGGGTTTGTTCTTCATGAGATATAAGCGATGAATTTAATTTTTCGAAGGTGATTTCATGCGATATCAACAAAGGATTATTTTGTGTGGCCTAACAAAAATCATTTTTTTTTTTAACTTTTAAACTTTGATATCTTTTAATAGAAAAGACTTTGGGGATGTAATTTCACATAAGTTGAAATAATTTATGGACAATTATTTTTCAAGAAAAAAAAGAATATATTTTTTTCGTAATAAGAATCGGACTAAGCGGCTTTAAATGAATACAGAAGACTGAAAAGATGACAAAAATCACCACATCTTTAGTATATATATGAAATGGAAGTTTTCTTGGCGAAATCATTTTGATTTAGTCTCCAAGTTGTACAAAATATACGGACACACTGCTATTATAATAACAAAAGATGTTGTCATTGACGACCGTTCACATGAGATTGTCTGTTAGTTTACTGATGGTGAGAATACTGTCCGTAAATTTATCATAAATCTTTAGAAGATGGCATGTATGTGCCAGATTGCTACCTTAACTGGTTATGTAAACACTCACGTATGTGAATCAATGGAATTTCTAAATTTAAGTGAGACTTATCCAACTTTATTTTAAGCAAAGATGAAACGTGACGCAGTTTTAGACACTTTGACGTTATCATCCGTGCGCCGTCGGGCGATACAATACATAACATAAACTATAATAATTTGTTTATTTATGCATATATCTATTTGATATTTTCCTCCGAATGTTCATAATATATGTACTAAAGAGTAGTGAAAATTTCATAATGCATTGAGGGTTATTTTTCAAACTTTTCAAGGACTTCTCCGGACTACCCTCGTACATCTTCAAACTTTATATGAAAAAAAGAATTCTAAAGTTTACCTCGAAGATCTTACAGTAATACCATAGGAACAGGGGAGGGAGAATACCTTGGCAAAGTCTTAACATATCCACAAATTTCCAAAAAGAAAACTGTCTGTTAGATCCGTACATATCAAAAAACGATCAAGACAATGATTTCATGATCAGTTTAAGGTTTTAATTGTACATGTACATGTACGAGGGTTGTTCGGAAAGTTCTTGGACGAACTCCGTTATATTACTCATTAGAAATTTAAAATAAGCACGATATGATGTGTAAAATATTTGTTTTGTTGATGTGCGAAGTTTCATTCCATTCGATTTAACAAAAATCAATTTACTTCATATAAAACTCAATATGTTCCGTACTCGTGGAGTACATTTATAACGGCAACGTGACGTCAAAATACAGCGTCACGATTTTTTTTTTAAAAATACTATCACTATACATTTCACACAGTATAATTCAATAATCAGTCATCAAAAAAATGTTCTAATGGTTGCCATTTTTTTAACAATTGTTTTTCGTGTATGATACATCTAATCTTAGTGCTGGGAAAGAAAAGCTCCCAACCCGCTGAAACTTGCATGAACTTTCTGAAGGAATGTTTTTGTGTTATCGGCATTTCCTAGAGTCGGCTCAGAGGTAAGTAATTTCTTAAGTTTTCTTCGTTAAGGGTTTAATTTCTTTTATATCTTAACTCAGCTTTCACAGGCTACGCAACTCTGAAGCGACTATGCTTTTCATTGACGATCAAACTTTTTAACTTTCGTTCAGATTTTTACAGTTAAACCATTTCTTTTTTGATCGTCTTCACCTAATTCAGTCTCTGTCACTCAGATACTGCCTTTACTATTTGTACACACATATTGAAACTCGCTTGTGACAGTTTTTAGAGTTTAATCAGGAGTTTGCTGAGTATGACACAAAGTACCATCGTTATCTGCTGCTCCTTGAGGTTCTACATGTAGAACGTCATCGTTTTTGTTGATTTCAATCAGGACTACAGACCTTCTCAAGTTCACTTTTTAAACAAAGCAAAATAATAAGCCATAATTTAGAATACAAATCGATGTAACAATTCTAGGTTGTTTTTCTTTTTAGCTTCATTTTGCAGAGAATATGACCACAAACATTATTATGTTTATTGTTTATGACTTATTATATTTTGACCTGCTCCGTGATCCGAGTTTTGCATTTTATAAATCTTGGTAAGTTTTGAATGAATCGTGATTAAAAAAAATGATATGACATGGCATAATGGTAGTTAGATAATTTCTTCGACGACGTAATGACATCGATGACGGTATTTTTTATAAACACATTTAATTTTTCTTGGCTCAAACAAGAAAAAGGTTCTGTGATAATTTTCAAACAATATAAATTGAAATATCTAAAAAAATATGTCCTTGTACATATCGTACAATTTAATTATATTATCTGAATCTCAGATCAATAAGCCAAACGATGGGGTGTAATTGTTAATATGGTAATTATATAATATACGTGTATAGTTATGCAATGATCTGACTTTTAATGACCCTGTATAAGTATAAGCAGGTAACTTTTTGTATTTCTCTGTATTAAAGAAATGCCTAACCTTTTTCACAAAATCCTGATATATCGACGACGTATTGTCAATTAACAATGGTTATTTCCATTGATCTTGAAATAAAAGGTATTACAGTGTCTGCCACATCTGTTTAATATTTGGATCTTTTACTGGAAAAAGACGATAATGGTAATCTAACAACAAAGCTTTATGATAAACATGATCACGACTTTAACTTCCCTTATTTATTCAGCAATACAATGTCATTTATACCTTAATTACGTGCATACTTGGTTTTTGTTCCTCAGTTAATTCGATTCGAAAGAGTGTGTTCTGCG
Source organism: Saccostrea glomerata (assembly GCA_003671525.1). NCBI lineage: Eukaryota > Metazoa > Mollusca > Bivalvia > Ostreida > Ostreidae > Saccostrea > Saccostrea glomerata. The sequence continues at coordinate 60,984 of PRKT01000705.1, forward strand.
TATGAACACTTTATAAAATGACGATTCCGTGAGTTTTAAACTCTTTTTACAAGAACAGCATAACATTTAATACTTTTATCCCTATGACATAAAAAACCCTGACTAATGAATTTACCGTATTCATTTACATGTCATACGTGATACATATAGGTAAACGTAGTTTTTTTATCAGGCTTTAGGGCAAGTGTCTACAGTCTTCGAGATCCGTCAACTGACACATGTATTAAAATATTTGTAAAATGATGCAAAATTTTGTAAATTCACGGCTTAGGATAATAAATCGGACTTGATTTTTCTTGTTTGTCTGTAGTTTGAATTCTATCTCATGGTAAATAGTAATAACAAGTAAAGTACATGTTTTGCTCATCTATGATAATATTTGTGGTCGCAGAACTGTTAAGGCCTACTATGAGAAATGAAAGGAAAATAGAGGTGCAAAAAAAGGGAAATTTTTAAATATTGAATTTATTTTAATTAAGCTGTTTTATTATCACAGAACTTTAATACTTATGGAAATAGCATAGTATAACCCACTCTGTACTGCATGAAGTTTAGTACCATCTAGTTGAAATTAAAAATTCAAGCTACAAACTGTTTCTGCATACCTTGTAGTTTCTGAAAAGTGCTGCTGCTTTGAATAGAATTCGCGTTTTAATAGTTAAAGGACATGATAGGGTAAGGTCTTAATTTGGCCCCTCATCAATTTTGTTCATATTTATATCAAATAAACCACTGAACTTACCTTTAAAGAAAAAAAATGTTTAACCGCTCTAGCTCTTTATTTAGGTTGCTAAGCAACACAAATGACATAGCAACATTTTTGACAGATTTTATGCGTTTGCAGCGAGAATACATTGATAAATAATCGCAATTAAAACAATGGTTCATGTGTATAAGTAGATAAATTTATTACCGTATACATGTAACACAATCAGACAGATATAAATCTTTTTTACGGCATATATATATATGTGTGTTACATAGCAACCAATTGTATCCCTAGCAACAAGAATCTTTTATAATGTATAAAAGCATAACATGGGTTGAGTATATGTGTTGGGTAATAAAAATCAAGATTTAAAACAATTCATATGATACTTATATTCAGGGTTTATGAGTGTCAAGAATCAAATTATTATATCCTAAATTTATTTGTCACTTTAACAAAAAATTATATTTGCACTGCATCAGGTCTTTACTAAATAAACCTATTTGCTGCTTTACTCTTCTAATGAAGAGTGAACCTCTTCTTCGTTCTCGGCATCACTATCACTGTCAGTCTGAGGTAGATCCTCTGCATTCAAAACATTGTCAACCATGTGTGCCTTTGGAATAGCTCTGTTCACGTGTCGTTTGTACCCCAAATACCACAAAACGCTTGCTACATGAGCACAAGTACCAACGACACGGGCACCAGATTTGCAAGTACAATACCACCCTGTTATGGTTGAATTTTCTGGTGAGTATTGTATCCATAAATTGTGTATGATGTGGTTTGAATGCCTGGACTGTATCTTTACTCGAAACAAATCTGGAAAATCTTTACATAAAAGAATAGAATAGAGTCCATCATCTGCTATGTGCTCAGCGGTGTAATGTTGGGCCTGCTTTAACTGGTATATGCCAAATGTAATCTGTCGAAGATCATCTAGTGATAATTTTGGAAAATTGTCTAGAGTCTCATTTTCTTCAGTGATATTTATGTATGTATTTCTCTTTCTTATCAAATTGTTTTCCTCTACTAATGCCTTGACATGATTTCCAAACTTTGATCTCTCTAACATTTCTTTGGCAATGCTCTCTCCCTCTGGATTATGGTTGGATAGTGGCGGTCTGAAGTTGTTGCAGAGTGAGCAAACTATTCGCACAAAGTCACCTATTGAACTAACATAATGGTTTGATATAACTTTATCCAAGAGTTTCCAATTTTTTATTCTGCCATTGACACTTTCCACTACCCAGCGCACTTTTGTGATCAACCGGGAAAGATTTGCCTCTTCTGTGCAATGTTGATTTGACCATTTCCTTAGAAAGCATGGCATTTCCACTTGTAAGCCGCAGCTCGTTAAGAAATCCACAGAATCACGGAATCCGCGATCCACTACACATACATCGTCAGAAGTGATCCAATCAGAGAGATTTTCGGCATTTGTTTTGAATGCATGTTTTGTGATGCTTGAATCACTGTTTTTGGAATCTGCTCTGTAAGGCCCTAGCACACTTAAAATGTAACCATCGGATCCAGCAATAACCATCATTTTTACAAGTCGCCGATGTTTGTACAAGCTATATGAAACTCTTTGAAAATGATAGTCTGAACTCTTTTGAATGTACATATATGTACCATCCATTATCAGCACTGCAGAATAAGAAGTTCCAGATGTAAAAAGAGTTTTAGCTAGAGGGGTTGTATGTTGTTGTGCAAAGGTATCATGATCAATGTGTTGAAATCCAAGGTTTTTTGGAACATAATCCTGAATCAAAGCATTCTTGGCAGCATGGATAGACCTTTGTATTTGTGATTTCTTTAGAGAAAACAATACGGCCAGAAGATTATTTGATAAACCAGTGCGAAGTTTTACAAGCAAGATTGCAAGGCAGGTTCGTTTAGACCGGACAGATGTATTTCTGAGAGAGGTAAGAGATGACAGGACTTCAAAAAATTGATTCTTAGACAGACCTGTAAAGTAGTAATAATCTTCATCTGACAATGATAATGGATTTTCAGAGTCTAATCGAGCTTTTAATAACATTGATTGTCTCATCCTCTGAAGAAGGTCAGCAATGTCTGACCTGTTGAGATAGGTCTCGTCATTCGTTCCTTCAATCTGTGACATTGCAGTTTGGGTGAGTATGTCATTCTGAAAATGAGACTTACAGGATCTAGAATTGTCATCCACATATATTCCTTTTTCAAGGAAGATGTTGGTTCTTGCCTGTAAAGGCACAACTCGCATGCGATTTGCTGATTTTTAACACACAATACAATATTTGTGTGATTTTGACGTGCTTGGAAATTGAAGTTTGAACGATTTTGGACTGACTTGTTCATCAGGTTTATTTACGGTACACTGCAATTTTACTCATTTAGATCTATAGAATTCCCTTGAACACCTCAAACAAGTGACATCGTCTTCTGTGGCTCTTCGAACCAGAAGTTTTGACAAGTATTTTCGGAAGTGGCCCGAATTTACATGACGTCGATTGTTAGGCTTGCACCTTCTGTGGCAAATACAACACTTGTAGAATTTAGCCATTTGAGCCTGAAATAATAAAAGTTTTACCCTAATCTCATAATTTATACATATATAGCACAATTAAGTTCATCACAGCACAAAACATTTATTATGTCGCCATGATTTTTCAAATACTAGTGCACGAATACTGAATCCAAATGATATAATTTCAATAATACATTTATTATTTTAATATATTAACTTACAGGGTGATTCAACAAACATGTCCCGATTTTTTATGCCTATATTTTTGCACAATGATAAAATATCTATAAAATTATAACTGTATTTTAAAGCCCATTTTCTTGCAATATCATTGTGATATGAACTATATAAAATAAAGTCATTACTTTTTTTCCATTTATGTTTTGATTACATTTTCAAAAACGAGCTTGTGAGGTTTTCTTACCTTCAGAATTGGATCTAAGGATTTTTTTAAATTATACAATTCAAGCAGAAAATCAAATTATCTCCAAAATCATCAATATTAGTGCACAAGATTTTGGAAAAAAAAAGTACTACAAAAAAAATATATTACTGTAATATAAAAACCATCTTTCTAGGGAACAGACTTTTCATTAAAAATATCCAAATCTATGTCATAAAGGACTTCAGAGACAAAATGAGGATGGTGACTGAAAATTTTGTGACTTTTTAGAATACAAAAAATGACGTTAATTAGAAAACTGTTACCGATGTTCAAACTTTTAAAATGTCTGTCTTAAAAAATAATTGAAACATATAATTACATTGTACTTCAACTTTCATATTGATAAAATTGTTTGGTTATACGGTTTTCATTTTTGCAAAAAAATTAATTCGTTAATACTGTCTAAATTTACATTGAAACGCAAAGTCGGGACATGTTTGCTGAAACACCCTGTGTTTCTTTTTTTCTTTTTTTTCATTCATCAAACCGTAACGGTTTGTCATTGCTAATAATACTGTATTTATTTTTTATTTATTTAATTTATCATTTATATATTTGTTTTTATTTATTTATCTATTCTTTCTTTTCTTAATATGTTATTAAGACCTCATTTGTCTTGTGTGTATTTACTTCAATGACTAATCTTTGTTACATTTTTTGCTGTTTTCGTTTCACCCTCTGTTTACGTTTTTAAAGTTCTTCCCCTTTGTTTCATTCTGTCCTAGTTTACGGGATATATAAATGAAGATTCCGGATTATGCTTACTTAATTAATTTTAGTGGTAATAGATGGTGATTACTTCCGAAAAAAAAAGAAGAGAATTTTCGCATATGACCACACAACCGTGACACGATAACCTGTACATGTAACTAAGTATATATGCGTCCCTAACAACGTCACACCGATGGATGCAGGTCGAAAGTGAAAGTACACGATGATAAGAAGTTTTACACAACACACATTCTACAATTTATACATCAGAACAATCATATTGATAAAGAAAATTCAAATGTGATATAAAGCTTCGGTTTATAAGAATTGATATTTCCATTAAAAAGAACCACAACACAATACAAAACTAGAACATGATTGTGATTATATACATGATGTATTCATGGAACAGCTAATATCCCGGTTGTCACATAATTTGTTTTTCTATTTAACTCCATCAATTTGAGGTGGGAAAAAAATCTGAAATACTTTTATAAAATTGTAGATGTATAAATATATACTTACATTATTGGATTTTTGGACATTTCTTCTTTTTTCTATATTTTTGAGCAGACGTGCGTTCGTATTCCGATCCCGATTGCAATTTTTGCGACATTTCCAACACTTGTTTTTTTTTCTTAAAAACATAGAGCACAGCATTGCCTATTTCTGATATTTGCACAAAATATTAATTGTATCAATTGTTTTTATTATGCAAAGTTTCACAGATAGGCAAGCGTGTGCTCATAGTTTATTTCACTTATGTACGCTGTAGAATCTAGGTAAAATGGCTAAAATGCAGAAGTCAATGATACTTCATAGTGCAAAATAGTAGCATAACGTACAGCATTTTGAAATTACATTTTATGCTGTATTAGTGCATATAATATTAATTAAAAATAACCCACAAAATATGTGTTTCCTTTCCTTTTTATTTTAATTGAATAAGGGGGGCCATCAGTCAACCGTAACCCTATCTTGTCCTTTCAAAGAAAATAGGCCAATGTCGAAATACGTTTTACTTTTACCAAATATTTTGTTTACTTATAAAATCACGACCTCGATATAAAGTATGCAGCAGCACTTTTCAAGTTAAGGAAAACATCCTTTATCTATATTCTAAAAATGGTGCAGATCTATGCAGCGTATGCCCTTGCGAAAGTAGGATTTTATGAGGCATCTTGATGTAAAATATACGTAACCTGTACTTAAAAATACGACATAATTAATAAAATACATTCTCTTGGTAGTTAATTAATAATCACACTAAATATACTTTATAATATATAATTAATAATCACACTAAGTATACTTTGGTATTAATTGACTATTTAAAACCTGTAAATAATATTCCGTTTGATAATAAAATGCATTTTTCATTGTTAAAAAATTCCTCAATCTGCCTCTCTCAGCACATGAAATACGTCATTTTTACCAATATGACGTCATGTTTACAGTACCTGCATCGTTATTCTTTACAATTCTATCGTGTTCTATCGTGCGTGTATCCTATCGTATCGTGCGTGTATCCTATCGTATCGTGTTTTCCGTTTATCAGGTTTTGCGTTTTCTATCGTGTTTTCCGTTTATCGTGTTTTCCGTTTATCGTGTAGATCGTTTATCAGGTTCTAGGCCTATCGTGTATCGTGTTTTGCGTTTATCGTATATATTCGGAAAGCCTCGCTTTTTATCTTTACTATGTAAAGAAACTACTGAGCTATTCCGAGTTTCTTTTTCGTTTTGTTAATAAAAATACGATTAATTCAACCGAAAAAAGAGAAAATAAAGATTCATCCCTTTCTTTTTCATCAATATAAGAAATATTAAAGCGTAGAAGGAAAAAATAATTAATCGCGTATTTCATGAATGAATTAATTGATTTATTAATGAATAATTAATTAAATAGATAAAATACATCATGCTAAAGCAGAGAGTAATTGTCAAAATTAAAACAGTAACTCTATTTTTCGGAAATGAAGTTATAAGTAGATCGATCACCTGGTCTATTTCTTTAAAAAATAATTTATCGAATTGTATGATTTATTTTGTCAAAATTACATACTATTTAATATGATTTTCTCAAATGAATCAGGGTTACCGGAGAAAGATTTTTGGTAGGCTAGGATATTCCCGTACACAAAAAGCAAATAAATAAATAATAGGCAGGATATTGAAATGTATCTTTTTTTCATGCAATATTCTGTTTTTCCTTGTTTATCGTCTGATAACGTTAGGAATATGTTTACGCGTCTGACAATTATTTAAAGTCATGATGTTAAAAATATAATATAAAATAAGACAATGATCCAGATGATTTTAACAACGATTTTGGCCGTATACGTTCAAATTTTAAATTTATTTTTTAAAGCTAATTATACATTCCTTGACATATGTCTAAATTAATAAAAGAAATCAAAATTATAAAATATATTGCATGAAAATATTCTACCCAATTTATCACACCATGGATGTTACTATAAAATAGAAGATTTTCATTAATTTTATCTGGCATTAGATAACATAAAAATAATATATACATGTACAGGGGAAAACATGAAGTTTTTTAACAGCTTACCTTTTCGGCGTGGAAATAAACTCAAAATATAATCCAGCGGGATGCCAAAAATCAAAATAAATCGAAGACCTTTCCTTACAAGAAAACTGACACGTATATGTAGCTCTCTTATTAGCACACAGTCTTCCTGTGCGGTCAACCACCACCTCCCCCTTCTCCCCTAACTGACACCTCGGCCCGTGTGTATGATCACCGTCCACATACCTGTACTGATTTCTCACCTGGGGTCAATTAGTAACCTCGAATACTACCTGGTTCTAATGAAACGCATCTACTTATTTACGGAATTTTGTTCCTAACTTGTTTGAATAATTTTATCAAAGATTTAATTCAAAATATATTAAATAATTGTACAATTTATGGATTTAAAAATCATCTTTAATGTTAAATAAAAATTCAAATAAATCAATTTAATGAAATGAAGTCCCTAAACTCACTCCGTTGATTTTTTTTTTCATTTCGTACAATGTTTCCATTATGTTTATGTAAATAAGTCTTTTAATAAACTTTAAAAAATATACTGTACTTATGGTACATGCACTTTCGGGTCATCGGGTTTTCTACGTCATACGGACAAAATTAATTCTAGGAAACAATTTCATTGATCGTAGAAACGGATGAAATAGTTCTAACATTCTAAACTATGAAAATTAGCTCGCAATATTTTTTTAACGGCATCTTACTATAAAAATAAAACAAAAGGAGTCGTCTGATCCGCCGTGACCATGCAAGACTAATAAATACACCGAATCAATTTATAGAATTAATCGATTTTATTCCATACGTATATAACTTTATTTAAGAATTCAATATTATATTTGGCTATTTGGTTAGATCTTGTATATCTAACTTTAAATTGGTTGCGGACTTTCAAAATACCGCCCTTCGAATATGCCTAATATGAGATTACCGGGTCAGTTAAGAAATGAATTTAATTTTTGAAGATTCATGAAGTTATGAACTACGACGCTTCACGACGGCATATTTCATGAAGCGCGTTAGCCCTTCATGATAAATATGCCGGCGTGAAGCGTCGTAGTTCATATACCTCATGAATCTTCAAAAAATTAAATTCATTTCTTATATTTACATTATTTTTCTGATGGCTTGCCATAAATTTACGCCGTTCAACTGTCATTTTTATAACAAAACAGTGTGCACTATATTTTTGATTTTTTGACGTCAAGAGCGGTATTATGACGTAACAATGGAGATATTCATGCTTATTCGTGATACATACCTAATGTAGTTCATGAGAAAATATACTGCATTTTATTTTGTAAAGAATCATAGGGGAAATTTATTTGAAATGTAAATATTGTAAAATGATTTTTAAGGTTTAATAATTCATTTGCCGAAATATAAACCTATTTTTTTATTATTCGAAAGAGTACACACAGAGTTTAATAGCAATGATTTATAATTATTTAGTCGGAAAAGTCGCATTTCACTCTTTTAATATTTGTTAATTATTTTTTCTGTTTTGTATTGTAAAGAAGAAAGTATTTAACCATTCAATGTTCGTTAATAAATACGAGGTTTTAAGTATCTGTAATGTAAAATGTTTACATGTACATAAGTCAGTGCTTAGCGTAAACGTACATGTGCAGTTGTAGCAGATTCAAATTCTCATGACACAGTTTACATGTATTAATGCAGAGCGCCATTATTTTAATAATTATTTAGATTTCTATTCAGGAAATTTAATTTTCTTGAACTGTTACGTTCTTGATAGATCTATCATGTTAAATTTATTAATTTTGTTAAAGCCGTTTTCTTTAAACCTTTCTTTCGGCCGGTCTTCTACTTGTATTTTTTCTAAGATATAAATATTTAATTGCGATTTTTGGATACATCGCAGATTGTAAGCTTTAGACATTAGATACAAATATTTAATTTATTGCGTAAATTTCTTCCGTGAAATAACTTGGTACTTGTAGATAATTTTATTAGATAGAAAATTAAAATGTATATTTTTCATAAATAATAAATCTGTTTATAGAGTTTCAAAATTCACACCCTTGAGAAGAAATTAAAAAAAAAATACAGTCTCCATTTCATGAAAATCCATTTAATCACTGTCAATTTTTATATATATATAAATAAACAACTTTTGTTAAATTAATACAGAGATCTCAGGTTCTTTTATAATAATTAAATGTACTTTATAGTTTAGATTTGAAGCTCTGCAAGTATTTAAATTAAAATATGATTTAATCTAAATAATCTTTAATCTTTAAATTAAATTCAAAATAATCTTTTCGTCTTGTCAGAAAACCTTCCGCATTTTGAAACAATCCTATCGGGTTTTGCGTTTATCCTATCGTGAAGATCGTTTATCAGGTCTATCGTGTTTTGGCAAAACTTTTGCGCTTATCGTGTTTTGCGTGTATCGTGTTTTGCGTTTATCGTGTTTTGCGTTTATCCTATCGTGCATGTATCCTGTCCTATCGTGCGTGTATCCTATCGTATCGTGCGTGTATCGTATCGTGCGTGTATCCTATCGTATCGTGTATCCTGTAAAGAATAACGATGCGGGTACTGTACAAGTTCATGGTTCATCTCGATCAATACTTTGTTTATAACCAACTACATGGGATTTAACTAGCGACTATTTTTAATGCATTGATAAGTTACATTTTTGTTTATTATGCTAATACAGTTAAAAGTTGCAAATAATTTCATTTTCAGGTATTATGAGAAAAACATAAAAAGTCATATTTTTGTGTGACGTCACAGTAAATTTTTCCCGCATAAATTATGCCCCGCCCCCTTCTTCAAGCCTTAACAATGCTGCGTATGCATGAATACTTAAAAGAAAAAAATAATTAAGTATGAGAATTTGATTGATTGATTTTTTTTTTCTATTTGAAAAAATTGCTTAAATATTTTTTTTTAAAATACGGTACTTTTATTGTCCAACTGCTTGATAAATTTCCTATCATCAACTTTCCTTACTCGTGAAGCATTATACGAGGGGTGTTAGAAAAGTTCGCTGACAAGTTCTATTGTGAGCGCGCTATTTCCACAAAACCGGTCAAACTTTCTAGATAAAATCTTAACCTATTTTCCAATAAATATACAAAAATTAGGTGGTCTCCGGTGATCATTAAAAAATATACGGCTTTTTTTATTTTGATAAATCTTGCTTCACGGAGCATGCTCTATTTTGGCACGTTTACATTACAAAGACTCTTTATTAAAATTAAAAATTGCACAATTGTAGCGTAAAGAGATTTATGATATTTTACCTATCGCTAAAGTATTCTTAAAACGTCACTTGGAGAAATTTTGAATTAAATTGGAGACTTTTTATAGCCATTTATAAATGATCACCGCGTAAAAACACACCCAAAAATCGGAAAGTCATTGAGCGTCATGGAGCACTGCATTACGTAAAAATTATGTGTGTAGACAGTTAAATGTCTAAAAAGAGATTAAAATTTTCAAGATACTGTCGGTAATTTCCTACACACAAAAAGGACAAAAGTTTTCAAATGGTTGTGACTTCATATAAATGGAAGGATAAATATTTTGAATGATTAACTCCATCGATACTTCAATATCCTCTTATCGCATGGACGTTGTGCCTATATGGTTTTGCATAGTTTTTATACCTGATCAATTTACCGCATAGACGTTTTTAAATATCCGAATCAATACAATCCAAATTAGTACAAAAGTCATCGTAGTAAATAAGTAACATGTCTTGATGTAGCTATAGATATTCAATTTTAAAGTTGAAAAAGAACAGAAAAATCTGAAGAAAGGAAAGATTTATAGAACTGCGACAAAGCATAACGTATTGAAATCTGGCTGTCACGTCGCCTTACGTCAAGGGATTGCTCCGTGAATCCTATGACATCATACTAAAAATCGTTGTAAATTTTCACGATTTTAATAAATGGACCTAATTTTTTACATACTAATAAACAAAATGTAGGAATTTATTCAGACATAGGTCGTACTTCACAGTACACAATAGATTTTCCGTAATTCAATTTGTCCGCGAACTTTTCTAACAACCCTCGTACATGTACCCTTATTTAAATTAGGGTTTATTATTAATTATTTATTATTATTATTATTATTATTATTATTATTAAGGGTACAATGCTTCTTATCAAATCAACAATTTTAACTATAGCGAGTTGTTAATTTTTGAGACCAGGAAAGCTCCTTATTTGCATATCGTTTTAAATGGCATTTGAGCATGAATCCTATTTGTTTTGTCCATATTATATATTTGATGAAAATAATTTGAAACGAGTTACTTTATAAATGATGATAACGTGTACATATTCATATGAAATATTTTATAAACCTAAAGACAAATTTTAAGCGGATATTTTTAGGATTTTGTCATTTTCTTATGTTAGAATCGTACAATTTTTGCAGTCATATAGGACCATTATATCACTGTCATACTGGACCCCTACATAACCACCTCTCACTAAGTCACTCTTCGGTGTAATCAATCGTCATTAATGTAGACGGACCTATGCTAAGCAACACTTGATCGCCAAAAAAATAATAACTGACTGTGTAGTTCGTCATATGCAGGAAAGTAAGAAAATAAAAACAGTTGCACAGATAAGTGCAGTATGCAAACACAAATATATGTTACTGCATTAAATGTAAATATAATAAATGTAATATAGCCATCATGAACATATGTTGCAATTCCATGCCGATACTCGGGACCATAAAGCAGTCAGGTGTAACAAATTCCAAGGGTATACCCCTGTGCTGATACCGTAGACAGAATTATCAAGATTAGCGTATGCCTACATATGAGCTATGTTCAGGTTTATGTAACATATTATATGGAGATCGTCACTTCTAGTACTTTTAACTGATTGATACTGTTCTGACACGAGGACTGGTATAAGGTAAATGTCCTGTCTACGGGTAAATATTCATGTATTCTAAATTTTAAGAAAGAAAATCTTTATTGCTGTCAATTTAAAATTAAAGCTTTTGTTTGAATTTTAAATGAAAATATCATTTTAAGTCGACAATAGAAAGCCATAATTAAAAACTATTAAAAAAAATATTTTATTCAAGGTTAAGATATTTCTTGTCGTTTAAATGATCTTTGATCGCGACGTGAACTACTTACCATATGAAATATAATTTTGACGAAAAAAAAAATACATTTTAGCAACATATGCACCTTTATTTAAACTTAAATCTTTTTGGTTTTCAGTTCCAATGCCTTCTTGGAGAATTTGGAATCTCCTTTTCTTGGTTCTCCTGGTCTTTCAGACACTTCCGTTCACGCAAGCGCAGAACCAGGTTTCAAGAGCTTTAATAGCTGCTGCTGGACTATCCCTGATTACGTCTAATTACGGTAAAAATTTGTTTTTTTTATTTTTCAGCGATAATTTTAACAATTTTAAAATGATTACTAAAGAAGTTTAACTTTACCGATCTTAGAACTCTTGTTAAAACTGACAAAATTTAATCCTCGCTTAAAATTCTGTCGTACGAAAATTAATATAGTCTGGTTTAGAAAATATGCGACGCCTGTAAATATTTTATATCCATCCATCTTAAATCAAAGTTTTTTTTTTATAAAGCACACGCATGTATGTTAATGAAGAAAATTATAAAGTTATAAAGCTATAGGCGTCTTTTAGAATAAAAATATCCAACTATTACAGAAAAAAAACTTTATCTTGTTTAAAGAATCCATTGATAGGGTAAAAACAACTTAACATATTGCATCAATTTTGAGGGGTTTATGTTGATGTTGACCCAAAGATGGATGCATTAATTCATGAAAGCAATGAAAAAGAATTAAGTGCATGCGGTAAATAGTTTTCATTACAATACCGATGAACCTTTTAATTTCACTCAAGATATGAACATGATGAAGTTTATAATTTATTCGAAAACAATGTATTATATTTTAACTTTTTGGTATAAAAATCTATTAATTATAGTATAAAGAAAACATCACAATGAATATGTTATGGTACAATTCACAACGATAAATCGATATGTTTGTGAAAAAAGTTTAGGGTCACACACCCTCCTCCTCATTATTCATGAATGCTGAAATTAATGCATGTTGTCTAAGCTTACATCGATACTTTACATGGAAAATTATGTTTATATAAAAAACAAAGGCCACAAGCTAATGACATTCTCTTCCTCGTAAAAACAGCTGGGGTCACGGAGTGGAGTGTTCCACAGTTGGTATCGATTGCACTCGTCACCGCCATCTTACTCCGGCGGGAGTCCTTCTACTGTGACGACTATCCGACCTTCACCTATGACACAACCTACGATATCTGCTATAGGACGTACGTGCAACCGGAAGTTAACGTTCAGGGTGCTGACGCTGTGTGTAAGGCTCATGGGGCACAGCTGATACGCATCAACAGCCCTGCCATATACGACTTTGTCGTAAAACAGATTAGTATGTTACATTTTAGAGTCAAGGATACAATATGAGCGTTTAAGTTTTCCTATTTTTTTCAGTTGTAAAATAAAATTGATACCTCATCAAGTAATAAATTGTGCAATTGATGAAATAATGTATTTTCAAAAGACTTTTAAAATATTGTTTGCGTTGATTTCTATGTATACGATTGTATATATCGTTTTATAATGACTTCAAAAACGCATACTTTTCCTCTTGTTTCAAAGACGATATGTTTTTTAAAGATTTTACATTAATTGATACACAGTAGGACATAGTGGTACTAATAAATTGTTACATGGACATTATACTAACAGTCCTGATAATAAAGAGAAATATTTCTGGGTAGCCAGGAAGAAACATCTTTTTAAATAATTTTAGTTAAATCTAAGATAGGAGTCCTTTGCAAAAAATATATAAATAAATTAATAAATAAATAAATAAATGCTGGGTTTAGTGTACTGTACATCAGTAACTAGCATTTCACTTTCAATATCCTACAAGTATCTTTTTTAGATAGGCAAAACATTATGTGGTTTCATTCTTAAGGATGGCGTTTACTCGGGTTTCCGAAAACAGAAAGGAAATCTTATAAAGTATAAAATGTTAAATAAATTAATGTTCTAAATGGATAATATAACCAAGTTTTAACTTAATATCAAATAAAAAGAATTACTATTTTATAATTCGAAGAAAATAAACAGGAACAAAAGTCAATGTATCGTAATGCAGAGGAAATTTGAACATTTTTTTTATTTTTTCAGTTTTGTCAAACCTTATTATTTCTTGCAATATTAAATACAGTGATGTAAAGGTTTATCTGTATTTTAAAACAATATTTTGCAAATATTATATGTGTTAAAGCTTATAGATAATTTCAAATAATTGAATGCTATGAAAAAAAATTCAAAAATATTAACAGAAACCATTCCAGACAATTTATCTCAATAATTTGATCATTGGCCCCATATAATATTATAACCATGAGAATTGGAGCAACAAAAGTAACCTGAGGCTATAAATAAATCAGAGATTTTATCATTCAGACTTTTTAAATTAAATAGTCAATCAAAATTGGTGAAGAAATATAAATATGAAAGAGGAAATTTGGATAGTAATAATCATTAAGTTTATAGCCCAAAATATAATCGTTTATTTATATGAAGCAACGCTGTTCCATTGCTACAAAATTTCATTATTTAAAAAGTCGTTTTGCTTCTATGATTTTGCGAGTAAAGAAAAAATTGGTCATAGTGCGAACAAATGAGGTATGTGTATTTTCCGAGAATACTCAGGGGCCACTAGCATGAATAGTTAGTCATTGTCCTAGTTATTTGAAATTGAAATTTAATTCAAGAATCATATTTATACAATGTGCCTTTTTTTGTTCTTATCAGTGGAAATTTCAGTCATCTGAGTAAATGTATACTTTAGGTAAAAAGGGAATATTTTTCCCAAGACTCAGTAATTGTAACCATAAAAATAAACATTAAAGAGATATGGACTGAGTTTCAGCTAGAACATTCAAATTTACTTTTCCATTTTTTTGTGTTTGCAAATAGTGATCTGATGTATTTTTTATGGTCATCAAAAATTTGAATTTCAGTTTTCGAGACACAAGACAGATTTAGATCTCCAAACCTTTTTTTTTTATAAATCAGGACACACTCAAAAACTTGTTTACTTAGATTAAATCTACTAATGTATGTTTGATCTAAGCAGATTTTTAGAATTAAGGAATTAATTCTCAATACTATTAGACATTTTCTAGTGATTTGCTGAATCCGTTTTGTTGTTAATGTAATATTTTCTATAGGTAAACAAAAACAAGACATGATGACACTTGTTTACATTATGAAGAATTATATATTCTATGTCTCTTTTGTTAATCAACAAATAATTCATATTTCTGATGGACATTAAAATACCTACGCTAGGAATTGTAACATTTAATTGGTTTCTAAAAAAAAAAATAGTTGAAACTGTGTCTATGTCCCTTTAAGGTAGAATTGTCATGGTATAGAAATATGACCTGCCAAAATTTAACACGTTCTAAAGCCGTTTAATGCTTTAGGCGAATTAACTCAAAATCTGACCTCAGCATTATTTTTTCCTTATCCTACAGCTGTCATCGGTCCTAACGACAGCATAATCGACATGGGGTTTTCATCTTTAATTCTTTAAATGGATATTTTAAAAATGCCTTTTAAATTAATATTTCAGATCAGAATGGCATCAGTAACATATATTTCCAGGGAAAGAGGGCCATTTCAGGGGGCCCATTCTTGTACGATGATGGAAGTCCCGTAACGTATTTCAACTGGCTACCCGGAGAACCATTATACGACTCTGATCTATACCTCAGGACCGACACCAGTACAAGACTGATGGAAACATCTGGTGGTGACCTAGATCGATCTTTCATATGTGCAGCCTACACCTAGTTAGGATGTTTTGTTGTTATTTATTTTAAAAAAATATTAAGATTAATCAGACTTGTTTGCATTTTTGTGTATTCTAGCTAGAAGCATCATTTTTTACTTTATCCCTCTTTGTTTGTCTCTAAAATTTAATGCAGAAAAAACGCTTTGGTTAATTTTTAATAATGGAACTTATGCATAGAAATCAGTTGTTGTATGTATCCAGCAAATGAGAGCAACACAGGGATCATAGACCCATCGTAACTTGTTTGTCGGACATGCAAATCTTTTGAATCGTACAAGTTAGATTTTCAAGCAATATCGGGTGGTCCATTGGCATTTGTGAAATACTCTTTGTTTCGTGCTGACGCTTTGCTTGTCGAGCAGTTTAAATGCTACGTCAAATTGTCACCACATCAAAGGAAGTTGCCGAGATTTCTTCTCTCCCACGCTTCAGTCGGTCAACTTCAATGCACATGACCGACAATATACAGTTTATGAAAGGTAACAGACAGATAGCAAAGCGGCAACACGTCACAAAGAGTACAATCCATTAGGTCTTTTGCAAATTGCTCTAACCATTGTTCTTGATAATACATTGTCGGTGTATCTAAATAGCAATCTGAGAAGTACAGGAAATGTTTTCTTCTTCTCATGTACATGTTTGAGAAATTTGAATGAATTCCGCATCATATGAATACAGATAATGGTGCTTAATTGGCAATCATGGGACCTGTTTGTTCGCATTGTCTTCAAAAACAAGAACAAAAAACGAGAATATTGTAATATCAACTTCAAAGTAACTGTGTGATTAAATTCAAAATGTTTTAACCAAAGAATTATATATGAGCAATGACAAAATACGTACATTTACGAGTTCCTTTTTTTATCTGTGATTTTGCAGTGATGTCAGAAGGTCTGGATCTTAACTTTTCGACGGGAACAGTTGGCTTTAAAATTGATAAGGCATTGATTTTGATTTTATTGATTTTGGAAAAGTTTTGTGATATACAGGCATCCAGGTTTAATTGCACAGTATATTTGATTGAGTGTATTCTGCGTGTGAACAATTTCTAAAATGCCAATTATATGAGTTTTAAACTTCTTTTGCAAGAAGAATATAAATTAATTATATATACTTTCTTCCTACGATTAAAAAAAATCCTGATTAATCATGTTAATTAATAGACAGTATTCATCTACATGTTAAACATGGAATTAAAGGTTAAATTTTGTTGGGTATCAGGATTTAGGGAAAGTATCTAAAAGTGACATTGACTTAGAGATCCGTGAACCGTTATTAATATATTTGTAAACGGATGCAAAATTCAGAAAATGACGGCTAGGAGTATTAAATAGGACTTGATTTTGTTTGTCTGCTGTTGGAATTCTATCTCTTGGTAAATGGTTATATAAAGTCCTTGTTTTCTCGACTATGATAATATTTGTTGTATGCATGAATACATTGAAGAGAAAAAAATAAAAAAAAAATCCTACTTATTTCTGTTTGAATCACATACCTAAATATCTTTTTGAATTTATACTACCATTTTCCAACTGCTTGATATAAATTTTTTATCGTCAATTTTCCTTACTTATGAAGTATTATACCCTTATTACCTACATGTTGGGTTTATGTCTCTTAGCTAATTAACAATTTGCTAGTTGAGAACTTTTAATTGCTACGTCAAACTGTCACCACATCAAAGGACGTAGCCATGACTGCCTCTCTCCAACGCTTAAGTCCATCGACTGCAATGTACTTGGCCGACGTTGTACGGTTTGCGGTTTATAAAAGGGGCAGACAATAGCTCAGCGGCAGCATGTCACAAGTGAAATCCTTTAAGTCTTTTGCAATTCGCTCAAACCATTGTTATTGATAATACGCTGTCGTTGTATCTAAATGTCAAGCTAAGGACCACAGAAAATGTTTTGCTCACATATATCACATATACAAGTTTATTCCACTTCATATGTATCCATAAATAAGTCTGCTTATAACGGTGCACACTTGGTACGCATGAGATCTCTTGGGTCACATAAAGAAAACACAGGAGTTACCACTTTGTTGAACGATTCTCGAGAATTTTTTCTTCCATTCTGTTCATATTTTAGAGAGAAATAAGAAATAGGCTTAACAGAGCAATTATTGGAACCCGTTGTGTATCTTTGTTAGGATTTTATGAATTTCAGGAATCGAGTAATGACAATTTAGAATCATTTTGGTTGTTGGGGATATTAAGTTAATCATGATTTATGATTTTGAAGAATTCTCTCCCTTGAAAGGGAATTATGAGTAAAAGTTGGATAATCACTTGTTAACTAATCACTTGTTAACTGAAATCCCAATCTTCTAAAATACACGTACAACCAAATTAAAAAGACAATGCTGTTGCTTTGTCAATTGATTCACGCTCATGTACATACAGAATTTTTTTTTCTATTCTTGTCTTTTTTAATTTTTTAATCTATGAACACATAAGGAGAAAAAGTTTTCGATCTTGTTTTAAACCTACACTAGTATTCAATGCCTTTTTTCAAGAGCAATGTGACCCTTTTAATTTTTCTAATTCAATATTTTCCTTTTTTATGATTACAATAAAAAAATAAGATGATTTATCCTTAACATTCTAAAACAACTTAAATTTTGTACATGCTAAAAAAATCTCTATATTTTATTTGCAGCCAAACATGTCGAAAGGTTTAAGCTCATTAAAACAAAGCTTCGAAGAACTGTACTCTAAGATATTACAATATACTTTTATGTTTTATCGATACATTATAGAGATAGAGAGAGAGAGAGCAGACGATGCTTTTGCTTAAGGCGCATACTAACATAACAGATTATATAGTGATTGTCATTTGATTAATAACTTTATTTAAAAAAATATTCTTACTACATTTGTGTAAATATACAGTCTCTGAAAATATTAACTATAAGTATAATAATCTCTACTTATCAAAAGATTGTAAGAAATCCTTGCTTTTTAAATATAGTTTAAACTCCCCTCTGCTGTAAGTAAACAAAACAACTGGGAGCCTGCAAATTCAGAATACACAAGGGGGCGGAGCTATCATGTCACTTAGAACCTTTTTTACACATGAGTGAACAAAACAGTCCCAGAAAGCAGTCCCAGTGACTGCTGGTAACCGCTGGGTCTGCTTTTTAGAGCAGTCCAAGGGCAGTCCCACAGCGGTCCCAGAGCAGTCCCACAGCGGTCCCAAAGCAGTCCCGGGGACTGCTTTCTGGGTGTCAGGTTGGGTCTGGTCGGTACTGTATGAAGAACTTTGATCAGTCATTTTGCCCCCCCCCCACCACCACCACCACCCATTCCCTGGGGGTCATAATTTATACAAACTTGAATTTACACTACCTGAGGATGATTTCACATAAGTTTCATCTTTCCTGACCCAGTGGTTCTTGAGAAGAAGATTTTTAAAGATTTTCCCTATATATTCCTATGTAAAACTTCGATCGGCCATTGTGGTTCCACCGTACCCCCAGGGGTCATGATTTTAACAAATTTGAATCTACACTACCTGAGGATAATTTCACATGAGTTTTATCTTTCCTAACCCAGCTAGTAGTTCTTGAGACGTTTCTTAAAGATTTTCCCTATGTACTCCTATGTAAAACTTTGATCAGCCATTGTGGCCCCACCCTACCCCCAGGGGTCATGATTTTAACAAATTTGAATCTACAATACATGAGGATGATTCCACATGAGTTTCATCTTTCCTGGCCCAGTGGTACCTAAGGAGAAGATTAAAAAAAAATTCCCTATAAACTCCTATGTAAAACTTTGATCAGCCATTGTGGCCCGACCCTACCCCCGGGGGTCATGATTTGAACAAACTTGAATATACACTACCTGAGGATGCTTCCACCAGAGTTTCATCTTTCCTGGCCCAGTGGTTCTTAAGGAGAAGATAAAAAAAATGCCTTTAATTTTTCACTAATTCATAATCATTTCCCCTTGGAAAAGAGCTTGGCCCTTCATTTGAATAAACTTGAATCCCCTTTATCTAAGGATACTTTATGGTAAGTTTGGTTGAAATTGGTCCAGTGGTTCTTGAAAAGAAGATGAAAATATGAAAAGTTTACGCCGACAACGACGACGACAGACAACGGACAAATTATAATTAGAAAAGCTCACTAGAGTCTTCGGCTCAGGTGAGCTGAAAATGCAGGTGGCGCTGACAATTTTTAGAAGTTGAGCATATCCAAAATGAAAATGATTTAATGCTTTTGAATTTTGTATCATCAATCTACTGTCATATGCAAAGTAAGAGTTTCATGTAAAAAGTTTTTAAACATATTATAGATGATTGAAATTTTGACTTAGGTCTAATCTAAGTATGATTTATGATCTTTGGGCCAAGAATGACTTACACACGGATTAGAATTCATAACCATATTTTGATCATTATGAAGCTCATTTTCAATGATATTATGTTTCATTATATTACATTTTGTTCAAATGCCACGATAGATATATTTCTTTCATTATATTGACAAATAAGTTGATTATACAGGGATATCATTATCATTTTAAGTCAACATATCGCAAATTATTCATGTATGATGATAAAGTTTCCGATAAACTTTTGTTGCACCTTTATTAGCTGTCTATTTTTATATTTAATACAAATTAGAAAGTAATAAGCAGAATTTTAAAAAAAATCATTCAAATTAAAAAGTTTATTTAATCGCAGCCTTTTCAACTCTCAAACAACTATGTTGAAGGAAAGTATTGTCGAAATGGAAGATAAAACTATTGAGGTCGGGAAAAGAATATTAGAAAATAATATTTTTTGATGGTTTCGATTTTAAGCTTTAAGCTTTGCAACAATATCTTGACTTAGAACTAAAACATTAGAAAACGAGAACAAACGAATTTGTATTACTACTGATTTATTAAGTAGACTTCTTTCATCCAACTAATACACCTTCGATGTGGCCACTACAAAAAAAGATAAAAGTATAAATTTGGTAGAAGATTTAAAATAATACATAAGATATAACGAAGCACCAAGGTCTTTATAATATTGCCTATATCTATAAAGTATGATTAGATAACTATAGCTGAATTTTAAATGTCTGGTTCCATCAAATTTTATAATTTTATGTGAAACACTCCTTTGGCTCAGAATCCTGGATGTAGTGTAGTATTTAAGATTGAGTCTGATTTAATTTGCCACTTGCTTGCTTGTAAGGATAAGAAATCCTGGCTATTTTAAAATATCCCTTCGGGCTCGGTGAATATTGTACTCCTCAGATGGCTAAATCATTATATTGACCTCAAAAACAGCAATAATTGTTTTAGCAAAATGCAAGAGAGAAACAGAATTAAAATATGAGTAAACCTTACCAGTCATATCAGCTTGAAATGTTTTTTTTAAAATCAATTTTAGCTGCCATGAAAAAAATAATATAATGGCAGTCTTTTTATAAGATAGATTTTGAAAGGAAGGCCTATTATCAGGGAAAACTCACTACCAAAAAGTGAAAAAAACATGTTGTTCAGTAAAAGTGTTGGAGGGGGGTTCCTGCATCCCCTCTTACCACCCTCATCCTAAAATATCTGTTCGCTTATGTTTTTTTTTTCACTTGAAAAAAAAAATCACAGTCGTTTAAATAGCCCTCAAAACAATTTGTATCAATTTGGAATTTCCCAATCTATTTTTAGATCAATGTAGATGAAATAAATTTTTGTATTGACCTGGAACGTCACGTGCAGGTCAATACAACGTAGTATTTTTCTATCATAGTTGGATCTCGGCCAATCAGAGAGATGGAAATTATTCAATCATATAAAAAACACATTTAATGTTCATTAAAGGACAGGGGAATTCTGGTAGGTTACAAAGTTACAAACAAGGTTTTGTTCAAGTGCAATGTTAGATACGTGGTTAACTGTAGAATCATTTAAGATTGAATTAAAACATATTTAAAATGTCCTTAAATTTGTAATATCGAGAAGTGTGAAAAAAGTGCCTAGCGAGGTCTAGAAGATAATTGATTGCATGTGCAAACCAAGCAATGGACCCTAATTAAAGTGAATAATCAGTTTAGCATTAGAAACTGAAAACGGTACATAATTTTGAAAACCATGACGCTTTTTTTTTTAATGTGGCGGGGCCGCTACATTAAACGGCCAATGGAGAACCCTGGGAATATAGGAGATGTTCTGGCTACAAAAATGTTAATTTTACATTAAATATAAATTCAAAAGTAATAAATATAAGATGATATCATACGGTTGTTCACAGATAAGGTGACAGCTTTTGGTACAAAAGTGATCGTTCCAGTGGTAAATATCATTATACTTGATAAGATCAAGACAGTGTTCGTTATGAAGGGCGTGATTCGGTTCTCCCGGTCCCCAGTTAGTGTACTCAAATGGCGTTTGCGAAGTCACCCAAGACCAATTATTCCTGTCATTGGAATCTACACCACCCAGCCAGAAACATGGATCTACATATTAAATTATTGGCTGTAAAAAGATTAATCTCTGATATTGCAAGCTGAAGGACGTCAACCATATCGACGTCAGTGTCAAATCTCTGATTTTTCGTTACAAAATTGATACACGAGGTTGACTGGTAAAATCGTGGACAAGTTGTCTAGATGAAAAAAAAAATCCTCACTGCATTCTTAAATTTTCACTACTCTTGAGTATACTTTTTGTCAATATACATAGCAAATTTCAAATAGATATATTCAAAAATAAATCATGAGATATTATATTCTGTATTTCATTGCCTTAAGTCGCGCCTATAACATCAAATGGTCAAAAGCAGCACGTCACGTTTCCTCTTTGCTACGACAGCTGGATAAGTCCAACTCAAATACAGGAATTGCATTGATGCACATACTTGAATTCCCCTTTATTCTTCCATTAAGAGTCAAAGAACCAATCTTGCACACACATACGGTCTTCTGAAGATTTTAATAAGTTATGGACATGTGGTATTCTCACTGTCATTTAACCATGTTAACTGAACAGGCAATCTTATATGGACGGTTTGCATAACAGCATCTTTCGCTTTTCACCATACCTGTTTGTCTGTATTTTTTGTTCTAGCCGAGGACATTTTTTCAAAAAGAATGAAAAGTAGATGCTGGATTAAAAACTGGATTTCCTCAAAACAAGTAAATTATACTTAAATATTGTAAATAAACATTTGCTGATAATTTCAGTTTGACATGTTTAATGTGCCCATTATTTTCAGAGAAAAATACTTTGTTCACGCTTTTACCGGACAACCCTTTTCTTTAAATATTCTTTTAAATCAATAATAGTTGACATTTACATGTGATGTTTTGAGAGAACTGGAATATGATTATTTTCACCCCTCTATTTAATTATTTACAAATGAGGTATAGTGATAATCATTACAAAATTAAAATACATATTAATTAATTTTTCGTTTCCTATTACCAGTAAAATTGAAAGCTGCAACGTTTTGTATAATAAACGTATCTTCCAAAGCGGATTCAATTTCTACTAACTTTGATCCCCTATGCCTGCAGTAGTCCTGCATGTGTTGAAAAATATTTTTAATGACCATATTTAATAAATTTAAAGCCATTACTTGTGCTGATACTTTGAACACTAAAAATTGTTTAAACATTTTTAATCTTCTTTGAGTATTGGAAAAGTTCAAAAATGATATTTTTTTGTTACCTTCAGTAGAGATTTGCAATTATCATTACTATCCTTTTCTTATTCTTATCATTTTTCATCGTATTACAATTATCATTAGTAAAAAATAAGTTCGCCATTTTCTGTCTTTTAAATAAAAGAGAACAAAGAATGCAAGATAATCCTGGAGACGTACCCTGGCATGTTGCCAATCCATGTGAAGGTCACTGTGGAAAATGTAGCAGTCACCATTAAACCCTGTCCAATTCGGTGGACAATAGTTTTCTTCGCTGCATGTACCTAGCCCTTCAGATGAAAAGATGAAAGTAACACTAACGTGTTTTTGTGATGTAATCGTTAAAATTTTAAAAACAATTAAGAGTCATTCTCTGTAATGGCTTGAAATTTCATAAAAAGCTGTCGTATGCATAGTCTCAGAATTTCTCTAAATTCACATTGATAAAAGTCATTGATACCCTTAACCAATGTCGGGCAAAAATGTGTTATAGTTACCATGGCCACATGTCTTAAAGTTTGAAAATTACATTTTTTAGCAAGTTATGACCCCGATAGTTAACATTTGCGGCAAAGCAAACAATTGTTTCCTAAAGTTGAAAGCCTGATATCTTAAATGTATGATAAAATGTTTTGGTAAATCAACTACTACACTTGTACATAAATTTATGTATTCAAATTTTAGCGGAATCACTAGGTATTGAGTAGTTGGATTAGCGTTACACACTAACGCGCCATATATTGATTGAATTTGAGCATATGATATCTACCAATAGTGAATACTGAGCGTTTTCAGCATATTTCAGCATTTTAAATGTATTCAAAATGTACCCCTGGGTACCACGTACTTAGAGATATATTCTAAACAGTTTCTTTACAGTGTAAGTGGCATCAAGACCATTGACAATGCGTGGCAACGAAACTTGAGTGGTTACAGAGAATGACTCTTAAATAATATTTGAATTATTGATTGATTTTATTAATTAATAGCAAATAATTAAAGAAAATTCAATATTTTGTTGCCCATAAATTCAAAAAAATTGGACGAATTTATAATCAACATTTTTTTTTATTTGTGCTTTTAAACAGTGTTATGAAGGGTTTATTGTTGCTACAAGAAAAAAAAAGTCTTAAAGTTCAAATATTTATCTCTCATTTGATTAAAGCTATCGAAAAATTATAGTTATTAAATTTACCTATTAATGTTCCGAAGAAAAAGTATACACGTTGAAGTCTGGCGTGCATTTTCTGTTTTGTTGGGTTTCAACGCGCTGTTTAAACCAGTTTGCAAAGATAAGAGTTTATATCTGTGAAATGGTGTCAAAGGTCTAAAAATCATGTAAACGACAAAGCCTTCATGTGTAAAGGGCAAGCGTAATGTAAAACTTCTACAGAAATAAGCAGGTATTGACCGTGCAATGTCGCATGAAGCAATTTCCAGAAAGATTCCAAACTTAGAATATATCGGGCCCTTTACATAGTAAAGTAAAATCATGTTTTAGCAAACTTATGTTATAAAAAATAGACATGAAAGGTTGGATCCTCTCTACCAGTAACATTACACTTCACATTTGATTGATCGAGTCGACATAAGAATCCAAGTAAGTATTGTTCATAAATAGAACATGGTCGAGCAAGTGTTCTTTGCTCTCATTTGATTTTTGAGTTTTCTGCTTCATAGGCATAAAAATCCTGTTGGCTATTTAAGGAATGTACGTGGGGTCAATATGTATTTCAATAGTTTCCGTTTTCGAAGACTACATAATGTTGTCAATGAAGAACCGTGGAAGCCTTTTAACATGAAGTTAGCAGAAATGTATTTTTTTGTATTTTCAAATCTATCTGATCAAATTTTCCGAATGAAAGTGATAATATTAATGCTCTATTGTCATTTTCATAGTTGACTACGCTCAGTAAGATATTCATAAATCCTTTTTCCTATTTGAACATAAAGAAATAATTTGAAAAAAATGAATATCCGCCATTTTGAATCGCCATTTTTACTTTTATAACTTATAGCTGCAACACCATTCAGTTGTAGAATAGTGAAATGCAGTGGAAAAAATACAAATCTACAGTGTATGGATATTTGCAAATGTTAAATCCTAAACAAAGCAAAATATAGAAACAATAAACAAATAAATCAGAGAAAATTCGAATTAAATGTAGAACGAAAAATTTTTGAGTTAAAGTAATAATATAAACAATCTATTATCATTTACATAGTTGCATTACACTCAGTGAGATATTCACACATTATTTCTCTGTTTTTAACGATATTAAGAGAAAATTAAAAAAATTGGATGTCCACCATTTTGAATCGCCATTTTGACCTTTTTCACGCCATTTTCATGATGGCCAGCATATTTTTTACGGATTCAGCACACTCGAAATAGGTTAAAAAAATTATGCTGGACCAAATAATAATTATTTGCCGTTATAAGTTATTTCTAGCCCTCTTTTTAAAAATCTGGACCAGACTATATGTCACTCGTGAAAGAATGTTTCCACTTAAGCATAGTGCCGTGGCCCCTTTTTCGGACCCCTCTAACTTTATCTAATTAACTCAAATGTTAATTATTTTACACCTAATTCATACTTTGTTATCTTTGTGGTATATTACTTGCAAAAATTTACACTGAAAACGGCATCTTTGTTTTATAAATGGTAATTTTAAAAGCCATATACTGGGTGTTAATTCCGGAATGTTGCGCTAGTCCGAGTTGGGTTTTAATTGTGTCACATTAATATTCAGAGTAGGCGGGGCATTTCATCGATCGATTGAAAACATGCAATATTTAGCCAGTTTTAATGGCTTCTGGAATTTCATACAAAATACAAACTGTATACAGAAAAATAAACACAAAGAATTTCTCAAGGATTACGCAATTTTTTTTTAGGAAAGATGGTACTGGGGAGGATCTTTGAGATGTATATGATCCCTCAGACGTTTCTAGGTGGAAATTTAACAACTGAATAAACTGAGCCTACTTGTATATGAAAACGGGAAAAAAATCATATTTAAAAAAAATTCCATATTTTCGAAAAGATTAGTGCCATATTGAAATTTAATCTCTCTCTCTCTCTCTCTCTCTCTCTCTCTCTCTCTCTCTCTCTCTCTCTCTCTTCGTTATTTTTAAAGTACAGTAAATACCCGGTACTTCTTACAAATAATGGTGTACGATTTTTTTGTGAAGCTGCATGTGGTGATAGTGATATTTTATCACTAAAACAATTTTATTAGTTATATATGCAATTTTTTTTGTTTGGGGGGTGGGGGGTATTACCAGTAAGAATTCCATGCCAGTGTTAAACAATCTACATATTTCTACCACGTGTCCATGTATTTTTACAGTCAAAAACACTTTGAAAATGATGCTACTTCGAAGATGGTCCAGAGCTAAATCTTTGAAACTCGTTGAGCCTCCAAACTTGCCCCCTAAATCCAAGGATTAAAAATGAAATATCGTTACGGTTTTTTTTCCAATTTAATATTCGATCATCTTATTAAAACACTTGACAAAAAACAAATAATTATATGTTGAATAATTGAAAATGTACATGAAACGGTCTAAGTTGTATGCCTTTCGACAGAATGTTAATCGGATCTACAACCACGTGGTTTATTGATTTTTTGTATTCACAAGTTACCTGAGTCTACAAATCACGTGGTAAATTGGAATATTAAACAGGTCACAATGAGGTCAATGACATGTAAATACCCGTAAACATTGAAGAAAGCTGTCGGCGTTTTGTACCTTTTTTCAAAAAGTTTACCCCGAGCGCAAGCTTGCCCAAAATTCTCCCTTAAATATGTTGAATTTCCAACAGTTCTACACCTTCTGTCCTTTTGAGAAATTTGGGCAAGCATGCGCTCACTATGTATTTCAGCTCTAAAAATCGGAATAACTTTGAATAACAATGGAGATTCGTGATTTGCATTGATCCCTCTTACAAAACATAGCCTCGTTCTTTAATATTACTCACTTTTAATTTATGTAATTTTGCAAAGTTGCGATATAGAGCTTGAAGAATTATTTTATTAATTTCATTAGTCTACTTTCTATGCCTTATTTTTGCGCAATTTACCGGGGGCCATGTTTTGTACACTAAGTGCAATCATTCTTTGTTAAATCAAGGATTTATTGAGAATCATATTTTGGATAAGTACTCAAATAGGGTGACTCAGAATCGCAGAGAAAATAGGTTGTCAGTGTTCATCTTACTGATCTACGGTACAATGGGGTTGACCTTTTTGCACTTAAAATTAAACTCTGGTTAATTAATTAAACCTTAATCATATTTTATCAGATGTAACCTTGGAAAAATATTATCTTATTTTACGTAAAATATTTTAAATTATATTTATCATTGAAAAAAATATGCAAATTAATGCGCGTAAAATATTGCGTGACCTTTTTGCACTAAAATGTAACATATTTTGGGGTATTAAAAATCTAAATAGGCAATAAAACATTTTCTTAAATCAAGCTTTTTACGACGTAATTGCTGATCAGTCACAAGTATCGAGTATTTTGAAATAATAAAAGGAAAAGTTTGGGTCAGTGATGTTAGTTTTGAAATATTAGTCAAAATATGTAATTTTCAGTCAATAAATGGTGTAAATTTTATATTGACTTATTTGACAAATCTTCATTTTTTTTTAGCAAAGTTTGTTGAAGGAAGGTGTAAATAACCTACATGTATATTAGATATTCCTTGCAATATCATAATGAGAAATATTCTCCGAATAAAAGTATGTGAGGCTAAATTAAAGTTCCAAGATATTAAATATAATAAAGGTGCAGATTTGCAGAATTATATGTTAAATATCCTTCCACCACAATAAATAGTACCTCACAAACCTTGCTTCTTTGTAGCTTTTTGAGTAGTTTTTTTCGTTGAATGTTAAAACATTAACATTGTTGAAATTAAATATGTTTAAAAATTGAATTTTGATAAATAGTTTTGAAGTTAGAGGTACCGCGTGAACTTTTCCAAAAAGGTGACGAGTGACCTACCTGAAGCTTTGTTACAATAGCTTGACTTTGAACTTAAAACTTTAGTAAAGGAGAAGAAATGAAGTGGTCGAAAACATACCGTGATTTTATTATTACATACCGTATAAGTGGAAATTTTAGCGAGACGCAAATTAAGCGATTTCTACCTAAAATCTGGTATTATATTTTTAGCGAGAAGTAATTTTAGCGATTTTAAAATGCTAACTAAAGAAGCTATTACAATATGCAATAAATTTTTAGCGATATTCAATTTTAGCGATGTCAGCATCCTCGCTAATAATGACAAAATTAAATCCTCGCTAAAAATTCTACTTGTACGTTACAATATAAGCTTACACAGTGTATTCAGCATGAAAAAAAAGAAGTGAAAGAAACAGCCTTCTTTCATTCGACTAATGATCCTTCAATGTTACCTCTACAAAAGAAAAATGAAAAGGATTCATTTACTAAATGCTTTACAATGATACATAAAATATAATGAAGCACAAAGGTCTCGATTGTCCAAGTATATGAAGTATGATTAGATAATTAGATATGAATTTGAATTGTCTTGTTCCATCAAATTTTATACATTAATGTGAAACACTCTGCACAACTCTTGGCTCAGAATCCTGGATGTAGTGCACTTTTCTAAGAATAAGTCTGATATAATCTGCCACTTGTCTTCTATATTATGGATAAGAAATACAGGATATTTTTATATATGTTTGATATTGATGGATCGGCCTCATCGATAAAGATATCCGCTCCTAAATAGATCACTTAAGATCAGCAATCAGAGAGAGAGGAAGGCACTTCATTTACTGTCAATTAGTTTCAATTACTAGGACTCCCAGGGGATTTCATGGAATGTTTTTCTCGGTAAAATGCACAGGCGTTTTCATGGACATTTGGGCAGCCATATCTACCCGCATAGTAAATGCCACGGGACTACTTTTCTAATATGAAATGTTATGTTATGTATGTTAAAAATATTTCTCCGTCTCGCCAATTTTAACGAATCGCATACCTCCAATACCCTTGAGCAAAGCACCACAAGTAAAAACATTCATTAAGTTATTTTAATCATATCTTCTTTAAAAGGAATAACACATGGCCTGGCTTCAAAAATGTTAATTCTACGAAAAGAATAAATATATCATACGGTTGTTCACAGTTCAGATTCTGGTACAATAATCATCGTTCCAGTGGTAAATATAATGATAAGGGGCATGGTTTAAAAAATCGAGGCAATGTTCGCTGTGAAGGGCCTCATTTGGCTATCCCAGTCCTCAGTTAGTGTACTCAAATGAAACTCGAAGTGTACCCGCGACCACTTTCCCCTGCCCCCGGCATCAGAACCACCCAGTCAGAAACACTTATCTACATAAATTATAAATGTTTTTTTGGGAAAATGATGAATCTCTGATATTGCAAGCTAAAGTCATTTGGTTTATATAATATATAGTCTCTTCCTAATTACTATTCAAGAAGATAATAACCTTGACATTGAATATTCCCAAGTATAGCTCAGACCGTTTCCTGTACGACGACGGATCCCCTGTTCCCTTTTTATCCGGGACTCTGAAGAACCCAGTTCTCAGCTCAAACATTGTTGTGTTTTTCTATCTTTTGGCAAATTATAATTCTGTTATTAATCCGATTATATATCTTTTCAATATCACAGAGTTCCAATCTGCACTCAAAAGTTTATTTTGTAACAACAATTCCCCTGATGATAAAAAGGACGAAAATCGTTCAAAGATGAATGAACTTAATAGATCAGAGTCAACAAAACAAAGATTAAAAAAAAAACATGTTATTATATGTGGTAGATCTGGAATAAACTTTTATCGATTATTTAAAAAAAAAAATAAATTTAAGTTTACTTAAAAATTTTTATTGTAATCAATAAGTGTCCTCCTTGAATGTGAAAGTCTGAAATACTGTATAGCTGTGCTTTGTAATGTTAATTTTGTTCAATGTCTTACCGTGGTAGGAGAGGCAGAGATTGACCAATCAAAATCTGACCAATTAAAATCTAACAAATGAAATTCTGACCATGCGGTGCGTTACTCTGCCTTTTCTCCCATCTACATCCTTGGAGGACGGACGTTGTTTCAAAGTTTGTTATTTATTTTATCAAGATTTTGGTGAGTAAATTTATTTCATTATGTCTTCTATGAGTAAAACTTCAGTTGTCATTCTTGGACACTCAATTGTGCGTCGTTTTCATGAATTCTTGAAATATGGTGACATTAGGTATTCTGCGAGCCTTGGTCTGGGAGAAACGCATTCCGTTCT
>PRKT01000705.1:95716-108177 GCA_003671525.1 Saccostrea glomerata
CTTTAGAACATACAATATCGAACATATATAAAAGGGCATTATTTCAAACAATGTTTTTATTGGCTTTTCACGGCTTCCTCAGAATAGGAGAGATAACATCAGTTGGCACTGCTAATAAGGTTTTACAAGTTTCACAGATTACTTTTCAAAAAAGTAAAGTTTTGATTCACTTTCAAAATTATAAACATTCTGATGGTAAAGTTTTTACTCTTACAATTAATTCTTGCAACTCTTTTAAATATTGTCCAGTGGGGGCATTAGAACACTCCATTAAGATGAGAGGGAGGACCTATGGGCCCCTTTTTTGCTACCCCCAAAACACTGATAAATTTTAGTTGCCATGAAAGAAATATATAATGTCAGTCTTTTTTATAGGATAGATTTTGAAAGGAAGGAGTTTTATCAGGAAAAACTGACTGCCAAAAAGTAAAATAAAAATTGTTGTTCAGTAAAAGTGTTGGAGAGGGGGGGGGGGGGTCCCTGCATCTCCTCTTATCTCCTCACCCAAAATATATATTCGCTTATGTTTTGTTCACATGAAAATAAAAATCATAGTCGTTTGAATAGCTTTCTAAAACAATTTGTATCAATTTGGAATTTCCAAAGCTATTTTTAGATCAATATAGAGGAAATAAATCCTTGTATTGACCTGGAACGTCACGTGCAGGTCAATACAACGTAATATTTTTCTAACATAGTTGGATCTCAGCCAATCAGAGAGATGGAAATTTTTCAATCATATAATAATATTTGTTATTGTATTGTATTTGTTATTATATTTGTTATTGTATTGTATTTGTTATTGTATTGTATTTGTTATTTTATTGTATTTGTTATTGTATTGTATTTGTTATTATATTTGTTATTGTATTGTATATGTTATTGTATTGAATTTGTTATTGTGTTGTCTTTGTTATTGTATTGTATTTGTTATTTTGTTGTATTTTTTATTGTGTTGTATTTGTTATTGTATTGTATTTGTTATTGTATTGAATTTTTTAATGTGTTGTATTTGTTATTGTGTTGTATTTGTTATTGTTTTTGTTATTGTATTTGTTATTGTTTTGTACTTGTTATTGTATTTGTTATTGTTTTGTATTTATTATTGTATTGTATTTGATATCTTATTGTATTTGTTATTGTATGTATTTGTTATTGTATTTGTTATTGAGTTGTATTTGTTAATGTATTGTATTTGTTATTATGTTATTTATTCGATTAATGCTCTGACTATATATTTACACTTTCTACGTAAAGTGTAGTGTAATGTGATTTCATCAATTTTTTGTTGCCATCATTTATCGTGGATTTTGTACAACAGACATTTTCAAGGATACGAAATTTTGTGTAAAATTACATTTCCTTTACAAATGAACATTAGTTTTCTTAATTCAATGCACATCAAACGTCGAGGATCTGCTTAACATGGAAATTCTCGAATATTTCTGCTCAACAAAAATCGACGAAACCACGGTATATATAATTGATAAGGGAATATTACTCTTTTTGGGACGCGTTTCAAAAAGAACTTACGACCAGGAACAAAAACTGAATTAAGTTAACTATTGGAAAATTTATGTCGCATTGATTTTGTTTAATATTGCTAATGTAACGTAACATAGCTTTTTAGGAATATTGCAATCATTTTTTGCTTAATACAAATTAGTAATTCATGAGCGAAATAAAAAAAAAATAAAAGTTTATTGGGATCATGGTGTGTTTTTCTGGTTAACAAGGGTTGTTTTCTCTTCATATTTTCCCTTAAGATCATTTCTGGGCTCTAAATATTTACATATTTATATTGTTCATGGATTTCTTTTACAGATACTTAACAATATATATTTTTCTCTTCATTATCAAGAATATCCACATATTTTTATACTTTTAAAATAGCAAGGGGCGTAACAGTCGAGTATCCATTGTTGTAAATGTTTATTAATTATTGAATTCACCAAAAAGACCAAATTCCCATAAGACCTTGCTTTTAAAATACACTTTGTTATCATTGTTTTCTACATGGTAATTCCTGAGACACAACTGAAAACAAATGACCGTTTCAACATTTATTATGTTAATAATATAAATTGGTGGATGTTGGCCGCATTAACATTTTTTGTGGGGAAACTGGGAAGCCGTCCAGTGCACCAGTTTAACTTCACATGAAAGGGACACACTGGGGGCCTGCGTGAACATCAGTGCCCAAGCCTGAACGATCACCAGCGTTCTAAGGAGGCCGGCATGACCCGCCCTTCTCACCCTGTCTCCTGCAGTGCTACCTGGTTTAAAATTTGCATGAGGGAGGCATACACAAGCCTAATTGTTACATGCACCAGCCTGTAGCATCCCCTCACTCAGGTGAGGTGGATGTGGCCCCAGCCATACCCGGTGTGGGCCCCACTATGCCAAAAACATTATAATACTGACAACAGTTAACTGTGTCCTGACTTTTAAATTTTTAATTTAATTTACACTTTAATTTAAATCCTGTATTTAAACCCCTTGCTTTGGGAGCAAGTGGGGGGAGACACCCAGGTTTTGGAGCAGAAAGTGTCAACACCTACCACTGCGGACTCCCCAGTCCCGCCACAGACATTGGAACAATGTCCCCCACAAAAAAAACCTTTTACATTATAAACTTTTCCATTTGTCAGAAAAACAGAAATATTATCCCAGATATAGGATAAGGTTAAAATTAAGCAACTCCTTTTCATACTTAAACAACTTCATTATTAAAACCATAGGTGAGCATTACACTTAGTATGATACAAAAAGGTATATTACCACATATATGAACAAAATATAACAGCCTGTCCTGTGCTAACAAACACAATGAGTTAACATATGCACATGTTCCTAGAATGAAACAATGTTGGATTTAATGGAAACAATGACATACAAGTATGTACATCTATATCAAAATTGAGAGCTGATAGCCTAATTAAAGGTCGGATGGTGGGTAGTGACTACCCCTTCCCCCGATAAAATGTTCTATGGCAGCTTGCATGTTATTTAAGTATATGTTGTTGCCTATGTCCGACAGGTGTGTACCGTCTGTTCGGAACAGCTCTATTTCTGAGGCTTTAATATTGTGATCGTGGCCAATGTACAAACCCTCCACTTGGTCAGCCATGAAATTCTTCATACATTTGTTGATTCTGATACGTTTTTTGTTAATTTTATTTCCCATTCCCAAAGGTGCAAAAAGCCAATATCTTCTCGGTAGGATGGCAGACCAAATGAGGGTGGTACTTGGCCATAATGCATTAAATCTAAGTAATGTACATTGTGCATTTTCTGAGAAAGTTTTTGAAGTGATTTGTTCTGTGGTTAGGTCATTTGAACCTAAATGTACAATAAGAAAGTCTGGTGGGCTTTGATTTTTTGTCATTTCATTTACAGTTTTTTGTAACTCTTCCCATTTAAGTCCTCTTACTCCCTTCCACAGGATTGACGCCTTTAAGTTTAGGTTGGTTCCACCAGGTCTGCTAGCTGCAGCCAGTCCGGCCCAGTATGGGATTGAAGATTCAACTATCCATATTGTTTTATCTGAAATGCTTTGGTAAAATTACTTGAGAGCATCTTTTTGTGTGCGGGTGTTGCTTGTATGATATTTGTGGGGTATGCCTGGAATGTGTAATTGTTTTTTTTTTTTTGTAAGGGGGGATGGAATTAAGTCGGGGAATTTATTGCGGGCGGATGTAAGTCAAAAATGAGTTAGATTTCCATCGACCCATTTCTTTAATCTGCGTATTAGGAGTTCCGCGTTTTGCCAATTCGGTGGCCATGCCGATGCGGAAACTATGAGACCTATAGTGACCTTGCACTTGGAGAAATGAGAGGGACCTATCCAAAACTGCCTGGAATTGAAAACGAGTTATCGGTGTACCATTTACATGAACAAACAATGTATCTATATTGGGGGGTCTTAACTGTAAATAATGCTCGATTGTTGCTGTTGGACAAAATTGTGTGTCTGGTAATTTTTGTATTTGCAGAACTGAACTTTTGCCTATTTGATCTGTTTTGGATCTATTTATTTTTATGAAAAATTGACCAGCTTTCCTTTGGAGATATCTGTAATGCACAAAGCTAGAATTTCATTAACTCTAAGCAGGCCAAAAAATGTAAGAGTGTAGGCTGCGGAAAAAAGTGCAGTCTCAAATGGTGAGCGGCATACTGTTTTTAAGCTCTGTATAATTTTACCAAACAGCTTAAATGATATGGGGAGTCGCATGTCTTTACTTAAACCACCGGACCTCTTAACACCCTCCAAAGATTTTGTGACACTGAAATTTTTTGTATTGTCCTGAAACCCATTGATTTTGTGCTAATGTATAGACATATAGTTCTGTAAGTGAAGTTATTGATTAAAAGGTATGCAATGAATTGTAACAGCTGATGAACTGGGACAGGCCAGCTTTGAGCCAACCCATAGTGAGCAGTGAAATTTTTAAACTTTGTTAATGCAGTGTTATAAGCCTGGTGAGTATTGGGTGCTAACGACCTATACAAAAGTCTTGAAGCTTCCTGTTCTAAATGTCCCAAATGTGGCGTGGTAGTGGTGTGGGCCACAGGTCTGCCTCTGGTGCAAGTCGTCGAAATCTGGCCCACTGCGAACGAGATAAAGCATCAGCAATGCAATTTTCTTTTGTGTGTATGTATTTTGCTGTTATCTGAATATTATATTGTAGTAAAAGTAATACAAGCTTTCTGACAATATTCATAACTCTGTCTGATTTAGAAGATAGTGTGTTAAGGACATGTACTACTGCCATGTTGTCAATGTGGAAAAGGATTTTTGTATTTTGTAAGCACCCATGCCATAGTGTAATAGCTACCATAACTGGAAACATTTCAAGAAATGTCATGTCTCTGGTGATACCCAAATTAGCCCACGACTGAGGCCAGGACCCAAATGCCCATTTCCCCCCAAAATAAATGCCGAATCCTCCATTGCTTCCCCTTGCACTATCGGTGAAAAGTTGTATGGTTTGGTTATCTAAAAATTGGGTTTTGATCACTGAAACACCATTATATGATCTCAGAAATACTTGCCAAATAAGGAGGTCTTGCTTGATATTTTTAGTAAGCCTAATTTTGTGGTGAGGTTTTGAAACTCCGATTGTTGCATTAATGAGGCGCCTGCAAAAGGCACGACCAGGGGCAACCACCCTACAAGCAAAATTAAGTTGACCTATGAGCGATTGAAGTTCTTGCAAAGTAACCTTTTTGAGGCGAGGAAGGAATTGATGACATGCCTTAACTTATTTAACTTTTCTGCTGGCAAGGCCATAGTCATGTTTTTGGTGTCAAAAAGGATCCCTAGAAACACAAGTTGAGTAGATGGTCCAACAGTTTTGTCTTCCGCTATTGGAACACCTAATTCTTCGCAAAGGGACTTAAACTTGTAAAGGGTATCGTGGCAAACTGAAGAAAATTTGGATCCACAAAAAAGAAAATCGTCTAAATAGTGCAAGATAAACTTATTGCCTGTATGTTGTTCAGTTAACCAGTGCAAAAAATGTGCAAATTTCTCCCAAAGCGCACAGCTTATTGAGGAACCGAATGGGACCATTTTGTCAAAATAAAAGAACCCTTCTAACTTAAAACCTAACAGATTAAAATCAGCTGGAGAAATAGGTAGAAGCCTAAAAGCAGATTTTATGTCTGACTTTGCCAAAAAAGTTCCCTTCCCTAGCTCTGCAATCATTTCTGCTGCCTCGTCAATACTCGAATATTTGACTGAACATTCTGTGGCATCTATGAAAAAATTGACTGAATCTTCATGAGGGTATGATAAATGATGTATTAACCTCATGTCCCCATATTTTTTAGGGACCAGACCCAATGGTGACACTTGAAGGTTTAAAAAGGGGGGTTGTGGGAAAGGCCCAGCTACTCGGTTGAGTTGTAATTCTTTTTTGATTTTTTGGTGCGCTGTGGACAAATTTTTGTATAAACTTGGGAGGTTTTTACTTAACCGCGCTCTCCTAGGACCCAGGTACTGCAGTCTAAACCCAAATTTAAAACCCTGGAGCAGAAATTGAGAATGTTCATAACCATTTAAATGTTTTTTAAGTGAATCAAATTTAATAGGAGTATGTCCTAATGTATAGAGATGTTTATTTCCTTGCGCAGTTGACTCTGGGATGATTTCCTCTGCATTGACTGCAAGTGTGGCTGTAGCGGCATCTGGGGAAGAAATTACAGAATTTACCCTGGTTGTATATATTACAGCTTAAAGGATATTTGGCACTTGTCTGTGTTGTTTTAGGGGGGAAATGTTGTGTTGTGTTCTTGGAATATTGACCTAAATATTCTTGAGGCTGTGATGTATAATTGAGATTTGATTGGTTGCTGACATACATGAGCCAGAATTCACTATGGATTTCCCCCCACGACATTGTTGGATTTGATACTTTGCGTAATCGGAATTGTTCGTCATACTTGTACCAATTGTACGAACGACTAGCTGCCAGGCGGATATCTCGCATATATTTTAGCATTTCTTGAGCTTTTGCTTCGCTGTGTTCGAAAATGATACTCATATAGATCATGAAAGCAGAAGTCCACTTTTCTATACTCAATTGCGAGTTCTGTTTTCGCTTTACAACACATAAACGGCCATTTTTGTAATGGACTTCCCCTTGTGAATCCCATTCATCTAATTTCGTGGCCGACTTTAGCAAGAGAGAAAGATCTACAAATTGCCCCTCCCATATTTTTAGTTTAAGTTTATGAGGTACATGAGCGGCAATACTGTCCGCTGAGCAAGTTTGCTGCTGTGGTAAACCTGTCATTTGAATAAGTGACTCACCCGGGGTGTCAGTTGTCGAGATGCTCACGTCTGCGGGGGGATGGCCTTGGGGCTCCTCGGGAACTGGTACCTCCTCCGGGCACTGTGACTGTGCCTCAGCGGGGCCTCGAGTGCGACGATTTTTCCTCCCCTTTGCCCGAGCAGGCGAACCCATCGGCCTCTTCCGATTGTTACTTTTGTCTTTAGTTTTCACAGGCGTCATGCTTCTGCTTCAAAGTTCAAAATACACATGTGGGGTTTTCGGCAGGGGTGTACCGGATATCGAGTATAATTAGCTCGTACGTAGTTCCAGCTTGCAAGGTAACTCATACATAGTTTAAACAATCAATACAGCCTGTCTCAAAATTAATATTGACTATTTGATATAAAATCAAATAATCCTGATTATTTAACATCTACGATATTTAGCGCAAATTGAATTTTGAACAAGATAGCGGAGGATTAATTTAAAAGCAAATCTTTGTTATACTTATTTATAAGTATTTGTGCAAGTTATTTAGCGTGTATTTGAATTAGCAGAAAATTTTATCCACATAAGATGACACAGCCAAATGCAGTATCTTTACAGCATTATTCTGGTCAACTACATCGCTTCGAGATGTTGTTTAAAAATGGATATATGAACTGAATGAAATTGTCTGTACATGGCTAAAATACTGCAGCGAAAGCTTGAGCCAATAATCTATCAGTCAACATGAGCGTTATTCAATTGCAATATAAAAACACGCCCTCAATTTCCAGTACAAAATAGTCTTTTCAACTTTCAAGCAAGTACGCGACGTCGAGGTATTGTTGAAGTTTAAGATAAAACTATTGAGGTTCTTAAAATAATGGGAGAAATACCACCCGAAGGTTTTAATTTTAAGCGTTTCTTTACTTGAAACTTAAAACCTTAGAAAACGAGAACAAATGAAAATTCCAAACACATACTGTAATTTTATTGCTACATAAAGTATAAGCTTAGACTGTATTTAGAATGAAAGATACAGCATCTTTCATCCCACTAATGATCCTTCAATATTACCACTACAAAAGAAAGATAAAAGCATTTATTTACTAAATGCTTTAAAATAAATACAAAAAACGAGAGCAAAGCTCGTTGCAAAGCAACGAGTGGGTCTTCCTTCTTTGCGATGAGCAGAAAGTGAATTGTTTCAATTGTCAAGATTGGTACTATTCTTTATTTCTTTGACCCAAATAGCAAACCCTTTCTTAAAGTCTGAATGTGGAGTGAGCATGGGGATAAATAATCCACCGGTAATCATTCCAACATCAGTGAAACTGTACCTCAAAAACTTATTCTCCCTCACTTTTTAACTTTGATTTGTAAGCATATATCATCTTTGATACAATCATGTTAGTGAGGTACGACTTACAAGAGAAATATCAGTGTTTTGATACATCACCGTCTAAAAATTTACTTTAAAAACAATAATTTTAAACAGAATAATTAGATAGTGAGTAAACCATATGTGTAACTGATAAACTATTCATTTTTTGTCAATCAGTAAGAAGACCAATACTTTTACAAGAAATACATAGGAATTTGTTGTGTGTGTCTAATTTGTAGCCCTCTACAGGCAAATGTGGTGTCTCAGTAGGAGTGTAATAAAATTCTCTTAATAGGACATTCAACAAAGATATCTCCTTTTGACATTCAACAAACATCTCTCCTTTAGAAAGCACTGCCCTTCATATAAACACATTTTATCCCCCTTCACTAAAGAATTCTCTGTGCCAAGTTTAACTTAAATTTGCCCTGTTGTTCAAACATAAAATGGAATTCTGAAGAATATTAGACAAAGATGATACATGGTGAATTTCAATTCTAAAAAAAATACTGCAGCTTTCGCTTAATGTAACATACATGTATTACATTTAGCAATGTAGTCTATTAAGCGATTTTGGCGGAAAGCAGAGTCCGATAATTCAAGTACATCGGTAAATGTTGGCAACTTCAGACAGCGCTAAATCAAATCTAAAAAAGTGAAAGCAATTGATATATTAATATCAATTCTCTATAAAAATCAAAATTTTAAATAGGGTCGTGGACATGACATATCTCCGATTAAGCTGAAATTCACACCATTTACTACAATTGGTATGTCTTTAATAAATATGATGTTAAAGTCTAACTTTTCAATTTGGTTGCCATGTTGAGAAGCTGTTTGGTATTTTTTTTTATATATATTTAATGTCAAGATTTTCCTCATATTTTTGAAGATTAAGTTCAATACTGAGTATATCAGCTATTATCTTGAAATGTTGAAAGTAAAACAAATACTAGTTCTAGTAATTGATGTAATTAAAATCATTCGAATACACTATGACTATCGCTAATTCCTCTTTTTCAAATCAGTTATGCACTTGGTTTCAGGTTTGTGTATTTTTTTAATTAATGTTTAATTAAGGTGTGTCTAAATTAATACTCGAAAACATAAAGATAAAACGATCACTAAGATTAGCACGTTTTAAAAATGTTTTACTGTATATAGGTACGACAGTTGCCATTTTCTGAAAATCTAGAGGGATTTGTTTTCTCTGTCATTCCGGGACGCCTCTACATTCTACATAGTTAAAATCGTCACTTCCATTGCTATCACTTGCAGTGCTAAATATATAGACGTTTTTGTTTACTGCATTTTATACGACAAGTTCAAATTGGTAGACGATTGAATGGCGTTATTTAATCATTTTCAAATGTAGATTTCACTCGAAACTCTGTCTGAAACTGGTAGGAAAAGTGTAGATATTGATTAAAAAATCAAGAGTGAACCGAGTCGGGCACCTCGTAATATCAAAGATTGCAACTGTCGTAACTTCATTTCTTTTTTAATTAGACTAATACTAATTTCAGTAATTTTTCATTACGGTATGTAATCGAGTATTCAGACACAGCTTGGAAAACACATAATACACAAAATACACCATACCGACTTAAACAAAGCGCCTATGGAAAAAAGAGCATGGACTAGCAATGGCGTATTAAATATGGCCACCTTCATATAAAATAACCACAGCATTATATAATAGAGCACCACCTTCATATAAAATAATCACAGCATTATATAATAGAGCACCACCTTCATATAAAATAACCACAGCATAATATAAAAGAATACCATCTTCATATAAAATAACCACAGCATAATATAATAGAGCACCATGTTCATATTAAATAACCACAGCATAATATAAAAGAGCACCATCTTCATATAAAATCACCACAGCATAATATAAAAGAGCACCATTGGCGGATCCAGAGGGGGGGTTCCGGGGGTTGGAACCCCCCCCCCCCTTTATTTTTGGCCAAGTGGTGAGAGAGAGAGAGAGAGAAAGAGAGGATAAACGTTTGCCGAGAATAAATATTTTTACGTCTTACTTATGTATTGTATAGATAGATTCTCACACGTGTAGTTTCCTCTACTATTCCTTCACTATTACTTTTTTATGAGAGAATGGTAGAAAATAGTCTACTTATTTTTATATATCTCATATACGATAAGTAACTTGTGAGATTTTAATTTGATATTTCCGCTATCTTTGGCCGTGTTGGCTATATATGTACCGTTTTTTAATCATATCTTTTGAAGGAACTAACCTGTAATGCTTTGTTTTAAACCCCACCCGCACCCCACCACTAAAAATTTTTTTCAAATTCTAAACGAGAATTCTTTGTACTCTTCGGAAATGCTGCAAATCCATTCAATTTCAAGGCTTCAGTACTGTAGTTATTGAAACCTGACTTTTTTCTATTCGGACTGAGGGGTACCTTTTCAAAGAAAAAAGGGACGTGAACAAACTTATTATTTACCACAACATTAGATCTTTCCATACATGTGTGTCAATCTTTGATTGAGCGTGTGTATGAGTGGGGGGGGGGGGGGGGGTAGAGGGACACAAGCCTGGAACCCCCCCCCCCTTTCAAAAATGGCTGGATCCGCCCCTGAGCACCATCTTCATATAAAATAACCACACAAGGCAGCTATGGCGTTCCATCGAAACAGGTGTAAATA
Organism: Saccostrea glomerata; assembly: GCA_003671525.1. NCBI lineage: Eukaryota > Metazoa > Mollusca > Bivalvia > Ostreida > Ostreidae > Saccostrea > Saccostrea glomerata. Next base: position 106,550 of record PRKT01000705.1, read on the forward strand.
TTCATGCATTTCAAGAATTTTGAGTGACTTTAAATTGTTTAACCTGTGTTGAGTTCTTCACAACATGGCCAAGATTAAAAAATATGTTAGTCATCTTGTACTTGACACGTACAATTGTAAAAGATCCTTCAATCCTAATGTTTTAAAATTTAAGCAGGCATATATAAAAATGCAATTAGCCTCTTTTAATTTTTTTTTTACTTGTTTATCCCATAGCAACAATTCTGAGCACGCAAAAGCCAAAATACTCAGTACTCTACGAAAATTTGAGAATCATACGTTGTGAACATTTCAATAATATTGGTACACAGAATCAAGATTAGGAGACATTCATGATTGACATGTTAAATATTTGCTGGTAGAAAATATGTTTCAAATTATAAATTAAATCAAAACTCTGAATGTTACCATGGTAATGGGTATAAACATTTTTGTTTATATCATTTGTTAATCGGCAATTTATTAAAGAAATGAATTCAAATTTTTTATTAGCTCACCTGAGCCGAAGAATTTACTCAGGTTAGCGATGTGGCCCTTGGGCCTCTTGTTAAAATATTTTATAACCTAAACCTTGTTGTTAAAAATATACATCATTAGAACGATGATAAAAGATAAATTAAGTCAAAAACCTAGAAAATGCCTTGACGAGGTTCATAAAGTTATATCATAGTGCGATTTTTTGTTGTCATAGCCAACTAAACAGTACGTGATAGTGAGATTGCAATCTAAGATCTATTGATCCAACATACATTTAAATTGTCAAAGACATAAAATCTTGTTCTGAGGTATATAGTAATTGATAAATAGATAATGTTATAAATAAAATCATCCCGCTAAAAGTTTACATTTTTGGTATGCTTGCATACTTATAGCCGAGTTGTAGAAAAAACAGCATTTTTACTTTAGTCATAGGTCTTTTCAAGATCGTTTTGTTTGCCCATCTAATTAAGACCTCCCCCTTTTCCAACTTCCGACACTAACTTACATTTTACTTATAATTTAGATTTTAGTTCTGTAAAATAACTTTGTTCATAAAAAGGACCAGATACGAATTCTGATTTTTTCTTTTAGTGAACTTACCAAAATGACCATGGGTGAAGGACATGACACACCCTATTGTCATAAACAATATTTGTATGAAGTATACATGTACTTAATTCAAGTTTATTCATAAGAAAAATATGGACTGGACACAAGTTCAAACTCTACCTTGAACTTACACAAACGACCTTAAGTCAAGGAAATGACACACCCTCAGGTCATAGCAATCTTTATTCAAAATGGGTACTCACCAACTTTATCCATGAGAAAGATATGGACACGAATTATGACATTTTTCTTACAGTGACCTTGAAGTTGCCCAAATGACCCTGAATCAAGATCGTGACAATCTATGGTCATGAACAATCTTTGCGTGAAGTAGTAATTTCTAATGTCCCTCCGTGAAGAAGATATGGACTGGACACGTTTGCACAGATGGACATGATTCTTATGTATTTTTCACAAACTTTGATTGCTATTGGGGGGGGGGGTTAATAAAGTAAAAAAGAATTCATTATAATATCTATATATATATGCAATGAATCTTGCATCATGGTATTCCCTGATAGGCGTTATATTTCCTGTGA
>PRKT01000705.1:112535-207718 GCA_003671525.1 Saccostrea glomerata
GACACCGAAAAATTCCAAAATCAAGGAAATTGCTGAGTCAGCAAAAAAGGAAAAACATGTATATATACCCATATCTATCATACAAATATCTTAAATCTTATTTCTATGTTTTTTTATTGTGAAAGCACTTAAGATGTTTATCTTGAGAATAAAAGCAATAAAAAAGAAATTTCTTTATTAATTACATTTAATTAGTACCCTAAAGATAAGAAATTTTTTCGTCCATCCAAGCTGAAAATTGGCTGGTTGCTAAGGAAATTTCTTTACCACGTTTCCATAGTAACCATGAACCAAAAATTTTTTTATTTTACATACATGGGTTCATAGTGCAAGTGAAATCTATGTGTGGAAAATCATCAAATTCTGAGAACCCTCATATATCACCCTTTGCATGATTTTTACACGGAGCTGTACGTAAATGATAATTTACTATCTAAACTGTAGCATCGTTCCTGAGTACATTTCTTAATCAATGTAATTATAATTTATAATTTTTTTTTTACCTACCAGTAAAACTACCGATATGATTATTACCTTGATTAATCAAAACAGATCCTAGGCTATATGTAAAGGTTCATAGCTTTCCTTATCGATATTCCCTTTAAAAATAAGTGCATCAATTAAAACTTGATACTCAAAATATTGCTTTCATTCCTGGTCATAAGAGGATAATAAATCAGGTTCTGTATTTGCGCAGGGCGAATAATAAAATGATAATAAAAGGAGTTACTCTTTAAAACCGAAAGATTTCAACAAGGAAGTACCTTCGCCATGACTACAAATAAAGACAAGGATTGTAATATATGGAGTCCAAAAAATTCTCCCGAGATCCAATAATGGCCTGAGCTTCTGTGACATCAGTTTTTTTTCTGCTCTTTACATTTGTTACATGAACAAGATATTGAATAATATGAATTTTTCCAGGTACATGACTATAAATATTGTCTTTAAATTAAATGTAGATAAGAACATTTTTCAGATTTATATTTCTAATACGTGATTCAGTAAGTCCAATCATTAAGGTGGGCAAAGAATTTATTCACTCTGAACTCTTTTATTGATTAAAGTTCTCTTGCTAAGTTCCATAGATAAAGAGGGAAATTTTAAAAGATTATTCATTTTCTTTATATACAATTAACTAGAGCAGACAGACCTTGGAGCCTGAATATTGAATCCAATGGTTTTCATAATTTTGTTTTAAAGGGTCCCAGCCCTTTGCTATATATTTCATTTCAGACAATTTAAAATTTGTAATATTGATTTTCATAAAGAATAATAACATTAGAGTCTCATGGAAAATAAATTGATAAAGAGCTATATGCGGTATATTGCATATATTTGCCCCCACAAAAGTCAAATTTTGATAACTGCCTGAAATGTGCTGAATTCAATTCCACTTCTGTGCCACAGGGCCGATTTTGGGCCGATCACACAGTTGCGTAGAGTGCCACGGGGCCGATTTTCGGCCGATTGTATTGATATGAATTGTGACTTTGTATTTCTTTTTCTTCTATTCAACGTAAATAATTATTGAACTTCTGCATCCTTTTATTGCATAACATTAAAGGTTTTATGGCTTATTTGTAGGATATCATGAATATTTCGGGCAAATATATCCTGGCGTTACCGGTTTTCGATAGTGTAAACCTTTAGTCACAAATTTAATCTGTGCATCATTGTTTTTCCACCTGAATTATTGAAGTATTATTAGTCAATAAAACATTAATATATTCTGACTTAATTTGTCTTTGAACTCAAAAGAATTCCGGTACAATTTCAACTTTCTTTAGATCCGCCATAAACCGAGTTGTTTTGAATGACGTCACCTATTTTCGATATCAAGTATGGCGCGCAGTAATTGGCATAAAAACATCGTATAAGAAGTAAATAAATATGTGTGGGTTTGTTAAATTTCTTTTATTTTTTTGAATTTTGTTTTTTTAACAATCTTAACAACAATCTTAACAACAATTTAATAATCTGAACAACAATCTTATTAACAATTAAATTACATTAATCAACCACATTAAAACATTTTTTTTTTATTTTATGAAATTGAAAGTTCAAGTGAATCAGTGATTGAGATCAATTAAATCAGGTCAAACACAATGAGGGCATTTAATTTGTGTGTCTCTTCTGATTACTTTTTCCTTTACACAATAAGACAGATGCACCCAGTGTCCACATTGACATTGTCCCCACCGAACAAACTCGATGTACGGCTTAAACTTTAACTGTTCAGGCTCCAGTCTATCACAAACACAACATTTTTCCTCATCAGCTAATGATTCCTCGTCTGACAAATCAAGTGATGGACAAGAGTAAGTATTTGAAACCTTAGATGGACCTGCTATATCTTTGGAAGGACCTGCAATTTGATTTTCCACTGATTTTGCTTTCCCCTTTGCTTTCCCCTTTCCTTTCCCTTTCCCTTTTCCTTTTGTTGAGTGTTCTGACTTTTCATTGTATTCCTGAATTTTATCAAATACATTATTTTCTGTTATGGCTTTCCCTGCAATTATTAAACTAAGATTTCTCCTTGGTTTTTTCGCCTTTTCTACAGCTAAGAGTACCTCTCCACCACGCTTGTTGAAAAAGCTTTCAGCAGTAGAAGGAACGTTTTCTTTTGAGGAAATTTACCCCATAAAGACTTGCTACTAGAATTGTTGCTTCATTGTCATTTTGAGAGAAAATTAACTCTGCTATGTCTATTTTCAAATTGTAATATTGCTCTTTCGAAGAGTGGTGAATTTTGTTTCATTTATTTTCTTTGGGGGGAAATCTACCCCGTAAAGTCTTGCCGTCATCAAGATAGTTGTTTTCGATTTGAATTACTGTATACCAACTGTATCAATTTTATTTTTTAGAGGAAGTTTATTCAGTATATTTGTGCTTTCTTAAAATGTTGCCAGTCATAAATACTGTATTAAGCGAAATTCATGGGGGGATTACCCCGTGAAGTCCTGCTATTATCAAGATTTTTGCTTAACTTTGAACTACTGTATATGAACTGTAGTAATGTCATTTTGAGAGGGAATTTACTCTCGACTGTGGGTTTTTAAGATGTTGCAAGTTATTACCGGGGTAATACTGTATCAAAGATTTTATTTTGGGGTAAAGTTGCCCTGTAAAATCTCACAATAATCAGCGTTGTTGCTTCAGCTTTGGTTTACTGTGTATAAACTGAACTGTATCAGTGACATTTTGAGAGGAAATTTACCCTGTAGATTTTTAAAAAAAAATCTTTTTTGTATCTTTAATATGTCTCACGTCATAAATACTCTATCAGTTATTGTCTTTGAGGTAAAATGTACCCCGTAAAGTCTTGCTATCGTTTTATGTAAATATACATTTTCCATACTCCCTCTAATTGTTTTCAAATCAGTTTGGTTTTGACGCTAGATGGTCTTTATAGAAGAAACATGCTGAACTTTCCCCATCTTTGTAAAATATATCACATAAACAGCTGTATTTTGTATTATTTTGTCAAATACAATTTTCATGAGGGCAAAATTCTTAAAATGTTTAAACCATCGCACTTACGTCTTGTGTGATTATGACAAGGGATGCGCCCTTAAAGGGTAACAACTGTCTGATAAGATCATAGATAACTTGCAAAGTACAAAATTGAAATCACTCAGTTTTATTTATTAGAATTTCTTAATTGAGAGCTCTACAGAAAAATGTACATAAATCGACGATATTTTGAGTAAAAGTCACCGAGTGCATGTGTGTTCAGGATCAAAATTTTGATATAGTGTGTAGAATGGTAATATCAATGAAATATGTAAATATTGTTCCTAAACACACATGCGCTCTTTAAATTTCAAAGCTAAAATTAATGAAATTTTGTCCATTTTGTCCTCTTTTATAGCAGATATCATAGGTTGTGTCGTAGGTGAAGGTCGGATAGTCGTCACAGTAAAAAGACTTCCGCCGGAGTAAGATGGCGGTGACGAGTGCAATAGATACCAACTGTGGTACACTCCATTCCGTGACTCCAGCTGTTTGTATAAAGAAGATAATATAATTAACTTGTGACCATTCTTTCAATAAAACATAATTTTCTATGTAACGTCTCTAGTCAGATTAGACATCCGGCATTATTTATAGCATGAAGAAAAATGAGAAGGGTAGACCTTGATCTTTTTCTTTCATATGTCGATTTATAATTGAAAATGTTCAATGAAAGGCGTGCTTCCCAGCTCCTTTTCACATTTGTGTTGAAGCAGAAACAACTTGTTTTGGGTGGTGTATTAAAATTTTTTGGTAAAAAGAATTGGAAGCTTCTATAACTCTTACTGTCCTCCTCCCCGCCCAGACCACACACACCCTCCCACACACACACACATACTGGAAATCAAAAAGTTAGAAAAAAGATTTTGTTTAACAATATTCAAAAAGAAAAAAAAACATTTTGTATTTTTCTCTATTGCTTCCTTTTTTTCACCTAATCACACCCACCTTAGGGTTTACATTAACTTTACAAGAGAAATATCGGTTTTGTAATTTTTTTTTCTTCCAATTTTTTGTTCGGAACGTCTCAAAATGACTTTAATTGCGAGTCTCTTTATTAACATGTGTACTTTAAAATATAATTAAATTTGAAGATGATAGTTTAAAAGTTTTTTTCCCTGCTCTTAAACTTGATTGTTTTTTTAATTTTGCAAAATTAGAACATCATCAAGTTTGTCGTTTACCGTAATTAGACGTGATCAGAGATAGTCCAGCAGCAGCTACTAGCGCTCTTGAAGCCTGGTTCTGCGCGTGCCTGACCGGAAGTGTCTGCAAGACCAGGAGTATCAAGAAAAGGAGATTCCAAATTCTCAAAGAAGACATCGGTTTTGTCAATCTGAAAAATTTGAATATAGATTAGGGTAGAGAGTTATAATCGTAAATTTCTGCTTACATTTACAAAAAAAAAATACACATATGAATGTTTAGGTAAATGAAAGAAGTAAGCAAGTATATTCATAAAGTAGAACTTCAAACTAAACTTTCATTTTATAATATTTTATCATTGTCTTGAAATGTTATGTTTAAATTACATAAATAAATTAAATTTTATAATAGACAACATAATAATTCGTCTGATATAAAGTAAAATGTATGATTATTTACCTTTGGACTGGACATAAATCTCAACTCCGTCCTCGGTTTAGAACCTTGTCCATCAGTTAAATATGATTTTCTGTCAATCACTTTGTAATCTTACTTAAAGCTAAACACGATTCGTAAAAGGAATGTGTCCGCCATTTTTGTTTCCGAGTCTCGCTACTCTACAGACCCCTATAAATAGGGCAGTAGTTGGTCACTGTTCAGTTAATTTGTTTGGGCTCAGATTCTGATGACCAATGTAGCAGCTGTCAATGCTTTTAGTCTAATTTATCTGCAAAAAACAGTTCAAACTTGGCATGTATGACTGGAAACTTTTGATTTATACTTTCGGTGTACCTTTTGTGTTATCAATGTCTGCAGTAAACTTGGGATATTACGGACCCTCTGGATCATTGTAAGGTTCTTTTGAAATTTCCAGTTTGATTTACTATTTTTTTTTTATTTGAATTGAAAACATAAGATTCGTGTACATTTTTTTGAGTTCTGTTTAATCTATCCCATTTTTGTGTCCACAGTTGTTACTTTGATGGCGTAAAAGGAGCATTTGCCAGCATATTTTTTACAACCATTCCGATGACGATTGTACTAGTGGTAAACGTTATGCTGTACATCTCTGCATGGTGGAAAATCTTCACAAAATCTAAGTATCTAAAAACTATGCTCGGAAGAGAAACCCAAACTCTAGATGCATCTTTCAACGCTGCCAAGTCTTTTTGTTGCCGTCTTCTTCGTGCAGTGGTGGGCCCTTGCCATCGACAATGTGTGGCAAAATTTTGCGGTGGTTCCTGAGGAATTTCTCACTGTCGTTGTAATTTTTACAAATTTTTACAAATCTAGGTGGCGTGTGTAATGCAGGTGTTTTTGTCATCATCAGGAAAAGAAGAAGCAAACATACGCCTCAAATTTAAACCAGCTCAAATCAAACGTCTCAATTACATGTATAATGCAGAGATTTTCTTTCCTACATTTACATTGAAAGGAAAAAAGAACCTACAATGTATAACGAGGAGATTGATTTTTTTCCCCTTCTTCCAATCAAAGGAAAAAAAACCTACAATATTTTCTCATTGAAAAGATGATCTTCTAAAAATTACACGGAATGTCATTTTGTATGATCATCAGCAATATAAAATATTATCGAACAATTCACTAAACTTTCGGGGGGAGTGGGAAAATGAATGTTTCTAATTCAATACTTCTTTTTAAAGTTTCTAATTTATTCTCTTCCATCTTTATGAGCAATTTGTATTTATAAAGTTATGCAGAACGTTCCTCTGCCACACATATTTTATTCAAAACAAACAGTTTTTCCTGTTGATTTTTTTAATGTAATCAATATTTAAAATTGTTCCACAATTAAATTACTGCAATCGCTGACTAATGGGCTGTGAACATGTTTTATACGCTATTTTTCAAATTTGAGGATACCGGTATGTTTTCATGGTAACCATGACACATTGTGACCTGACTCGTATCACGGGATGATGTCAATGACACAGATTTCTAGAAAAAAATATTGCTTTGGACATTCTTTTGAATTGAAGAGATACATGCATATAAGATTATTTAACTACGCAATGGAATTGCTATGGACTGGAGAATGTGCAATTATCTTCGTTACAAGTTAATGTAATTTAATATTCGTGTTTGTAGTAAATTGGGTATCTTTATATAATACTGTATCTCTCAACTATCACATTAACTCAGTAAGTGTCGCATTGACAAGACAAAGATCACAAACTGTCTGAAGTTTGAAACTTATCAAATTTGCCTTAAATCTAAACTTTGTATTTTAAATTTAAATTACAGCCAGAGAGCTTTTATTGTAATTGTTCTTATTAAATGCGAGAAAAATGGACTTGTATAATTTAATTAATTTCAAAAGATTTAAATAATGAAGTAAACCTTGCATAATCGGGAATTGAAATAGGTCAAATGCAGAGATCAAGAGGTCAAGAGGATTCTTAAGCTAATAACTTATGAAATGAAAGCAAAATGTTTTTTACCTACCTTTCTTGGTTCAAAGAGGTTTCAATCGATATATTATCTTTAGCTAAGGTTTGTAAGGTTGAGCAAAGGTCACATTTAAAATCTCAGCAGAATGTTATTTAACTTGGTGTAGATTTATACGAGGAAAATGTCCAATCCCTACCTAGTAATTGATATTAAGACAAACAGTATGTCAAAAGTCAATTGCAAGTTCAATGGCATTAGCGCATGCACTTTGGTATTTTACAATTGTCATTTGCCATGCAATAATATATCAAAAACGTTATAATACACGGTCAAAAATTGATTCTGGTGTACGAACAGACATACATGTACTGTCATACAGGCAGGAAACGGTGGAAAAATGAATCGTATTTGCTACATCATCATAGCTAGGGGTATACGGCGCATATGAAATAGATTGCTTTACTAAACTCTATAAAGAATCGTATTTGTTACATCATCATAGCTAAGGGTATACTGCACATATGAAATATATTGCTTTATTCAACTCTATAGTGAATTGTTTATCAATAACAATGGTTTGAGCAAATTGCAAAAGACTTAAATTATTTTACTTGTGACATGCTGCCGCTGAGCTATTGTCTGCCTCCTTTTATAAACCACAAACCGTACAACGTCGGCCAAGTGCATTGCAGTCGATGGACTTAAGCGTTGGAGAGAGGCAATCATGGCTACGTCCTTTGGTGTGGTAACAGTTTGACGTAGTAATTAAAAATCCTCGACTAGCAAATTGTTAATTTGCTAAGAGACATAAGCCCAACATGTAGGTACAAAGATATTAGGTATGTGATTCAAACAGAAATAAGTAGGATTTTTTAAAAATATTTTTTCTCTTCAATGTATTCATGCATACAACAAATATTATCATAGACGAAAAAACAAGGCCTTTATTTTCTATAACCATTTACCAAGAGATAGAATTCGAACAGCAGACAAACAAAATCAAGTCCTATCTAATCCTCCTAGCCGTCATTTTACCGAATTTTGCATCATTTTACACATATATTAATAACGGTTGACGGATCTCTAAGTCAAAGTCATCTTTACATACTTTCCCTAAATCCTGATCCCCCACAAAATTTAACCTTTAATTCCATGTTTAACATGTAGATGAATACTGCCTATTAATCAACATGATTAATCAGGATTTTTTTATTTCGTAGGAAGAAAGTATATATTATTTAGTTATATTCTTCTTCCAAAAGAAGTTTAAAACTCGTATAATTGGCATTTTAGAAATTGTTCATACGCAGAATACACTCAATCAAATATACTGTGCAACATAAACCCGGATGCCCGTATATCACAAAACTTTTCCAAAATCAATAAAATCAAAATTTATGCCTTATCAATTTTATAGCCAACTGTTCCCGTCGACAAGTTAAGATCCAGACCTTTTGACATCACTGCAAAATCACAAATAAAAAAATGAACTCGTAAATGTACGTATTTTGTCATTGGTCATATGTAAAGTTCGTTGGTTAAAAAGATTTTGATTTAATCACACAGGTACTCAGAAGTTGATATTACAATATTCTCGTTTTTTGTTCTTGATTTTGAAGACAATGCGACCAAACAGGTCCCATGATTGCCAATTAAGCACAATTATCTGTATTCGAATGAAGCGGAATTCATTCTTATTTCTTAAACATATACATGAGAAGAAGAGAACATTTCCTGTACTCCTCAGATTAACATTTAGATACATTGACAACGTATTGTCAAGAAAAATCGTTTGAGCGATTTGCAAAAGACCTAATGGATTGCACTCTTTGTGACGTGTTGCAGCTTTCCTATCTTTCTGTTACCTTTTATTAACCTTATATTGTTGGCCATGTGTATTGCAGTTGACTTACTTAAGCTTAGGAGAGAAGCTATCTCGGCTTCTTCCTTTGATGTGGTGACAGTTTGACGCAGCATTTATAAACTTCTCGACTAGCAAAGTGTCAGTACGAAACAAAGGGTATTTTACTAATGCCAATGGACCACAAGATTATGATTGGAATTCTACCTCGTACGCAGCACAGTTGAGGTTACAAATGGAATTATCGACGATTTTTTTAAAAGATAAAAAGTACATATTAGGATGGGCGATTCTTTTTAAGACTTCACTGATATAAAAAAAAATGTAATATCGTTTAAACATACATGGTGGGGACATTTAGATTTTTTATTAAGGCTGGTCAGGTGATGTCGACGTCACATGATTCTAGCAATTGTACTTTCAGTTTAGAGGTCATCTATAAATTCCAATATTGCAAGGGCATAACCAAGTTAAAAATCTTAGTTGAATTTATAATCCTTTTCAACACTATATGTAGTTTGTGAAAAGTGCTGCGACCATATATAGATTCCCTTTTTTGTTTGCTAAAATTTAATTTGCTGGTCGGCAGGTTGAATATTTTGTTGGTCAACTACATTAAATAAAGCTATAATTAATTTATTTGCAATATTTCATAATGTTTGCAGCACTTTTCAAATATCTTAATGCTTCTTGAGTTTATGTGTAAAAACTTGACAAGATATATTGAGGGTATGACCTTGCAATAAATCGATTTATTAGGGCCCTTCCATTACTTTTTCAATGTCTGTATTCGAACACGAAGTATCACTTTTCTGGAGAATGTACGGATAGTTTATAAATAAAATACTCAAATAGACGATGCATCCAGGTTACTGGCCTTCTATTTAATTGCAAATAATAATTTTTTTTTAGAACAAAAGACATTTTTCATTGTAAAAAATGTGACTTGATCAGCTTCTCACTGTATACAAACTGCGTCATTTTTGCGAGATGACGTCACATTGATAAATGCATTGCCAACGATGCATCGTTTATATACTGTTGTGTGGGTTTTAACAAACGACAAAACTGCATGTTATAGTAAGTTTGTATGTAGTATACATCTATCCAGCTGTTTGAAATAGCAAATAATTTCATTTTGTGGTATTTTGAAGAGCTCATATTATGTATGACGTCAGAGTAAACATTTCCCGTACAAATAAGGCGCCGCCACCTTACTTTAACCTTAACTGTGCTGCGTACGATTAAAAAGAATTGCATGTCCGACAAGCAGAAAATTATGGGTATATAATCCCTGTGTTGCTCTCATTTGCTGATCACATACCGTAACTGATTTCTTTTCATAAGTTCCATCATTAAAAATAAACCAAAGTGTTTTTATCTGCATTAAATTCTAGAGGAAAACAAATCTTAAGATTTTTTACGTAAATAAATAACAACAAATCATCCTAATTAAGGGTAGACAGCACATATGAAAAATTGATCTATGTCACCACCAGATGTTTCCATCATTTTTGTGCTGGTGTCTGTCCTGAGGTATAGATCAGAGTCGTATAGTGGTTCTCCGGGTAGCCGTTGAAATACGTTACGGGACTTCCATCATCTACAAGAATGGGCCTCCTGAAATGGCCCTCTTTCCCTGGAAATATGTTTTACTGATGCCATTCTGGTCTGAAATTTTAATTTAAAAGGCATTTAAAAAAATATCCAAGTAAAGAATTTAAGCTGAAAAACCCCATGTCGATTATGGTGCTGTTAGGACCAATGACAGCTATAGGATGAAAAAAATTAATGCGCGGGTCAGATTTGAGCCCATTCGCCTAAAGCATTAAACCTCTTTAGAACATGTTTAATTTTGGCAAGTCATATTTCTATACCATGACAATTCTACCTTAAAGGGACATAGACACATTTTTTTTTCATTTTTTAAAAACCAATTAAAATATTTTAATTCCTAATTTAGGTATTTTTAATGTCCAGCAGAAATTTGAAAATTATTTATTGATTAACAAAGGAGATACAGAACATACAATTCTTCATAATGTAAACAAGTCTCATCATGTCTTGTTTTTGTTTACCTATAGAAAATATTATATTTACAACAAAACGGTATTCATGTCTAGAAAATGTCTACTAGTATTGAGAATTGATTTCTTTATTTAAAAAGATCTGCTTAGATCAAACATACTTTAGTATATTCAACCTAAGGAAACAAGCATTTGAATGGGTCCTGTTTAATAAAAAAAAAGGTTTGGAGATCTAAATATGTCTTGTGTCTCGAAAACTTAAATTCAAAATTTTTGATGACCATAGAAAATGCATAAGGTCAGTATTTGAAAACATAAAAAAAATGGAAAAGTAAATATGAATGTTCTAGCTGAAACTGTGTCCTTATCTCTTTAATATATATTTTTATGGTAACAATTACTGAGTCTTGGGAAAAATATTCCCTTTTCACTTAAGGTATAACTTTACTAAGATGACTGAAATTTCCACTGATAAGAACAAAAAAAGGAACATTGTACAACTATGATTCTTGAATTAAATTTCAATTTCAAATAACTAAAACAATGACTAACTTTTTATGCTAGTGGCCCCTGAATATTCTCGGAAAATACACATACCTCATTTTTTCGCACTATGACCAAATTTTTCTTTACTCACAAAATAATAGAAGCAACACAACTCTTTAAATAATGAAATATTGTAGCAATGGAACAGCGTTGCTTCATATAAAGAAACGATTATAGTTTGGGCCATAAACTTAATTATTATGATTATCACTATCCGAATTTCCTCTTTCATATTTTTATTTCTTCACCAATTTTGATTGAATATTTAATTTAAAAAGTCTGAATGATGAAATCTCTGATTTATTTATAGCCTCAGGTTACTTTTGTTGCTCCAATGCTCATGGTTATACTATTTTATGGGGCCAATGATCAAATTATTGAGATATATTGTCTGGAATGGTTTTTGTTCATATTTTTGAATTTTTTTCATAGCATTCAATTATTTGAAATAATTTATAAGCTTTAACACATATTATATTTGCAAAATATAGCTTTAAAATACAGATTAACCTTTACATTATTGTATTTAATATTGCAAGAAATAATAAAGTTTGATAAAACTGAAAAAATAAAAAAAATTGTCAACATTTCCTCTGCATTACCATACATTGATTTTTGTTCCTGTTTATTTTCTTCGAATTATAAAATAGTAAATTTTTAAATTGATATCAAGTTAAAACTTGGTTATATTATCCATTTATAGAACAATAATTTATTTAACATTTTATACTTTATAAAATTTCCTTCTGTTTTCGGAAACCTGAGTAAACGTCATCCTTAAAAATGAAACCACATAATGTTTTGCCTGTCTAAATTAGATACCTGTGCGATATTGTATGTGAAATTCTAGTTACTGATGAACAGTACACTAAAACCAGCTTTTTTTATTTTATTTTATTTTTTCTTTTTTTTTTTGCAAAAGTCTTCTATCATAAATTTAAGAATAACTATTTAAAAATATGTTTCTTTCTGGCTACCAAGAAATATTTCCTTTTATCATCAGGACCATTAGACTAAGTATAATGTAACAATTCAATAATACCACTATGTATTCATGTATCCATTAATGTAAAATCTTTATAAAACATATATCGTCCTTGAAACGAGAGGAAAAATCTGAGGTTTTGAAGTCATTATATAATGATCAAGGTCACAATTGTATACATAGAAATCAACGCAAACAATGTTTTAAAAGTATTTAAAAAATAAATTATTTCATCAGTTGCACAATTTGTTAGTTGTAGAGGTATCAATTTTATTTGACAACTGAAAAAAAATGAAAACTTAAACGCTCATATTGTATTCTTGACACTAAAATGAAATATACTTATCTGTTTCACGAAAAAGTCATATATGGCTGGGCTGTTGATGCGTATCAGCTGTGCCCCATGCGCCTTACACACGGTATCAGCGCCCTGAACGTTAACGTCCCGTTGCACGTACGTCCTATAGCAGATATCATAGGTTGTGTCGTAGGTGAATGTCGGATAGTCGTCACAGTAGAAGGACTTCCGCCGGAGTAAGATGGCGGTGACGAGTGCAATCGATACCAACTGTGGAACACTCCATTCCGTGACCCCAGCTGTTTGTAAGAAGAGAATATCATAAGCTTGTGGTCCTTTGTTTTTCATATAAACATAATTCTCCATGTAAAGCATCGATGCTAGATTAGACACCATGCATGAATATCAGCATTCATGAATAATGAGGAGGACGATGTGTGAACCTGAACTTTTTTCACAAACATATCAATTTATTGTTGTGAATTGTACCAGAACGTATTCATTGTGATGTTTTTTTTTTATTCAATAATTATTTGATTTTTATATCAAACAGTTAAAATATAATAATTTGTTTTCGAATAAATTATAAACTTCATATCTTGAGTGAAATTCAAAGGTACATCGGTACTGTAATGAAAACTATTTAACGCATTGTGGAAACGCACATTGAAAAAATTACGCACTTTGAAAAAAATTTCAAAGTGCGTTAAAATTGGGACAAAATCGACGCACTTTGAAATTTTTTTTCAAAGTGCGTTCAATTTGGGACCAACTCAACGCACTTTGAAATTTTTTTTCAAAGTGCGTTAAGAGTTTACATTAATATATTTTATCATTGAAAAAAAAAAATTCTGGATTCAGATTTTAGTAATGGAAAGATTATATTTGTAATTTATCTTTCAAAACACCTATGCATTGATTAACTCCTCGAGAAGAGGAGAACACGGATGTAAGATGTATCGAGTACAAATCTTAATCATTCAAATACATAGGCGTCGGTAACAAATAGAACGTGGGGGGAGTAATAAACCCAAAAAGGATACATGTAAGCCGCATTTTCAATGCTTATATGATGTATATCTTTCCAAAATAAGTGGAGAGCTAAGCCCCCCTCCTCTTGCCCTTCGCCCGGTTTCGATGCCTATGCTATACCCAAAACAGGTACTTGTATTTATATGCATTTACATAACTGGTATGACGTTGAAAACTTTCAATAAATGAGTCAGCTTAAAACACATGAAAACTAAAAAAATGTAAGTACAGTAAAACGTATGAGAGAGGAAGAACTTTCATAGTTTTGAAAATTCAAATAAACCCCTTTTTCTTGAGATAAATTCAATGCTTGAAGTCGTTCACTTTTAGCCCCCTCCCCTTTACATCTACCTACCTATTACATACTAGAATTTTCAAACAGAAACAAAATAATGTTATTAAACAATTATCTTTTTTTTTTAAAGACCAATTTCCTTTTTATAACATTTATCAAAACCTAAGATATTTATATCTCATGTCCTGAAGTGACCTCATTATAAAAAAACTTATCCAACCAGGATCAATAATTTATCATACCGATTATTTGTGAGAACATTGATCAAGCTTTACATTTTTTTCAAAGTGCGTTAATATTGTCGATACTAACGCATTTTGAAAAAAAAAATGTTTTTTTCAAAGTGCGTTAGCTTGGTCCCAAATTTAACGCACTTTGAAATTTTTTTTTCAATGTGCTTAATTTTTCAAAGTGCGTTGTTACAACGCATGCACTTAATTCTTTTTCATTGCTTTAATGAATTAATGCATCCATCTGTGGGTCAACATCAACATAAAACCCTCAAAATTGATGCAATATGTTAAGTTGTGTTTACCCTGTCAATGGATACTTTAAAAAAGATAAAGTTTTTTCTGTATTAGTTAGATATTTTCATTCTAAAAGACGCCTATAGCTTTATAACTTTATAATTTTCTTCATTAACATACATGCGTGTGCTTTATAAAAAAAACTTTATTTAAGATGGATGGATGTAAAATATTTAGAGGCGTCGTATATCTTCTAAACCAGACTATATTAATTTTCGTACGAAAGAATTTTAAGCAAGGATTAAATTTTGTCAGTTTTAACAAAAGTTCTAAGATCGGTGAAGTAAAACTGCGTTTTATTTGTATCAACTTCTTCAGTGATCATTTTAAGATTGTTAAAATTATCGCCGAAAAATAAAATACAAATTTTTACCATTTTTAGACGTAATCAGAGATAGTCCAGCAGCAGCTATTAAAGCTCTTGAAACCTGGTTCTGCGCTTGCGTGAACGGAAGTGTCTGAAATACCAGATGAACCAAGAAAAAGATATTCCAAATTCTCCAAGAAGGCATTGGCACTGAAAGCTTAAAAGATTTTGATTTAAATGAAGGTGCATATGTGGCTAAAATGTATTTTTTTCGTCAAAATTATATTTCATATGGTAAGTAGTACACGTCAAAGATCATTTAAGCGACCCGAAACATTTAAACACTTGAAGAAAAAATTTTTTTATACTTTAAAATTATCGCATTCTATTGTCGACTTAAAATGATATTTTCATTCCAAATTCAGACAAAGGCTTTAATTTTAAAGAGACAGCAAAAAGATTTTCTTTATTGTAATTTAGAATAAATGAATATATACCCGTAGACATTACATTTACCTAATACCAGTCCTCGTGTCAGAACCCTGTCAATCAGTTAAAAGTACTAGTAGTGACGATCTCTATATAATATGTTACATAAAACTGAATATAGCTCATATGTAGGCATACGCTTATCTTGATAATTCTTTCTACGGTATGAGTACAGGGGTATACCCTTGGAATTTGTTACACTTGACTGCTTTATTGCCCCGAGTATCGGCATTGCGACACATGTTCATGATTTAATATGTTTACATTTAATGCAGTAACATATATTTGTGTTTGTTTAAATACTGCACTTATTTGTGTAACTGTTTTCATTATCTTACTTTCCTGCATATGACGAACTACACAGTTATTATTTTTTGGCGGTCAAGTGCTGCTTAGCATAGGTCCGACTACATTGGTGACGATTGATTACACTGAAGAGTGACACAGTGAGCGGTTATATAGGGGTCCTATATGACAATGATATAATGGTCCTATATGACTGCAAAATTTGTACGATTCTAACATAAGAAAATGACAAGATCCTTAAAAAAAATCTGTTTAGCATTTGTCCTTAGGTTTATAAAATATTGCATATGAATGCGTACACTTTATCATCATTTTTCAGGAAACTCGTTTCAAATTATTTTCATCAAATATAGAATATGGACAACACAAATAGGACTCACGTCCAAATGCCATTTAAAACAATATGCAAATAAGGAGCTTTCCTGGTTTCAAAAATCAACAACTCGCTATTGTTAAAATTGTTGATTTGATATAAGCATTATACCCTTAATACATAAACCCTTATTTAAATAAGAATACATGTTTAATGATTCACGAGCAAGGAAAGTTGACGATAGGAAATTTTTAAGGCAGTTGGACAATGAAAGTACCGTATTATTTTTAAAAATATTAAAGTATTTGCTTCAAATACAAAAAAAATCAATCAAATTCTCAGGCTTTATTTTTATTTCTTTTATGTATTCTTGCATACCACAAATATTATCATAGATGAGAATGAAATGTTCTTCATTTGTTATCACTATTTACTATGAGATAGAATTCGAACAACAGATCTAGACAAACAAGAAAATTCAAGTCTTATTTAGTACCCTAAGCCGGGAATTTACAAAATTTTGCATCATTTTACAAATATTTTAATATCAGTTGACGGATCTCTAAGACTGCAGACACTTGCCCTAACGCCAGATAAAAACAAACAACGTTTACCTTTATGTATCACGTTTGCCATGTAAATGAATACTGTAAATTGATTAGTCAGGGGTTTTTTATGTCCTAGGAATAAAGTATTAAATGTTATGCTGTTCTTGTAAAAAGAGTTTAAAACTCACGGAATTGGCATTTTATAAAGTGTTCATACGCAGAACACACTATTTCGAATCGAATTAACTGAGGAACAAAAACCAAGCATGTACGTAATTAAGGTATAAGTGACATTGTATTGCTGAATAAATAAGGGAAGTTAAAGTCGTCTTGTTTATAATAAAGCTTTGTTGTTAGATTACCATTATTGTCTTTTTCCAGTAAAAGATCCAAATATGAAACAGATGTGTCAGACACTGTAATATCTTTTATTTCAAAATCAACGGGATATTTCATGTAGACATAACAAAAGAAATAACCATTGTTAATTGACAATACGTCGTCGATATACCAGGATTTCGTGAAAAAGGTTACGCATTTCTTTGATAAAGTGAAATACACAAGGTTAACTGGTAATATATATACTGGGCCATTAAAAGTTAGATCATTGCATAACTAAACATTATATAATTACCATATTAACATTTACAACCTATCGTTTGGCTTATTGATCTGACATTCAGATAATATAATTAAATTGTACGATATGTTCAAGGACATATCTTTTTAAATTTATATTATTTGAAAATCACAGAACCTTTTTCTTATTTGAGCCAAGAAAAATTAAATGTGTTCATAAAAAAATACCGTCATCGATGTAATAACGTCGATGAAGAATTATCTAACTACCATTATGCCATGTCATATCATTCAAAACTTACCCAGATTTATAAAATGCAAAACTCAGATCAAGGAGCAGGTCAAAATTTAATGTCATAAACAATATATATAATAATGTTTGTGGTCATATTCACCTGCAAAATGAAGCTAGAGCGAAAACCTAGAATTGTTACATCTTTTGTATTCTAATGGCTTATTATTTTGCTTTGTTTAAAAAAACCAATCTGGTACATACATGCGATCTTCTAAAGAGTTATGATAAATTTACGGAAAGTATTCTCACCATCAGTAATCTAACAGACAATCTCATATCAACGGTCGACAATGACAGCATCTTTTGCTATTACAATAGCGTTGTGTCCGTATATCTTGTACAACTTGGGGACTTAATCAAAATGACTTCGCCAAAAACACTTCCATTTCATATATATACTAAACATCTGGTGATTTTTGTCATATTTTCTTTCTTCTGTGTTCATTTAAAGCCGCTTCGTTCGATTCTAATCAGGAAAAAAATATAAAAAGAAATAGTTTTTTTCTTGAAAAATAATTGTCCATAAATTATTTCAACTTATGTGAAATTACATCCCCAAAGTCGTTTTCTATGAAAAGATAACAAAGTTTAAAAGTTTAAGAAAAATGATTTTTGTTAAATGTAGGTCACAAAAAATAATCCTTTGTTAATATCGCGTAAAATCACCTTCGAAAAATTAAATTCATCGCTTATATCTCATGAAGAACAAACCCGAGGATTTTTTTCACAACAAAGTACTTATACCTGTACACGGACAATATTTTAACCTTCGTTACTAAACTTCCTTGAAAAAGAAATCTTTAAAAATATTTGATTTTCCTTTATTCTTTAAATAATAATATAAAAATTACTATGGATTATATTCAATTAATTTCTTAATTTTTAAAAGATAGGTCTACATTCAATTGCCCATGTAGAGTTGTCGTTCGTTCCTATATGCTTCTAAAAATTTTTAAAAAAAACACTCGGGTTTGAACTATATTTAAAATTAGAAAGAAACGATAAATTTATATTTTTCAATGGTGACTTCACAACAGATCTTAACTTCCCATCAGGGATTTCTGTTTGTCAATAAGGTTTCTGATCTACGTTTTCCTTGTAAGGATTGTTGTATAAACTACTAAATCAATCTTATAATTTATTTTTATTTATTATCTATGTTATGACTTACTTTTATTGTGTAAGATAATATGTGCCTGTTTCGAATTTTAAGCGACTTTAAAGTCTCTTACGGTGTCATAACAACATCCTTATCTAACTGAACTGCTCCCGGTGCGCCGTAATGTCATCAATAATCGCGATTTTTCATGTATTGTGTTTACCACTTTTCCATTTTGATTGATTGATTGATGGTATATTGTTTTACGTCCCGCTCGAGAATTTTTCCTTCATAAGGGGACGCCACCATTTGCTGGTGGAGAGCTGCAAATGTTGTCCTTTACTCGGCACTGAGGGCCATTGAGCAGGGAGGGATCTTTTTCCTGACAGCACCTACTGCGACCTGGGACCTCGGTTTATACCGTCTCATCCGAAGGACCGGTGTTACAACGCACTTTGAAAAATTACGCACCATGAAAATTTTTTTTCAAAGTGCGTTAAATTTTGGAACAAGCTAACACACTTTGAAGAACTTTCTTTTTTTCAAAGTGCGTTAATATCGACCATATTGATCAATATTCCTACAAATTATCGGTATGATAAAAAACAGATCCTTGTTGGATAACGTTTTTGTGATATAGTCACTTCAGGACGTGAGATATTGACGTTTTAAATATTTGTAGATGTGAAGGTGTAAAGGAGGCACTAACAATGGACAGCTTTAAGCAACTTAGCATTTATCATAATAAAAAGGGGGCAATTTGATTGTTCAAAACTATGAAATTTTTTTCTCACTCATACGTTTTACTGTACTTAAAAATTTCTAGTTTTCATCTGTTTCAGTTAACTCATTTATTATTGAAAGTTTTCAACGTCATACCATTTAGGCAAACACATAATTATATGAATGTTTTGAGTATAGCATAGACATCAAGACCGGGCGAAGGGCCAGGGGACCCCCCACTTATTTTGGAAAGATATATACATCATACAAGCATTGAAAATGCAGCTTACCCTTTTTGGGTTTATTGCTTTCCTCCCCCGTTTGTTACCGACACCTATGTATTGGAAAGATAAAGATTTGGACTGAGGGATCTTATGCCCGTCTTCTCTTTTCGACGGGAGTAAATCAATTCTTTTTTGAGGTTAGGGTTATGGTTAGTTTTTTGAAAGATAAATAGCAAATAAAATCTTTCCATTATTAAAATATGATTTTTTTTTCAATGTACGTTAAGTGTCTCCATGGTAAAATATATTGATGTAGACTCTTAACGCCCTTTGAGAATTTTTTTCAAAGTGCGTTGAGTTGGTCCCAAATTTAACGCACTTTGAAAAATTTTTTCAAAGTGCGTTGAATTTGTCCTAACTTTGACGCACTTGAAAAAATTTTCAAAGTGCGTAATTTTTTTTTCAAAGTGCGTTGCCACAGACCGGTCTCAACGTCCGGCAGTGGGATTCAAACCCGCGACGTAAGGATTGACTCTTTACTTCGTGACTCTAGATCAGACGCTCTAACCACTGCGGTACGCGGGCGACTTTGCAATTTTTGAAAGCTTGGGAAACTGCCAAACATCAATTAAATGCCTTGAATTTTTTATAAAGACGACAATCATATGCATTGAAAACTTTTATTACTAATTAATTTTTGTGTATTTTCTAATATAATCTTATTATTTTTTCCGTGCGCCGTAGGACTGTTCTCTGTGCTTCTGTGCACATTCAAGCATGATAGAAATTTTATTTTTATCTAAATATTAACAAAAACATAATGATGTACTTAAATATGATGAATATACATTCACTGAAAATTTCAGCTTAGTGTGCCCATCACTTTTCGAGAAAAACGATTTGTCCGCGTTGATCGGACAACCCTCGTAGTTTGCCCTAAAAATAAATCGAAACCTGCAAAAGATAGAGTAGTACTTAAATTTTAGCACTTTTAATTATCAAATCACCGAAGCATATATCAAGGTGTTTAATATTTACCCCATTAATCACGTCAGTGTTTTTATCACAAATTCGCAGATTATAAAAAGAATAAAAACAAGAATACATGTATAAAAACATAACTATGGAATTGGGGACAAATATTATATTAAGTGAGTATAATGAGTGATTAATAAGGAGTTAAAATTTAACGCACTTCTGCTCTTTAAGAGATCAAATTTTTCTTTGTGTCTTATTTCCATCGTTAGAACACTGTAATACTGTCGACTAAAGCAAGGTGGCTTGAGTTATCTTCCTTCCAGTATAATCAAGTATGAACAAGTAGAAAATTGGTAGAATTATGCTATAGACCCGATAAAGTAAAATCTTTTTATGCATAAAAAACACTCTTTAAACTTTTGAAATAGAAGTAGGCATCACATGATTTGCAACACTGTTTTTTTTTATTCGTAATGTCAAGGAAAAAGATAATGACCTTGATCTGACCTTACCTCTAATATAAAACGGTCAAATTTAGTATTACTAATACTATCACTTACTGATATTGTCTTCTTGATTCTATGAAAATTTTTAAATACAAGGAATATGAGAAGAATCCTACCTTAATCAACTACGGGAACTTCTCTTTTTTTTACATCAGTTTCTCAGTTACGTTTATTTTTATGTAAACGCTTCAAAAGTTATTTGGAATTTATCCCGGTAATTTCATTTGTACGACATGCTTAATTTCTGAAAAACTAACCCGTAAAAGTTTATATCACCCTTTTTTAATTTTAAATTTGTAAAAAAAATATAGAAGTTAAAATAATCCGTTTTGATGTAGATTTAAAAAAGATATAGTTCAAATTATCCCAGTTACAGTTGAACGTGTCTTTGCGATATTTTATGACGTCGTTCTTTAAAATGCTACATTTTTCAAAATAAAAGCATTTATATAAACAATTAAATTACGAGAAAATGAACCTGATGACATATTAATTTTTTCATATAGTTTTATTTCAAATCAATTCTAGTTTTAAATACCAAGGCATAAACAAATTCGCCTGCACGATTTAAAAGTTATTGTCATTTTTTAAATCAAAACCTTTCCTGAAAACGAGCAAAAAACGACGTTTTTCCTAGTATATAATTCAATAGAATAATGTCGAAAATGTTACTACAACAACAACATCTTTGGAATTCAATTACAAAAAAACGGTGCATACGAATTTTATAAAAAAAAAAAATTCAGAGAACGGAAATCGAAGGTAGAGAAATCATACATCTAATTTTCAAGGTATGTATTCGGACACTTTTAAAAGCACTGCAAACCCGTCACGTGACCTTCGTTAAGAGAATATCTGCAGTTTGCCAGGAAGACTATTTTTTCGACAATTCATGGGTGACTAACAAGATTCTAAGACAAAAAATAAGATTTTTGAGATATTTTTTATTATCCTTTTCCTGAACATTCAACAATAAGCATTTCATATAAATCAGAGCAACCAACTCTACATCCATTTTTCTTAAGATAATCCACTTACTTTGGTTACTACACTTAATGAAAACAATCAATGGGATACATGTAAATATATGGTAAGAACATCAATTGAATACACGAAGCATCATAAAAAATGTGCATATTAAAACATCCATTGATATTTCTAACAAAAAAATGCAACACACAATGTAAACACATAATATATAAGAATTTAGGAATTGTCAATGCTTAAACCTCTTGTATGATAAATATACAATTTTATATTTATATTAATGTATTACATGTAGTTGTTTTTTAAATGAGCAGGATTCAATTATAGCTATTGATCAATCTTACTGAGATCGCTAAAATTGAATATCGCTACAATCTGTTTCCACATATGATACATTGATATCCTTCATAGCATCCAAAATCGTAAAAAAAAAAATCAAAATGTAAATAGCGATTTTTCTTAAAAGGTTCATGCCAATCTACCACTTATACATTACATGTGTATCCTTTAAAGCGTTTGTTTTGTTGACTCTGATCTATCAAAATCATTCAGGTTTGAACGATTTTCGTCTTTTTTATTATCAGGGGAATTATTGTCACAAAATAAAATTCTTAGTGCAGATTGGAACTCTGTGATATTGAAAAAATATATGATTGGATTGATAACAGAATCAAAATTTGTCAAAAGATAGAAAAACACAACAATGTTTGAGCTAATGTTTCGAATCTTTGTAGTATCGATCACAAGAACAGTCGTAAATGGAACGGTAAGCAAAAATAAGGCAAGGAGTAGGAAACTTATTAACTTCATAGACTTTAACATTTTTTCTCGCTTTGATTCATTTACATTCTTGGAGAATTTGGAGGAAATATTCAGATAACGCATTTTCATATGATAAAAAATAAGGGTCAGTGGTATTAGAGCAAATTCAAATGATATAATAACCCATCCTAAGATTGTCATCGAGCCACTAAACACAACACTATAATCACACGTGTCACCAGACTCTTTTGAAGGCGAGACCAAAGAATAAATGATAATCACGAACATAACCCAGGCAAAAATGCACACAAAAGACTTACGTTTTCCTCTAAAAATTGTTTCGTTTAAATCATTCTCAGAAATGACTAGAAAGCGATGTAAACTTATAAAAAATATTTGATAAAGAGACACCAATAAACTGGAAACGCAAAGTACATTCAACAAAATGCACACGTCCAAAGAGCTGGAGTTGGCAAGGAAAAATAATCGAATACCGTTAAGAAAAGAGCTTACCCCTAAAACAAAATCAGTAATCGACAAACCAAATACAAGAAAAAGGTAGGTATTATTTCGTAAATTACGGTTTGTGCAAGAAAGAATGATTACTAAACCAGTAAAGAGCATTACAAGCAAGCCCACTGATGTTGCAGTCACAGGGACTAACAAGGACGAGTATCGAGGGACGTTTTCAGTTGAATTAATCCGAATAAGAGATTCGTTTTCGGACCATTCCTTTGTTACCATTTCTAGTGTTTCTGACCCGTTCTGTGGTTCTTCATGATTTGAAGTAAGAGAGGTGTTGGGTTTTCTTGTAAAAGGCTTTTCATCATTCTTGTCATCCATCAATGTTGTAACATTAATATTTTCGGAACCATTTGTTTCATTTTCGATTTTCAAATCTATATTTGAAGAAGATGAAGGCGGTTTGCAGATCCCTACTTTTAATAACATTAATGCTACAATTGACATCGTCATTAGTAATTTTCCTGGACTGATTTTTTTCTGCCATAATCTTTTGATTACGTCATTCTCTGTTACTTTTTTCTGTCATAAAAAGTATTACTTCTCCTGTAATAAAAAATCAAATGTGCATGTTAATTAAGTGACCTGACATCATATAGCAGATACAATAAACTATTTAATCACACTATATAAAAAAAGTAGATATCGATACGTAATCAAGCTCCTTTTAAACATTACAACTGAATACAGAACATATAGGGGCCCCTAAAAACATACGAGGCGAGATCAGGTGCCATGAAAGAATAAGCCTGAACTACAAGGAGATAACAAACACTTTCCAAGTACAAAAAGTCAATTGAACAAAACAGAATTGGGGCAAGGCAAACCCCAATCTCAAAAGCATCAGAGGTGGGATCAGGTTCCACGGAGGAGACAAATAACTTAAAATGACCCGACTGAACATTTTTAAAACAAAGCTGAGGACATTTTATTTTTTCCCCTCTAATCCCGACAAAAATATATTTAAAATTCCTGGAAGACTGATTTTTCCATTTACCTACGTGCACCACTTTGAGACGGGAGAAAACAAACAGATATTTATTGAAAGATGGTTTGATATATTCATATTCTGAATTAAAGGATACCTGATGAGTCCTTTATTCTTAATGTAATACTTTTGCATAAATCTGGCTTCATATTCATTCCAGAATAGCTTCGTTTTAAAACAGGAGAGCCACTTGTACTCTTGGAAACAGAATACAATATGCTTGATCTACAGTGCTATAGAGTATGAGAGATAATAAAACACAAGCATCTGTTTAAAATCAACTGAACATTCTTATTTTTTCGTTACCCTCTGGCTACACTAATGTATTTTAATTGTCTTTTAATCAGATGTATTTATGATATTCATTATTTGAGAATGAATGATAAAAAAATTAAATATGAATGTCATGAACTTGTGTGTGTAAGCAGCCCAAAAGCACTTGTTTGCGTACAATGTCAGTATGACCCAGTTTTCTTGTCGTATTTTTAACAATTCCGTCATGGATAATAGGGAATATCTCTAAACGTCCTTGTGTGAAAATATTGTCTTTCATAACTTTTTGAAGAAATAAATTATCTCTTTCTTTTGATAAAGAAAAAAGTATACCTTTATGATAAAATACCCAGAAATATGAACTTTTCTTTGATTTTCGTATTCTCCTGCCATAAATATTGACCTTTCTGCACTACGACCATGTTGAGTAAGCAGTGACAAATATCTGAACAAAAAACTAATTTTGGGCAAACAACTATGCTGTTTTGATTAGTAATAATTTACACTGGTTGAAGCTTTGCTTCTTGATTCCAAACAATCTGTTTCTAACACCCCTGCTCCCTTTCCCCGTCAAAAAAGAAATAACAAACACCTATTAGAACTTTGGAATGACTTTACAATTAAATCTTTTGAAGCCGCTGATTTGAGCCGCTTTCTTTGCTGAATTTTTTCCTACCTTTTTGCACCTATATATCAGCATATCATCGAGGTATTTTTTCACAATTCAAATTGGTATGAATTATCAACTCAAGGACGAAAATTTCAATATTTACAAACTCAGTAAATCTAATTAAACAATAAAACTGATATTAATGATTTTGAATTTTCTGTTTGTGAATTGTATACGCTATTGACATTGTTAAAAGTGTTAAGCCTATATCACAATTGCAAAAGACAACAGGTAGAAAAAGACGTCGCTATTTCTGACGTAAAAACCTGTTTTGACGTACAACGACATAGTCCCCCTTAAAAACGGTAGCTCAAGTCGGTAGTGTGCTTGCTCTGTGGTCGGAATGTCGGAAGTTTGAATTCGGTCGCGACTGAATTAAGTGAATAAAAAATGGGGATTTACTATTCTTTCACCATGTGCTCGAAACATTATTGTGAAAGTCCTTTGGATAAGATCCTAAAAACCGAGGACTGTATCACGACAGGCGATGACACGATAAAGGTTCCATACTTCTTAATGGACTTGAATGCCAAGTTAAGGACAGATGATACAAACAAAAAATTGATGCCTGGATTGGTATATATTTTTTTGCCTGATTTCATTGCAAGTGATGCAAATAATAAATTTCTAGAATATCAAAAAAATGTAAACCTTCTGTGGTGTTCAAAAGTCTGCTCTTCTGATACCATCCTTATTAATCTATACAAACATTTTTCACTTCACATTCAATTTTGTGTAAATTTGAATAAAAAATTAAAAACTACGCGGTGAAAGTTACATGTATTCATATTACTCATTAAAACATGACTCAAGTTGTTATTTTCAAATTCTTTGAAAAAAGTTTGTTTGTATCATCTGTTCTTAAGTTCAAAATTTGAAGCCCGTCACCGGTATATGGCGATGTCTCTAAATAAGTGAAAAATTCTCGAATTGGACGTAAAACAATATACAATAAATCAATCATCTATCAAAAATAAGGAAATGTAAGATTTGTTTTTCTTAATTCCTTGCTTTATCTGTGGTATATATTTGTAAATATATCACTGCATTATCATAAAAGTGAGAAACTTTGGAACAGTTACCGATAATGAAACATTTTCGGTTATGAACTAGAGGTTGCAGGGAAGTCTGCTCTAAATTTCTTTTACCTCATGATGATTATTGTCATTAACCTTAGAAATTTTAATTTTAATGGAAGTTTATCAAATATTGTTCTTTTAATTGACAATAAAGCAAATGTACATGTAACCACTGGGTTATTACGCATGTATCTCTAAAGGACAAAAAATACATAAATACATAAAACACATACAAAGAATCCATAAAATCTTACCTTAATTAGCTTTAAACCAAGAAATGTTGATCTTAGGGCGACAGGTAAGAATCTGATGGTCGCTGTTGTCTTCATCGAATTAATATATAAGAGATAGTCTATTTGTTCAGGTTTTTATTCAATAAAATATCTTATCAGAATTTAAGTTACCGACTGAAATGATTTTCCTTCATACCTATTATCAAACACTTATATATTAATGCAAATGGTCTTTTGTTCTTTTTTTTTATAACAGTCAAGGCTTTGCCTTCAGTAAAGTAATTTAAAATTTTGTTATTATCAAGAACTTGTTTGTAACTTAAACATTTATGATCAATTATCAATTAGACTGAAAAAAGCATAAAAAGAATTCTATATACAATCCAATATACAGTTTCATTTAAGAAATCATTATTGTACAGGACGAGAATTATGTAATTTTGATTCAATCGAAGCTTATAAATAGGTCTTCCATATTAAATATGAACATCAGAAGTTTTTTTTTATTTGATTTTTTTTGTCGTTGAAATAGTTGTTCTAATTTTTCAACAAAAAATTCCGACATCAAAATTGCAGTCCATATATTGCTTTAAATATCTTTTTTGTCGAATGATTTTTGATATCGGTTACTTGCTTAAGGTCAACATATATAAAAATTTATTTTTACCATAGCTCCAAGATGCTGATTGAAAATATCTATGTTGTGTTTAGAGACCAGGTCTTCCTACAATTTATTGGAATTCCAATGGGTACCATTAGCGCTCCGTTATTAGCAGACATTTTTTTGTATTCATATATAGCAGAAAATAAGAATACTTTTGCTGTGAACTTCAAATCAACATTTAGATATATCGACGACGTATTGTCAATTAATAATGGTTATTTCCATTCCTATGTTGATACGATATATCCTGTTGAGCTTTAGATAAAATAAAGACTACCACGGAGTCTGACACATCTGTTTCATACTTGGACATTTTACTTAAATAAGTTGATATGAGTATATAACAACCAAGCTTTATGATAAACGTGATGAATTTAACTTTTCTATCGTCAACTTCCCTTACTTATACAGCAATATACCTTCATAACCTGCACATGGCGTTTATATATCTCAGCTGATTCGATACGCAAGAGCGTGCTCTATGTATGAACAATTTCTAAAACGAGATAAATTATTGACATGCAAATTAATGAAACATAAATATCAGCAGTCTCGTTTAAAGTCATCATTTCTTAAATTCTGTGATACAATGACTTGTCAGCAAATACAATTTATCATTCAGTGAAATGTTGACTGATGTTGTTCATACCAATTGTTAGTACATTATCTATACATTGAATTGACGACGTTATTTTCTGATCATGACAGGGAGCATACGGCGGGTGTGACCGGTCAGCAGGGGATGCTCACTCCTCCATGGCACCTGATCCCACCTCTGATATTTTGGAGGTCCGTGTTTGCTCTGCTCCTATTTTGTATTGTTTAATGAACTTTGAGATGGAAAACTGTTCGTTATTTCAATACCCTCTAAATTAAAACTATGTGAGGTATCAAGCTTTCAGCTTTGAATGTAGTCGAAAAGCCTGGAGTCTGTTGTGGATAGTTGTATATCAATTTGAAAAGAAGTCTCGATAATCTCGAAAACTCTTTTCACTAATATGCAGACGCTACCAATTGTCGCTGGAGAGCTACACATTTTGTACAATATTCGGCAATTACAGCAGTAATGGGTCTATTTTTCTTGGAAGCACCTACTGCAACATGGGACCTCGGTTTGTCCTGTATCAGCCAAAGGAGCTATCACTCGTCCCAGTGGTATTCGAATCCCCTGACGTAATGATCAACTCCTTACTTCGCGACTCTAGAGCAGACGTTCTAACCACTGATCCATGCGGACGATCAGTATTGTATTGAGAAATAGAGAAAGAGCTTGGAAGAACATTTTCTGGAACCTGTTATGTATCTTTATAATGATTTTATGAAGTTTTTGAATCCAATATAGGTATGGTATTACAAATTCATTTTGTTTGTTTGGAATAAATGAAATTTTCAAAACCAGCATATATATGAATAGAATTTCCTGATGAAAATGAGAGTTTTGAGTATAAATTGAACTACACATGGCAGAATTTAACTTCGTTCCCTCTTTAATTTTTTTTTTTTTTAAATGAACATCAAAAAATAGAAATGTTATAACCTCTCATGTTTTTGGGGTTCATGGCCAGGTTCTGTAATGATGACAAACATAAGCATTCATCATTTGACCAGATTCTTGTGTTACTGATAATCAAATTCGTTACGTAAACACCTCATTAACATAACATCAAACGAATCAGTGTTCAGCCAAAATGTATATTAAGCTTACAAAGAATAAGGTTTGATTTCTTTTATAAGTATTATAACACATGTATAACAAACTGAATAAAAGATGATGCAATAGAAAGATAATTAATCTAAAGTAAATTATTTACATTTACAGACACCAGCATAATATGTCGAGTATATTATATCTATGGTACACAGTAATTGTCTCACCTATTAGTATTAAAACTAATTACACATTGAAATATTGTACTTTTAATGTTGCAAAAAGAATATTATGTAAAGAAAGTTTGGACTGAAGAAAATAAAATAACCATGGTTTAAGGACAGTTCTCCTGTAAATTGTCCACTTCTGTAATGTACTGATACTGATTGCACTATTTTGTATATACTGATAAGCTGTCAAGCTTAAAGTAACAATAAAGAAAGAAAGAAGAAGGACAGTCGATATCTTTGTGTCAAAGCCATGAATACAGCTATACAAATTTAGTAACCGTTATATAATTTAATATAAAGAATATACTCACATTTAACTGGAAATAGATTAACTTTTTTGGTTCAAACATTCTCAAGAATGCCCTTTAATCATCTTAAGATTTAAAAAATATATATGAGTACTTTTCTCATAGACAGAAAAATATACAGTAACCTATATATTTGATGAAGATTTTTGACGTTATGAATAACAGAGCAAGATTCAAAATTATATACCAAACCAGACATTATTTCTTTTGTTTGTATAATCTGTCAATAAATACGGTATGATTTTAATATTGGCGATTGTTTCTTGGCATCAAAGACTGCCAAGCTTAAAGGTCGATCCCAAAGTTCAATAAGCAATAGCATACACGATTATATCTGTAATTTCAAAGCAATAACATGTACACTAATAACCGTTAAGAGTACACGGTAAAGTGACAAACCTTCTATAATCTAATTATATTTTGTCTATTCCGAGTTAAGCGCGTGCATTACCGCAATTATTTTAGGTAAAATATGAAAATGTTAAAAACAGCAAGAAGTGTTACAAAAGAATCCAATTGAATCCTGAGGATTTGTCATTTCATAGAATTGGCCAAAATCAACAAGTTTAAACTTTATATTTACGTTGAGTGTCAAGAAAAATATAAACAAACCATGAACGCCTTTTTTCCAGATTCACCCCAACCCTTCATATAATGTCCTTCTTGGTCGTTTCAAAACGTTTTTTCATGGTTAAAAGCATCTGTTTCACAGATAATATTTTTAGTCGGAAATGTTTGGGGAAAATTGGCTTGCTTGAGTCTGCTTTTGAACCTTATTTCAATCAAAAACATAATACGGATCAGGTAAGTGTTCAAATTTATCTAAGACGAGGATTAAAGATTTTAAATACTAAGTATTCCATATATATAAATACTTTTCTAAAATCGTGTCATCATATTTGAATTCTATTTCATCTGTCCCAAATCTTAATTTTCTTATGTGTCCACTTAATTCATCTAATATATAACCTCGGAACCTACACACCAAAAATGAATATTTACACACCAAAACTGGATTCTTATACACCAAAACTGGGTTCTTTCAAACACTCTAGTGATTTTTTTTTATCTGTTTAGAAGCATATACTGTAATAACGTTGACGTTCATAAGATATATAATCTAGTCTTTGCAAATTGACAAAATTGTGCACAAGGATACGCACATTGGAATTAAAGAAAATCAAGAAATATATATAAAAATGCTTTTTTTCATCGCACTATTACTGGGTAAGGTCATTATAAATATGTCATCATTAGACTTCTAGACAGTTCTTCTGACATAACTTAAAGTTAGTTGATCTTGAATATTTTGATAGTTGCTGATAGTTTGATGATATAAGGGAGGTAACTCTTATAACGTAATTATGCTGTACAATCTTGTGAAGAGTTATCTTTCTTTGATATTTCTTTACAAATCATAAAAATATATATACAGATAAACATACCAATTTATGGAACTGAACTGTCTCCAATGCAAGTTTACATATTCGTTATATATGGAGATACCTATGTACAATAAATGTAATAATAAGGACTTGCTCTATACACATACCTTTCTCAAAATAAATAATTATTTAAATTATCTTGATGACCAAAATCTTCACTTCAAAATATTTCCAGGTTTATATACAAATTAATCATTAGGAAAACTTCATCAGATTTATCAATATCTGAATAGATAGACAGATAACTCAATATCTTAACAATTAAAAGTAAAATATCTTGTTTTCCACATTTTTAACTAAATATTATAGAAAACATATGTAATGGCATTAAACAAGTAAAAACTTACATTTCAGGAATTGTCCAAGGTCTCAAGTCTTTGGAAAATAAATTTAAAGTCAGCAGCTATATAACTAAGTCTTTTCCATTCGAAATCAGAAATCTAGAGTCTAAACTGAATAAAACTCACTACACCACAAAGACCAAAACACTAACCAATGAAAACTAAGTATTTCAAATATTGACCAATAGATATATATGTGGTCATGTAAAAGTGTATGTACAGGTGTGGATCCAAAGGGGCGTATAACTATATCACTAAATATACTAAGTTAGTAAAGAATGAAAAGAATAAGACTTTAACGGAAAACTATCATTTATAACTTATTTAATAGTTTATTAAGTTTATATTATTTATATTTATTATATATTTTACTTCATTTAAAATCACTCCAACTTTTATTATTTTAAATAAAAGTACCTCTACTACATAAACGCTTATCTTTGCAAACTGGTTGAAACAGCACATTGAAACCCAACAGAAACAGAACATGCACGGCAAACATTAACGTCTATACTTTTTCTTCGGAACATTAATAGGAAAGTTAACAACTAATTTTCGGAAGTTTTGATCAAATGAAAGATAATATATGAACGTTAAGATGTTCTTTTTTTCCTTGTAGAAACAATACACTCTTTATAATAATGTTAAAAAACACACATGAAAAGAATGTTGATTATAAATCCCTGCAAATTGTTTGTAGTTTTAGGCTTTTTCATATTAAATTCTTTTTTATGATTTGCTATTAATTAAGATTTTATTTCATTTTTTAAAAAAATTTTAAGATTACTTCACGAGAACATGTTAGTGTTACTTTCATCTGAAGGGCTAGGTACATGCAGCGAAGAAAACTATTGTCCACAGAACTGGAAAGGGTTTAATGGTGACTGCTACATTTTCCTCGGTCACCTTGCCATGAATTGGCAACATGCCAGGGTACGTCTCCAGGGTTATCATGATGTCATTGTTTTTGTTCTCTTATATTAAAAAGACAGACAATGGCGAACATACTGTTTTCTAATGAAAATTGTAATGCAGGATGGAAAATATTGTTGTTGTTTTAAAATAATGATTACAAATCCCTATAGAACGTGACATTAAAGGTCATTTTTGAACTTTTCCAGTACTAAAAGAAGGATAAAAATGTATAAACAACTTTTCACTGTCTGGAATAATGAACACAAATAAATGTTTTGGATTGAAATGAATATAATCATTAAAAATATATATTGTTTTGTATACTGTAAAGGTATTATATTTTGGCGTACATTCTATTTAGCGCCTTTCGCAGAAAGCATCACCCGCTAAATTAAGTACATCGCTAAATGTTTTGATTTCATATATGTATATAAAGCGCATTCAGAAAGTGCTTATTCAAATCTAGGCTAACTTTATTAAAAATCAATTTCCACCAAATATCGTGCACGCCAAATACGAGGGTTGTCCGGTAAAATCGTGGACAAAGCGTTTTTTCTCGAAAAGTAATTGGCGCACTAAGCTGAAATTTTCAGTAAATGTTTATTCATCATATTCAAGTGCATCATAATGTTTTTGATAATATATATATACAAAAATAAAGATTTTGTTCTCTTTGAATATGCACAGGGTACGGCCCTACGGCACACGGTAAAAATAACAAGGTTATATTAGAGAATACACAAGTATAAATTCGTAATAAAAGTTTTCAATCAAAAGATTAGGATGAAAATTTTTCTAATTCGATTTCTTAATCAATTCGGTCGTCTTTTTAAAAATTTCAAGGCATTTGGTTTATTTTTGACAGTTTCCCGAGCATTCGAAATGGGAAAGTGGTAAACGCAATACACGAAAAATGGCGACGAATGATGACGTTACGTCGCACCGGAGAGTAGTTCAGTTGATAAGGATGTTGTAATGACACTTTAAAAGACTTTCAAGGAATACAGAAGAAAGAAAATATGAAAAATATCACCAGATCTTTAGTACAAAAATGAAATGGAAGTTTTCTTAGAGAAGTCTTTTTGATCGAGTCCCAAAGTAGTACAAAACACATTTGGACAGACTGCCATTGTAATAGCAAAAGACGCTGTCGCTGTCGACCGTCGACATGAGATTCTCTGTTAGTTGACTGATAGTGAGAATACTGTCCGTAACTTGCTAATAAATCTTCAAAAGATCGCATGTGTGTGCCACATTGGTTCCTTTACTGGTTATAGACACTCACGTACGTAAATCAATGGAATTTCTTAATTTATCCAACAGATGAAACGTGACGCTGTTTTAGACATTTTGACGTTATCATCCGTGCGCCGTAGGCCGATACAGTACATAACATTAAATATCACAATTTGTTTATTTATGCATATATCCATTTGAAATTTGCTCTGTATATTCATAATATAAGTACGAAAGAGGAGTTATTATACAAAACGTTGTAGCCTTCAACTTTACAGGTAAGAGGAAAGGTAAAATTAATTAACATGTATTTCAAGTTTTAAATGATAATCATTTTACTTCATCTTTCAAAAATTGAAATAATAATAGATATCAGACTTTTTAAAGAAAAAATATCTCTATGGATTAATTTTGCATTAACAAAATCAGAGATTTGACACTCATCGTTATAAATGACTTGTCCCTTGATCTAATGCCGGGGGCAGGAGAAATTGGTCGTTGGTGACCTCGCAAATACCATTTGAGTACACTAACTGGAGACCGGTCATTTTCAGATTTATGCTTAGAACCAGAAATCCAATATATTAAAAGTGGATGAGCACTTCTATCAAATAAAACATTGACTTTAATTATTAATCAGAAAATTCATTGCAATGAATCTGAACGCTACTGTAAACTTCAATGAAACAAAATCTACTGAAAGCGTTACACCTATAGTGAAAAAGTACTCAGCGATGGTTACGATTTGGAGGTCGTAGGACTTGCCTCGAATTGGTTTCTTTTCATCCATATATACCTGCGTTATGCAGCATTTTCCTTAGTCTTATAGCTGCAACAGCCGTTATTATCGTATCCTTCAGAAGCCAGACTCTGTCCTTCTTCTCCTGGACGAGATGCGAGCGATTCGTCGTGTATTTGTCGCTGTGTGATGCCCTTTTCAATATTACACACAGCATGGACCACCCACAGATGCTTTTTACGAAGGAACACGTCTATCCTCTAGCATTGTGTGAATTTCATGCTTTCTTTATCGGCGAATTTGTTTCGGCTCAGATTCTGTTGACCAATGTAGGAGCTGTCAATACTTTTAGGCTAATTTATCTGCAAAAACAGTTCAAACTCGGTGTGTATGACTAGAAATTTTTTATTTATACGTTTGGTGTGCCTTTGTGTTATCAACGTCCGTAGTTAACTTGAGATTTTACGGACCATCTTGATCTTAGTAAGGTTCTTTAGAATTTTCCAGTTTGTTTTATTATTTCTATTTGAAGTTTGAATTTAAAACATAAGATTTATTATACATGTACATTTGTTTGAGTTCCGTTTAACCTTTTCTATTTTTGTGTTCACAGTTGTTACTTTGACGGTATAAAAGGATCCTTTGCCAGCATATTTTTTACAACCATTCCGATGACGATTGTTCTAGTGGTAAACGTAATGTTGTATACCTCAACGTGGTGGAAAATGTTCACAAAACCTAAGCATCTAGAAACTACGCTTAGAAGAGAAACTCGAACTCTAGATGCATTCTTTCAATGCTGCCAAACTGAAGAGTCTTTTTGTGGCGGTCTTCTTTGTGCAGTGGTGGGCCCTTGCCATAGTCAATGTGTGGCAAAATTTTGCGGTGGTTCTTGAAGAATTTCTCACTGTCGTCGTAATTTTTACAAATCTAGGTGGCGTGTGTAATGCAGGTGTTTTAATCATCATCAGGAAAAGACGAAGCAAACATACGCCACAAATTTAAACCAGCTCAAATCAAACGTCTCAATTACATGTATAATGCAGAGATTTACTTTTCTACATTTCCAATCAAAGGAAAAAGACCCTACAATATTTCCTCATTGAAAAGAGCGATCTTCTAAAAATTACACGAATCTCATTTTTTATGATCATCAGCAATGTTCAAAATTAAATATTTAGATTTATCGAACAATTCACCAAACTTTCGGGGGAAGTGGGAAAATGAATGTTTCTAATTCAATAATTTTTTTAAAGTTTCTAATTTATTCTACTCTATATTTATAAACAATTCGTATTTATAAAGTTAAGCAGAACATTCCCCTGCGCCACACATTTTATTCAAGACAAACGATTATTCCTATTTACGTTCAAATTTAATCAATATCTAAAATTGTTCCACAGTTAAACTGCAGCAAATTTTGACCATGATTTACTGATATGCCATTTTTCAAATTTAAGGATACCGGTGTGCTGTCGTGGTAACCATGCCACATTGTGACCTGACTCCTATCACGGGATGTGGTCAATGACACAGATTTCTGAAAAAAAATCTTGCTTTTGACATTCTTTTGAATCGGAGAAAAATATAAGATTATTTTACTACGCATAGAAATTGATATGGACTGGAGAATGTGCAACATCCTGCAATGATCTTTGTTACAAATTAATGTCATTTAATATTTGTGTATGTCGTGAATTGGGTAACTTTATATAATAAAGTATTTCTCAACTATCACATTAACTGAATGAAGGTTGCCTTGACAAGACAAAAATCACAACTGTCAGAAGTTTGAAATTTAGCTAATTAAATTACAGCCAGATAGCACTTATTGTACAGACCTTGAGACTTGCTACTACCCCAAAAAAGCGTGTGACTTTCGTGCGCTTTCCGTTTCGTGTAAACCGTGTAGTGTTTCGTGTAAACCGTGTAGCGTTTCGTGCAAACCGTTTAGCGTTTCGTGTAAACTGTGCAGCGTTTCATGTAAGCTCCAAAGCGTTTCGTGCAAACCGTGTAGCGAGCGTGCGAGAAGCGTGTGAGAAACGTGCGACTTTCGTGTAAGAACCTTGTGAAAAACGTGTGACTTTCGTGCAAGAATCGTGTAAGATTCATTCGGAAGTCATTTCATTTTAAATATGGCTATCGATGGGTCAGGATGTCAAATTGTATTGGTATTTTATTATTGAATTAGTTATCAAAAAAAAAATGGAACAACAAAATGAAATTACACGGTAATGTATTTGTTTGTTTTCTATTCCTTCTCAAGAAAATGTGTTCAAATAAATTAACTATGTACAACAATTTTAAGGGCATTGAATTCAATATACTATCAACGCGATCTTAACTTTTTTTCTTAAAGAAAGAAAGAAATACCGGTATTATCTTTTTTAATTTAAAGCAAAAATATATAAGGACTCCGCTCTTGTCTTTACATTTAAAGTATGTGAAAGAATGTTTTGAAACGATGTGTCATTTAATACCTTTTAATACATAAAATTTGTTGCTCATTATTGTCAAATAAATGGATTAAAATTTTCATTCACATGCACTGAGGACCACATCTTTAGAAACGGGGGGGGGGGGATAAAATTACTAGTACAGTCTTTTTCGTTTGTAACATTCAATCTAATGCTAGTTTTAAAAAAATGCTTAATTTTCTATTCTTTTTTAAATCCTTTGTTTAATGTTTGCACAGATATATCCCTTAATAATATATTGGAATCTTCTTTCCGCCTTTCAACTGTGATCCAGGTCATTTACAACAGCGATCACGGGCTCCGAGTGCATGGTAACTGAAAACCGGTTTTGCGATTTGTACATGTTGAGTTCATTGCTTAATGACACCTGAAAATTACGACTGGGTTTTATTTTTTTTTTAAATAAAATGGTTCTATGAATATTTAACTTATATATCAGCGGATTTCATCTTTTATTTGTAAATCCGAATTTCTAGCCGTAAACAGTTAAACAAACAGAACTGATAAATAGGTACTCCTTTCATGAATATCATGTAAGAAAAATTTAGGAGTAAATCATAAATAATTGTATATTATTTGTTTTATAAATCACTTACTTTTTATTTCATCTAAGATATTTCAGTTTTCTTGTAATATACATGAATGCCGGTGTAAAGATCGATCTACATTGTATGTACGTGCACAATGTATAGTCAAATGCCGCGACTATTAATTAATGTATACATGTATACATAAGTCTAGTCGGGTTTTGAAATGACGGATTTTACAGTATGATTGGTATACTGATGTTATTTGATAAGCTTCATGTAAAAAGAGAAAGAGAATAAAAATAGATTAAGACATCACATTTACCCCCCCCCCCTTACCGGTTTCCATCCTATAGATAATGCTAACGTAACATATATATAAAAAAAATGCATCAATAATTATTAGTAGAGTATATAGGCAAATTTTATAACTAAATTAAAATCAAGAAAAATATTCCGCGTACGGAAATCAAACGCAATATAATCAATAGTATTTAGAATCAATGAGCTCATATTCCTGCAGTAAGAAATTGTATTTTATCAGTCATTGATGATATCGACATTTCGTTTTTAAACATTTGGATAAAAAAATAAATACGAAATGACAATTATTAATTAATTACAACTGTGATAGTTTTAAATATTTCTATCGGTTTATATGATACCAGTGTACAGATATTTATGAACCAGCTTTGTGAAAGATTTCCATTTAATTAATGATAAAACCGTAATAATATCCGAGATATTCCGAGTAGAAATCCAAACCGATGCCAAAACGTGCAAGAATTGTGTACAAAGCGTGTAAGAAACGTGTACAATGCGTTTCGTGCAGCCTTTTGTGTAAACCGTGCAGCCTTTTGTGCAAAGCGTTTCGTGTAAACCGTGTAGCGTTTCGTGCAAACCGTGCAGCGTTTCGTGCAAACCGTGCAGCGTTTCGTGTAAACCGTGCAGCTTTTCGTGCAAACCGTGTAGCGTTCTTGTACCGTTCGTGCAGCGAGCGTGTGGGGTAGTAGCACGTCTCAGGGTCTGTAATTGTTCTTATAAATGCGAGAAAAAATGGTCTTGTATAATTAAATTTATTTTAAAAGTATCAAATATTGAAGTTTAACTTGCACAATCGGGAAATGAAATAGGTCAAATGCATAGATCAAGAGGTTAAGAGGATTGTTACGCTAATATCTTATGAAATGAAAGCAAAAGGTTTCTTACCCACCTTTCTTGGTTCAAAGAGGTTTCAATCAATATATGATCTTTAGCTAAGGTTTGTAGGGTTGAGCAAAGGTCACATTTAAAATCACAGTATCATTTTACTAAACTTGCTGTAGATTTATATGAGGAAAATGTCTAATCACCACCTTATGATTGATATTAAGACAAACGGTATGTCAAAAGTCAATTGCAAGTTCAATGTCATTAGCGCATGCACTTTGGTATTTTACAATTGTCAATTTGCCAATCAAACCTTATACACGGTCAAAATTTGATACTGCTGTACGAACAAACATACATGTATTGTCAAACAGGCAGGAAACAGGCAGAAAACGCTGGACAAAATGACCCCGTGTCTCTCTTATTTGTAAGTCACATATCCCCATTGATTTCCTTCCCTATTATTCCACATTTAAACATATTCATCTTTTTTTCTGCATTTGAAAATAAAGAAGAAATAGAAGATATGTAGTAAGCACGAAAAATATTTCAGGCCTAGCTAAATACACTCAATTTTCTGATTAGTCTTTAGATTGCTTGATTAATCTCTCTCGTCGATCGTATTTGTTACATCATAGTTAAGGTATACGGCGCATATGAAATAGATTGCTTTATTAAACTCTACAATGAATCGTACTTGCTACATCATCATAGCTAGGGGTATACGGCACATATAAAGGATCTATCCCCGGTCCCACTGGAGGTTTCCATCAGTTTCGTGCTGGTATCGGTCCTGAGGTATAGACCAGGTCCTGGCTCCCATCTATCCCAGTTGAAATACGTCACGGGGCTACCATCATCGTACAAGAAAGGGGCCGAGGAACTGGCCCTCTTTCCCTGGAAATATATGTTGCTGATGCCATTATCATCTGAAATGGTTATTTAAAAGGCACTTGAAAAAATTTTCTTAAACAAAATGTTGGTCAAAAGCAATCCAAAAGTTCCTCCAACCTTGATTAAAAAGCTTCTGAAAAGTTATAACAGTGTTATCATTATGTTATGATTTTGTTTACAGAGGTTTGAGAATACATTAACTTTATATGGTGTACATGTAGGATTTTTTTCCCTAATGTCAATTCTTATTCGTACAATTTTTAGTTAACCTTGGACTTTCAATAAGACGTGGCATCCTAGACAAAACATAATGAGCGTCTGAAATTTACATAACTAGCTCTCAATGACTGTTGAATTATACATGGGATATAAATTTAAGCGGATGTCAACGAGTGTAGCAAATATACAATAACAGCGTCTCGTACGGCAAAGATACCCCGAGTCGGGAGGGCAAGCGAACATTATTTCAAAGATGACATAGTATTTGTAGCTGTGAAGATTTTATTTTATTTTCTACCATTATGTAATTGTGTAATGAATTCAAAAAATTAAAACCATTAATCAACGTATCAAAATGCATCGTACTTATCTGTTTCACGACGAAGTCGTATATGGCAGGACTGTTTATGCGTATCAGTTGAGAGTTTGGTCCATGAGCCTTACACACAGCGTCAGCGCCCTGAACGTTAACTTTTGGTTCCACGTACGTCTTATAGCAGATATCATAGGTTGTGTCGAAGGTGAAGGTCGGATAGTCGTCACAGTAGAAGGACTGCCGCCGAAGAAAGATCGCGGTGACGAGTGCAATCGATACCAACTGTGAAACACTCCACTCCGTGACTCCCGCTGTTAGTATGAGGAAAATAATAAATTGTGACCATTCTTTCAATAAAACATAATTTTCTATGTAACTTCTCTAGTTAGGTTAGATAACAGGAATTATTTATAGCATGAAAGAAAAATGAGATGGGGTGACCTTGACCTGTGTCTTTATTATGTCGATTTATAGTTGAAAATGTTCATTTAATGGCGTGCTTTCAACTCTTTTTACATTTGTGTTG
The DNA here is from genome assembly GCA_003671525.1 of Saccostrea glomerata. NCBI lineage: Eukaryota > Metazoa > Mollusca > Bivalvia > Ostreida > Ostreidae > Saccostrea > Saccostrea glomerata. The sequence continues at coordinate 152,696 of PRKT01000705.1, forward strand.
AAGCAGAATCAAATCATTTTTGGTAGTGTATTAAAATTTTGGGGTAAAAGAATGGGAAGCTTCTATAACTCTCACTTCCCCTCTCTCCGCCTAGACAACACACATCCTTCCACACACACAATTACTTGGAGTCAAAGAGTTAAAAAAAAGTTTTAAGTTTCCATTAACATCAATTTTAGATTTTTAATCTTGTGCAGTAAAAATTGTTAATCCTATGGAAAAAGATTCTGTTTAACAACATTCAAGAAGAAAAAGCCATTTTGTATTTTCCTCTCTCGCTTCCTTTCTTTCACCTAATCACACCTATCTTAGGGTTTACATCAATTAAAGGAGAAATATCGATTTTGGAAAAATTTTTCTTCCAACTTTTTGATCGCAACTTCTCAAAATGATTCTAATTGCTAGATTATTACGCGAGTCTCTTTATTAACAATTGTACATTGAAAAATAAATAAATTTGAAGATGGTGTTTCAAAAGTCCCTTTTCCCTGCTTTTAAACTTGATTTTTTTCAATTTTGCAAAATAGGAACATAATCAATTTTGTCGTTTACCGTAATTAGACGTTATCAGAGATAGTCCAGCAGCAGCTATTAAAGCTCTTGAATCCTGGTTCTGCGCCTGCGTGAACGGAAGTGTCTGCAAAACCAGGAGAATCAAGAAAAGGACACTCCAAATTCTCAAAGAAGACATTAGTATTGTCAGTCTGAAAGATATAAATATATATTAGGGTTTAGAGGTATTATCGTAAATTTCTGCTTACATTTGCAAAAAAAAATACACTTATAATTGAAAGAAGAGAGCTAGTATATTCATAATGTAGAACTTCAAACTAAACTTTCATATTAAAATATTTTATTATTGTCTTGAAATGTTATGTTCAAATTACATAAATAAATTAAATAAAAGAATAGACAACATAATATTTCGTTTGATATAATATAAAATGTATGATTATTTACCCTTGGACTGGACATAAATCTCAACTCTGTCCTCTATTTAGAACCTTGTCCATCAGTTGAATGTACTTTTTCTGACAATCACTATGTAATTTGTTACTTAAGTATGCGCCTTCGGCGAAAAATATCGTCTGCTTTCTCTCTCTTTAAAGTATTAATAAGACAAAAATGGTATATTGTGATATCTTAGAGTATAATTTTTTGAAGTTTTGTTTTAATGAGCTTTAACTTGTCAACAAGTTTGGCTGAAAAAGAAAATATAGAGATTTTTTTAAAGAATGTACAACTTTGTTTCATTTTTTAATTATCAACCAAATTTGATTTTTTTTTAAAAATGTTTAGGATAAATTATCTAATGTCTTTATAGTATCATAAAAAAAGGAAAATATTGAATTACAAACATCAAAAGGGTCAGAGTGCTTTTGAAAAAAAGACATTTAATACTAGTATAGGTTTAAAACAAGATCCAAAACCTTTTTATCCTTCTGTGTTCATAGATTAAAAAGTTTAAAAAGAATAAGATAGAAAAAAAGATCTGTATGTACTTGAATCAACTATCAAAGCAACAGCATTGTTTTTTTTTTTTAATTTGTTTGTACTTTAAAATGTATTTTAGAATTGGGATTTCCGCTTACAAGTGATAATCCAACTTAAACTCACAGCTTCCTTTCTAGGGAAGGAATTCTTTAAAATCATAGATCATTTTTTAATATCTTAATATTCCCAAGGACCAAAATGAATCTGAATTGTCATTACTCGATTCCTGAATTTATAAAATCCTACCAAAGATACATTACGTGTTCTAATGAATGCTCCATATAAAGCCTATTTCTTAATTTCTTTCTGAAATATGAACAGAAGTAAAGAATAACTTCTCGAGAATCGTTCAACAAAGTGATGCAAACCAGACGTGAAAAATAAAAAAAATTATTAGAAACTTTTTAGAAAAATTAAAATGACAAAAGGTATGAAGTTTCAACAATATAAACAACTGTTTCCTTTGTTTCCGTTCCTTTAAAGTCCAGACTTTTCGACATCACCGATAGATGTTTTTTCAAAAAATTCGTTCAATTAATTACATTGTCATTGGTTATTTGCAAAATTCTTTGGTTAATCATTCTGATTGATCACGAATGTACTCTGAAGTTGATATTACAATATGCTCGATTATATTTTTGTGGCAACTCCTGGGTTTTTTTAAACATTAATGTGACGCAACAGATCCCATGAGTACCAATTGTCCACCATTATAAGCAGACTTATTTCTGCATTCATATGAAGCGGAATAAACATGTATGTGAGAAGAGCAAAACATTTTCTGTAGTCCTCAGCTTGACATTTAGATATATTGACAGCGTATTATCAATAACAATGGTTTGAGCAAATTGCAAAAGACCAAAAGGATTTCACTCTTGACATACTGCCGCTGAGATATTGTCTGTCCCTTTTTATAAACCACAAACCGTACAACGTCGGCCAAGTGCATTGCAGTCGATAGACTTAAGCGTTGGAGAGAAGCAATCACGGCCTTTGATGTGGTGACAGTTTGACGTAGTAATTAAAAGTTCTCGACCAGCAGATTGTTAGTTTGCTAAGAGACATAAACCCAGCATGTATGTAATAAGGGTATAATGCTTCATAAGTAAGGAAAATTGACGATAAAATTTTTTTATCAAGCATTTGAACAATGGAAGTTTTAATTTAAAAAGATATTTAGGCATGTGATTCAAATAGAAATAAGTAGGAAATTTTTCTCTTAAATGTATTCATGTATGCAACAAATATCATAGACGAAAAAAAGTACTTTAGTTTACTTTCTATATCCATTTACCAAGAGATAGAATTCGAACAGCAGGCAAACAAAATCAAGTCCTATTCAGAATCCCTAGCCGTCATTTTACCGAATTTTGCATCATTTTACAAATGTATTCATAACGGTTGACAGATCTCTCAGCCAAAGTCATCTTTAGACATTTTCCTTAAATCCTGACCCCCCTGATTTGAATCAAATAAACTGTGCAACATAAACCCCGTATGCCCGCAAGACAATGCGACCTAACAAATCCTATGGAGTGCCAATTGTGCACCATTATAAGCAAATTTATTTCTGTATTCATATGATGCGGAATTTATTCAAATTTCTTAAACATGTACAACAGAAGAGGAAAACATTTTGCTGTAGTCCTCAGCTTGACATTTAGATACATTGATAACGTATTATTAAGAACAATGATTTGAGCAATTTGCAAAAGACCTGATGGATTTTACTCTTTGTGACGTGTTGCCGCTTTGCTATCTGTCTGTTATTTTTAATAAACCATATATTGTCGGCCAGTTGACCGACTTAAGCTTAGGAGAGAAGCAATCTCGGCTACTTCCTTTGATGTGGTGACAGTTTGATGCAGCATTTAAACTTCTCGACAAGCAAAGCTTCCGCACGAAACAAATAGTATTTTACAAATGCCAATGGACCACAAAATTATGTTTGCAAATCTACCTTGAACGATTGAAAAGAATTGCATGTCCGACAAGCAGAAAACTATGGGTATATAATCCTCAAATGCTGACCACATACCTTAACTGATTTCTTTTCATAAGTTCCATAATTAAAAATAAATCAAAGTATTTTTTTTATATTAAACACGTGTTAAATTTTAGAGAAAAACAAATCTTAGATTTTTTTTAATAAACAAAACTTCCTAATTAGGGATAGACTGCACATATGAAAGATCGATCTATGTCACCACCAGATGTTTCCATTAGTTTCGTGCTGGTGTCGGTCCTGAGATATAGATCAGAGTCGTATAATGGTTCTCCTGGTAGCCAGTTAAAATACTTTACGGGACTTCCATCGTCGTACAAGAACGGCCCCCCTGATATAGCCCTCTTTCCCTGGAAATACATGTTTCTGATGCTATTCTGTCTGAAATATTAATTTCATATGTATTTTAAAATAACAAAATTTATAATTTAAGCTGAAAGACCCAATGTCGATGTTGGTGCCGTACGCGTGGTCCTGTGACAGCTGTACGATAAAAAATGTAATGCAGAGGACCACTTTTGAGGCAATTCGCCTAAAGCATTACACGTCTTTAGAACATATTTAATTTTGGCAGGTCATATTTTTATACCATGACAATTCTATCTTGTAGGGACATGGACATAGTTTCGACTGATTTTTTTGAAATCGATTTAAATGTTTAGAATTCCTAGCTTAGGTATTTTTAATGACCAGCAGAAAAAAAGAACGCTTCTGACCATGATATTGTATCCTTGACTTCAAAATAATACATACCGATCTGTTTCACGACAAAGTCGTATATGGCAGGGTTGTTGATGCGTATCAACTGTGTTCCATGCGCCTTACACACAGCGTCAGCGCCCTGAACGTTAACTTCTGGTTGTACATACGTCCTATAGCAGATATCATAGGTTGTGTCATAGGTGAAGGTCGGATAGTCGTCACAGTAGAAGGTCTGACGCCGGAGTAAGATGGCGGTGACGAGTGCAATCGTTACCAACTGTGGAACACTCTACTCCGTGACTCCAGCTGTTAGTATGAAGAAGATAATATCACTATCTTTGTGCACGGTGTTTTGTTTTTCATTTAAACACAATTGTCCATGTAAAGTATCAAATTAGATCAGACAATTCAGCATTCATGTACAGTGATGAAAGGGTGTGTGGCCTTTTTTCACAAAGATATCGATCGATTTATTGTTGTGAATTATATCATAAGTTATTCATCGTAATTCTTTCTTAGTACAGTAATTATTTGAATTTTATATGAAACATAAAATATAATACTTTGTTTTGGAATGAATCATAAATTTCATACCTAGTGAAATAAAAAGGTACATTTGTAATGGAATTAATACTATTAAACGAATGCACTTCAGTTTGTATTGCTTTCATGAATTAATACATCCATCTTCGGGTCAATATAAACTTAAAAGCCTCAAAATTTATGTAATATATATATATCTGTGTGTGTACCCTGTCATTGGATCCTTTAGACAAGATAGAGTTTTTTTCTATAATAGTTAGATTTTTCATTCTAAAATACACGTTTAGCTTTATAATTTCCTTAATTTACATAGATGTGTGTGCTTTTAAAAATACTTTGATTACAAGATGGATGTAAAACATTTACAGGCATCATTTAACTTCTTAACAAGGCGATATTTAATTTTCGTACAAGCAGAATTTTAAGCGAGGATTTTATTTTGTCAGTTTTAGCGAGGGTTCTCAGATCCGTAAAGTTAAACTGCGTTTTATTTGAATTAACTTTCTTAGTGACAATTTCAAAAATGTTAAAATTATATCTCACTAAAAGAATATAAATTTTACCGTAATTAGACGTGATCAGAGATAGTCCAGCAGCAGCTATTAAAGCTCTTGAAGCCTGGTTCTGGGGTTGCGTGAACGGAATTGTCTGCAAAACCAGGAGAAACAAGAAAAGGACAATCCAAATTCTCAAAGGAGACATTGGTACTGAAAATCCGAAATATTTTAACTTAGATGAAGGTGCATATGTTTTAAAAGTGTATATTTTTTCGCCAAAATTACATTTCATGTTAGTAGAAGTCAAAGATCATTTAAGCAACCCTAAATATTTTAACATGTGAATAAAATAAACTTATACTTTTAAATAATGATATTCTATTGCCGTCTATAAATGATATTTTTATTTAAATTTCAAAAAAAAGGTTTGTTTTAATAGAGACACCAAAAAGATTTTGTTTGCAATAACTTAGAATACATGAATATTTACCCATGGACAGGACATTAATCTTACACCAGTCCTCGTGTTAGTACCGTGTGATTCCGTTAAAAGTACTACTAGTGATAATTTCTATATAATATGTTACTTAAAGCTGAACACAGCTCCTATGTAGGCATACGCTAATCTTGATAATTCTGTCTACGGTGTCAGCATCGGGGTATTTGTTACACCTGACTGCTTTACTGTCACGGGTATCGGCATTGAAATGCGACACATGTTGATGATGAATATATTACATAAACTATGTTAACATTTTTGCAGTAACGTTTTGTGTTATTTCACTTTATCTGTGCAACTGTTGTCAGTATCTTACTTTCCTGAATTGGAAGAACAACACAGTTATTTTTGTTTTTCGCGATCGAGTGCTGTGTAGCATACGTCCGACTACATCGGTGATGATTGATTACACTAAACATTGACTTAGTGAGCGTTCGTTATATAGGGAATCATATGATAGTAATATAATGACCCTATATGACTGTAAAAATTAACGATTCTAACATAACTTACCTCGTAAACTTTCTGGAGATTTAGACCGAATTGGATTCTCTCTGTTGAATTCTTTGTGCAGAGCAAAGAAAAAAGCATTTTGACGCTTCTAAAGCAACTAAAAAATTAAACAAAAATTAAGGGACGCAGATGCTACAAAAATCAATTTTACGAAGCACTCTTGTATGCTTTGGATTTCAAAGAGATAATATTAATATCCTTAAAAATATATGTTTAACATTTTTCTTTAAGGTTTATAAAATGTTGCATATGAAAACTTACATGTTATTATCATTTGTAAGGAATCTGGTTTCAAATTATTTACATCAAATGTAGAATATGGACAGAACAAATAGGATTTACGGTCAAATGCCATTTAATACAATATGCAAGTAAGGGGCTTTCCTGGCTTCAAAAATCATCAACTCACTATTGTTAAAATTGTTGATTTGATAAGAAGTATTTTACCCTTAATACATAAACCCCAATTGTAATAAGGGTATTATGCTTCACGAGTAAGGAAAGTTGACGATTGAAAACTTATATCAAGCAGTTGTACAATGGAAGTACCGTATTATTTCAAAAAGATATTTAGGTATGTGCTTTAAATAGGAATAAGCAAGTAAATATTTTTTCATATTTTTATTTTTTTTTATGTATTCATGCATTACACAAATATTTTCATAGATGAGAAAGAAATATACTTTATTTGTTATTACATGTACTATTTACTATGAGATAGAATTTGAACAAAAGAAAAACAAGAAAATCCAAGTCCTATTTAGTTCCCTAAGCCGTGAATTTACAAAATTTTGCATCATTTTACAAACATTTAATATCAGTTGACGGATCTCTAAGACTGTAGACACTTGCCCTAAAGCCAGATAAAAAAGTCAACGTTTACCTATATGTATCACGTTTGACATGTAAATGAATACTGTAAATTGATTAGTCAGGGGTTTTTTTTATGTCGTAGGGAAAAAGGTATTAAATCAAATGTTATACTGTTCTTGTAAAAAGAGTTTAAAACTCACAGAATTGGCATTTTATAAAGTGTTCATACACAGAACACACTCTTTCGAATTGAATTAACTGAGGAACAAAAACCAAGTATGCACGTAATTAAGGTATAAATGACATTGTATTGCTGAATAAATAAGGGAAGTTAAAGTCGTCATGTTTATCATAAAGCTTTGTTGTTAGATAACATTTAACGTCTATTTCTAGTTAAAGATCCAAATATGAAATAGATGTGTCAGACACTGTATCTTTTATTTCAAGATCAACGGGATATTTCGTGTCGGCATAACAATGGAAATAACCATTGTTAATTGACAAACATCGTCGATATATCAGTATATCGTGAAAAGGGTTACGCATTTTTTATAGAGAGAAATACAAAAGATAACTCGCTAATATTTATACAAGATCATTAATAGTCAGATCATTGCACAACTATACATAATATAAATAACATATTAACAATTACAATCCCTCATTTGGCTAATTGATCTGGCATTCAGATGATATAATTGTACGATATGTGCAAGGACATTATATTTACATTTTTTGAAAATTATCATAGAACCTTTTCTTATTTGAGCCCAGAAAAATTAAATATTTTCATAAAAAACATATCGTGATCAATGTCATGACGTCGATGAAGAATTATCTAAGTACCATGCAATTCGAATACGTATGTATGAGGGTTGTTAAAAAAATTCATGGACTTCTGTTATATCTTTTTTTTATTTGATTTCATATGTTATCCAATGGTGGTAAAAATATTTTAACAATAAATGTAAATGATTTGTATTAATAGTTTTTAAGTATCACGATTTATTCAAAATTTATCCAGAATTATAAAATACAAAATCGAATCACGGAGCAGGTCAAAATCTGTAAGTTGTAAGACGTTGCGCACGGTGTTGGTGTCAGTTTCGGTAACGTCAAAATGACGTTATTTTACGTAAAGTTTTAGAAAATTGATTTGATGTTACTTTTTTGCTAACATTTTTTATGGAAGAAAAATAAAAACCCAGTAATGCCGCCAATTATATGATGCAGGTAATTGAAAACACGTGTCATTTATTATCTGCACCTTTCTGCAGGCATATTGCGGGAGGAAAGTATGAGCATGGTTTGCCTCATTTAAAAAAAACTTGGTAGAAATTACGAAACTTGTTCAACATCGCATTTTAAATTTACATGCTTTTTATTTTATTGAGATAAATTCAAAAAAATTCCATATCAGTAGGCCCTAGGACCTGTCCTTTGTTTTCAGTAAATTGTACGATTGTAAATATTTTGCTAATTTAACACTGAATTTTTTTTTTTTTTTCGTTCAAAGTCCCATTCCATCTTGTAATGAAATTCTAATACATTTGTACTCACCTCCGACAACCCCTAACCCTTATTCAATATATTGGATTATTCAATATAAACGCGCCATGTATAGAACATTTTATACCAGCATAAAATAGGGTTGACACACTTTACTGTGAGTTAATTCAAATTTGAAATCATATCCTTGCATAAATTTTGGTTTGTGTGATTTTTTTTCTCGTGTCTTAATTCGAACTCTGAATGGTACTTTTGTACAGATTCTGACAAGGACTTATACCGATACAGCGTACAAGTATACACTGCACATGTTTTACTTGCATATATAAATGCAACTTTTAAAACTTAAGATTATTTTTCCAATTAATCATTATTGGTATATTTTTCTTTTATCCATGTCAGGTTCATCAGCAATTGAGAGTAAGTTCTGGAGAGAGAAAAAAATATTTTGACGCTTTACATGACTTTTATGCATTGAACCTAATAACGTCCAAACGCCAAATTTTTACGTCTGTGACATTTATGTTGACTTTTAAATTTTGCTAGGATTTTGTCATCATTCTACTGAAATTATTTTGGAATATACCAATAACTTTTTGAAAAGATGCACATTTCATAAAAATCCTTTAATTTTCAATATGTCTATTTTCAATGACTACACATATGATCAATGTTACCACATTTATACAATTATAGAAAGATTTATTACTTTTGGACAATGTGTGACATTATGTTGACATTGTAAAAAGCCTATGAAACAGACACTTCTTTAAAGAATCAATACATTTTCATATCTAAATAAAGTTTTGATTTTGCACATTTCGTATTAAACGATGTTTGGTGCCAAATTAGAAAAATGAATTCTTAAAATGTAGGTCATTTCTGGGGTGTAGCATTTTAACGTGACTTTTTTGCCGTCCAATTCAATTGTGACGTATAGCTACATGTAGTACATATATGTAATACGGCAATTGTTATTAAAGTTTAAGGCACTGCAAGCTAAAATTCTGTATAGAAAACTTTTTCTTAATAACATGGCTACATTTTGTAGAATTTAAAATAATTTTCAACATTAATTTTTCATCCAGCATTACAAAATTTGCCATTTTACAAATCTTAAAAACTTTGCAACATTGAACCTCTAAACTTTGTGACACACGATCTTAGTCAATGCCCCCACAATAAACCGGCTTAATATCAGAAACCCAACATACATATCGACACAAAATATCAGGCTGATTTAAAATATAGTTCCTTGCACACAAAAAGGATCATTGACATGCCATTTCAAAATTGATTTTGCTCATGAAATTATTTTTTTAAGTTACCGATGGCATTTCATGTTCCTTCAAAATTTCTTCGGATAACGCTTATCTACATCGCTGTCTTCCATTTTGAACAACACGTTCACAACACTCGGATTGAACAAAATCACAATTGTAAAACATTACATCGGTAACATCATATTTTGAACTTTTCTGCCAAATTTTATGTTTGTATTGTTTGTTTTATGGAAATTATCAACATTTTGTTATTGCGTGTGCGACGCTCCTGTTACCTATCTACATGCTTTTTTGACGTATTTGATTGAATCTTCGAATTAATATATTTGAAAATTGGAATTTTTTTATCAATATTTTTGTTAAAATGTATTTAGTATACAATTACCGACCGAATGATATATAGTTTTCATATAGTGAATTGTTTTAAAATTATGGAAATAGCGCATATGCCGCCGTAATAGTAATTATTGACTTTCTGACACCAACACCGTGCGCGACGTCTAAACAATACACAAAGTAATGTTTGTATTCATATTCACTGTAAAATGAAGCAGATTAAAAACGAAAAATAACCTAGAAATTCAAATAAGGAATTGTTATTTCGATTTGTATTCTAAGTAATGGCTTATTATTTTGCTTCGATGAAAAGAAATCAACTTGAGAAGATAGGTAGTCCTTATTGAAATCGACAAAAACAATGACGTTTTAGACCATCATGGAGCAGCAGATAACGATGCAATTTAGTGTTTTACTCGGGAAAAATCCTGAATACACTCTTAAAATGTTGGAGGAATAAAATGAATATGCTACAAGCTAGTTGCGAATGTGTGTACAAATAGTGAAGGCAGTGTATGAGTGACAGAGACTGTATCAAATAAGGACGATCAGAAGCAGGTTAAGTGTAAAATTTTGAAGGAAAGTTTTAAAAAGTTAGGGAAAAGCATAGTCGCTTCAGGGTTGCTTATCCCGTGGAAGCTGAGTTAAGAAATAAAAGAAATTAAATCCTTAAAGCAGCTTAATCCGAAACAGGCACATATTATCTTACACAATAAAAGTACGTCATTTCATAGATAATATATAAAAATAAATCATACGATTGATTTAATAGTTTATTACAACAATCCTTACGTGGAAAACATAGATCAAAAACCTTACTGACAAACAGAAGTTCCTGACAGGAAGTTAAGATCTGTTGTGAAGTCACTTTGAAAAAAAAAAATTATCGGTTTTATATAATTATTAAGATAATTCAAACCCGAGTATTTTTTCCATTAGTAGAAGCCCAAGCCATTGAATATAATCCATAGTAATTTTTATATTAATATGCATATTTAAAGAATAAAAGAAAAATTGGGATATTTATTTCAAAGGAAACTTAGTAACAAAGGCTAAAATATTGTCCGTGTACAGGTATAAGTACTTTGTTGTGAAAAAAAATGCTCGGGTTCGTTTTTCTTCGAGATATATATGTAAGCGATAAATTTAATTTTTCGAAGGTGATTTCACGCGATATCAACATATGATTATTTTTTGTGTGACCTAACAAAAATTATTTTTTTAACTTTTGAATTTTGATATCTTTTGAAAGAAAATGACTTTCGGGATATAATTTGACAAAAAGTGAAACAATTTATGGACAATTATTTTTCAGGGAAGAAAAACGAATATATTTTTAGCGATTAGAATCGGAACAAGCGGCTTTAATGAAGGGAATTATACACGAGAACAGTTCTTTAAAAAATAAATGTCGAGCGTCAGAAAACTTCTCTGATGAGTGAGTTTTGGATTGTACTGTGGGAAATTTATAAGAATGTTTTGTTTTTTTAAAGAAATTCTTAACGCTATGTTTTGTCGTAACATTGCCGTTAAGTGTGCTCCGAGGGTACAAAACATGATAATTATTCAATGAAATAATTTGATTTCTGTTAAGGATACACCAAAGGCTTTTTTCAAGATTTTTGTCAATTTTGAGATTTTGGCTAAGAAAACAATGCTAATCACTGCTTTATAATGCATGAAAAATTCTGGCTGATTATTAAATGGTTTTCTAATTATTTAACAATAATCAAACATAAACACTAACACATGTGAATGTGCCGTTATTGAAGCTTCTGATTTGGTCTGTAATTGCCTGCTTCTGAAAGGAGCAATAAATCACTGTGACCACATGGGGAATTCTTCACTAGCCACACAGAGGTTATCAGTAATTAAACTACAGGGGCTCTAGATTTAGAGAAGGAGATCTAACAGGTCACTAATGACCATGAAATAGGAGGTGGAGCTCAGCTCTTGCCATTTTGCCGGGAAATCTTTCTGCTTCAGAATTGAACCTATTTTACTTCATTTAAAGCACCTAAATAAAGAAAAGAACCTCCCATTCTTGTGAATATGCATAGGAAATATGGATAAGTGACAGGTATCCAAAGCTGAATCTCCAAAGTGTCATATATTTCTAGCTTTGGCAGACTTTGTTGTGTAATGGGTTTTTGCCCTCTACTGTAAAGTAAGATCAGACAGTTGGTGGTATTATTTCAAAGGATTCAGCTCCCTTATTTATTGACCAATTTCTCTGAAAACTGGCCAGAATGCGTCTCAAATGTGTGTTCACAAAACCGTATCTCAGATTTTTGATATCTTGCTCAGTTCTCGAATTATTGGGGGAAATGTAGAATTGGGCTAATAAACTGGTAACATTGAAAGACAAATGGATGTAACTTTTGAATAAGAAGATTTATCAAAAATCTTTAATCTACATTGAGGCAAAATTTTGACTTCGAGAGGTGGAATACAAAAAAGTTGATTTATAAAATATGAATGCACCAATATTTACATTAAAATATTAATAATTCTTTAATAAGATAAAAATGAAAATTTAAATTAGGATCATTAAATAGTAAATTTAACAAGCTTTCAAATGATATATACTTTTAATATGTTATCTTTGTTAATAAAAGAATTACAAGCAAATTAAATTTTGCGCTTTGGAAACCTTTGGTATATCCTTAAATGGAATAGAATGAAATTTTTCACATCAACAAAACATATTTCTAAACATTATATTGTGCTTATTTTAAATTTCTAATAAGTAATATAACGGAGTTTGACATCGTCCACGAACTTTCCGAACAAGCCTCGTACATGTACGATTAAAACCTTAAACTGACCAGTGTCTTGATCTTTTTTTGATATGGATATGCTTCAAAATAAATTGAAGCATGCAAAAGATAAAGTAGTACTCAAATTTGAGCACTTTAAAATACTAAACACCAAAGTATTTTTCAAGGTGTTTGATTTTTACCTCATTATTACGTCATTGTTTTTATCACAAATTCGCGGATTAAAAAAAGAATAAAAACAAGAATTAATGTATAAAAATTTAACTATGGAATCGGGGACAAAAATCATATTAAGTGAATATCATGAGTGATTAACAAGGAGTAAAAAATTAACCCACGTCTACTCTTTAAGAGATCAAATTTGTCTTTGTTTCTTATTTGTATTGTTCAGAACACTGTTATACTGTCAATTAAATCAAGAATGCTTGAGTTGTCCTCCTGGCCAGTCTATTCAAATTGAGTTTTTAATGATACCTAGCAATGTGTAATTCAAAGAAGGAATTAATGAATGGCATATGGTATATAAAGGTAAAAGTTCAAAAATTTTCTAATTTAATCAACAACAGAAACAATTTCTTCCCTTTTTTTACACCAGGTTGTCAGTTACGTTTATTTTTATGTAAACGCTTTAAAAGTGATTTGGAATTATACCTCTGGTGATTTCATTTTTACAACATACTTAATTCGGTAAAAATTAACGCGTAAAAGTTAAAATCACTCTTTTTAATTCCAAATTCGTAAAATGTTATAGAAGTTAAAAAAAAAAACCCGTAGATTAAAAAACCAGATAAAGTTCAAATTATCCCAGTTACATTCAACTTAAGAGAATATCTGCAATTTGCCTCGAAGACTTTTTTTTCGACTATTCATGGGTGACTCACAATATTCAAAGACAAGAGTAAGATTTTCAGATTTTTTTATTATCCTTTTCCTGAAAATGCAATAATAAGCATTTCATAAAAATCAGAGCAACCAAATCTACATTCATTTTTCTTAAGATAATCCACTTACTTTGGATATCATAGCTTTTTTTTCAATATAAATGACAGAAAATATTACACTTTATAAAAACAAACAATAGGATACATGTAAATATATAGTAAGAGAATCAATTGAATAAATTAAGCATCATAAAAATGTGCATATAAAAACATACATTGATACTTGTAACGAAAAAATTGCAACACACAATGTATACATAAAATATATAAGTATGAATTAAGGGATTGTCAATGTTAAACCTCTTGTATGCTAAATATACAATTTTATATTTACATTAACGTATTAGGTGTTTGTTTTTTTTTAAATAAGCGGGATTCAATTATAGCTATTGATCAATCTTGTTGAGATCGCTAAAATTGAATATCGGTACAATCTGTTTCCACATATGATATATTGATATCCTTCATAGCATCCAAAATCGTAAAAAAAAAATTCAAAATTTAAATAGCGATTTTTAAAAGGTTCATGCCAATGTACCACTTATATATTACACGTATATCCTTTAAAGCGTTTGTTTTGTTGACTCTGATCTATTAAAATCATTCATGTTTGAACGATTTTCGTCTTTTTTATTATCAGGGGAATTATTATTACAAAATAAACTTCTTAGTGCAGGTTGGAACTCTGTGATATTGAAAAGATATATGATTGGATTGATAACAGAATTAAAATTTGTCAAAAGATAGAAAAACACAACAATATTTGAGCTAATATTTCGAATCTTTGTAGTATCGATCACAAGAACAGTCGTAAATGGAAAAGTAAGCAAAAATAAGGCAAGTAGTAGGAAACTTTTTAACCTCATGGACTTAAACATTTTTTTTCGCTTTGATTCATTTACATTCTTGGAGAATTTGGAGGAAATATTCAGATAACGCATTTTCATATGATAAATAGCTAAACAATAAAAAATAAGGGTCAGTGGTATTAGAGCAAATTCAAATGATATAATAACCCATCCTAAGATTGTCATCGAGCCACTAAACACAACACTATAATCACACGTGTCACCAGACTCTTTTGAAGGCGAGACCAAAGAATAAATAATAATCACGAACATAACCCAGGCAAAAATGCACACAAGAAACTTACGTTTTCCTCTAAAAATTGTTTCGTTTAAATCATTCTCAGAAATGACAAGAAAGCGGTGTAAACTTATACAAAATATTTGATAAAGAGACACCAATAAACTGGAAACGCAAAGTACATTCAACAAAATGCACAAGTCCAAAGAGCTGGAGTGGGCAAGGAAAAATAATCGAATACCGTTAAGAAAAGAGCTTACCCCTAAAACAAAATCAGTAATCGACAAACCAAATACAAGAAAAAGGTAGGTATTATTTCGTAAATTACGGTTTGTGCAAGAAAGAATGATTACTAAACCATTAAAGAGCATTACGAGCAAGCCCACTGATGTTGCGGTCACCGGGACTAACAAAGAAGAGGATTGATGGATGTTTTTAGTTGAATTGATCCGAATTAGAGTTTCGTTATCGGGCCATTCCTTTGTTACCATTTCTAGTGTTTCTGACCCGTTCTGTGATTCTTTATGTTCTGAAGTAAGAGAGGTGTTGGGTATTCTTGTAAAAGGCTTTTCATCATTCTTGGCATCCATCAATGTTGTAACATCAATAATTTCGGAACCATTTGTTTCATTTTCGATTTTCAAATCTATATTTGAAGGAGATGAAGACGGGTTGCAGATCCCTACTTTTAATTGCATTATTGCTACAATTGACATCGTCATTAGTAATTTTCCTGGACTGATTCTTTCTGTCATATTCTTCTCTTTTTTTATACGTCCTTCTCTGTTACTTTCTTTTGTCATAAAAAGTATTACTTCTCCTGCAATAAAAATCAAATGTGCATGTTAATTAAGTGACCTGACATTATATAGCAGATACAATAAACTATTTAATCACACTATATAAAAAAGTAGATATCGAACAGTAATCAAGCTCCTTTTAAACATTACAACTGAATACAGAACATATAGGGGCCCCTAAAAACATACGAGGCGAGATCAGGTGCCATGAAAGAATAAGCCTGAACTACAAGGAGATAACAAACACTTTGCAAGTTCGAAAACTCCATTAAACAAAACCAAATTGGAGCAAGGCAAACCCCAACCTCAAAAGCATCAGAAGTGGGATCACGTTCCATGGAGGAGACAAATAACTTAAAATGACCCGACTGAACATTTTTAAAACAAAGTTCAGGACGTTTTATTGTTTTTTAATTGTTTTCCCTCTAATCCCGAATAAAATATATGAAAATTTCCTGGAAGACTGATTTTTCCATTTACCTACGTGCACCAGTTTGAGACAGGAGAAAACAAACAGATATTTATTGAAAGATGATTTGATATATTCATATTCTGAATTAAAGGACACCTAATGAGTCTTTTATTCTTAATGTAAGACTTTTGCATAAATCCAGCTTCATATTCATTCCAGAATAGCTTCGAATTCGTAAAACAAGAGAGCCACTTGTAATCTTGGAAACAGAATATGAAAGGCTTGATCTACAGTGCTATAGAGTATGAGAGATAATAAAACACAAGTATCTGTTTAAAATCAACCGAACATTCTTATTATCCCCTTACACAGCCAATTGTGCCTAACGTTATTTTAACATGAAAATAACGTTAACTTTACGTTAAATATTTAACGTTGAATTAACGTCAATCGAGCTTATACATGAATTTAACGTTAAGTTAACGTTATTGTCATGTTAAATTAACGTTAAGCATTAAATTAACGTTAATTAGTTCACACTTATTTAACGTTAAAATGCAGAAAAATTGTGTGCATATTTTTGGAATTTTCCTTCCTATTCCTCCAAAAAAATACATGTTATTGCTTCATAGCAGAAGCTTAACTGATACTACATGTAATCATAGTTATTTCTCTAAAGGTACACCAGAAGCTCATCAATTTTGCACTTTTCCTTGTAGCACTGCAGAAAGCTAAGCTTGCATGTTGACTTCATCCCTGGTGTCACTTTCTTTTCAATTTGAATACATCCAAAAGGATAAAGGGACCCATCAGCTTTTTCTACAAAATCTCTAAAATTCTGAGCATTGCCTCCGATTTCAAATTTTCTGAAGAAAAGAGAAAAACACCAATTCATCCATTAATACTTTTAATCAGGCATATTCAATACAATGCTAAAAATCTTCTTTCTTTTTCCAATCTGAAAAAGAAGAGAGGCAAATACATATATTATAAAAATGAAATACTTCAGCAATACATTAACAACTCAAATTTGTCACAAATATAATGAATGAAACAAGAGGTCCATTGGCCACATCCCTCACCTGAGCACATGGGCTAGTTAAAAAACACAGATCAGTAAAGTATTGAGAAGCTTACTTTATACTTATTGGGGGAGGGGGATTTGAATTTTCTATTACTTGAAAATGTCACTATTATAATACAGCATAAATACATGTATATTATTTTGCCATACTTGAAAAGAAGATTTTTTAAGATTTTTCCAACACATTACCTGATCTCCCATTGTGACCCCTCGCAAACCCCCAATTCCCGGGGCATTATTTAAATTTTTACTACTTGCAGATCATGTTAATTCGGAGAAGATTCTTTTTCCTATGTATTCTTATGCAAGTCTGTGATCCCTAATTGTGGCCACACCCTAACCCCGGGGGTCATGATTTGAACAAATTGAATCTACATTTAGTACCTATGGATGCTTCCACATCACATCATGAGATTAATCATTCCTGTCCTAATGGTTCTGAAGAAGATTTTTAAAAGGTTTTTCCTATGCATTCCTATGTAAAATTTTGGTCGGCCATTGTGGCCCAATCCTACCCCCCGGGGATCATGATTTGATCAAACTTGAATCTACACTACCTGAGGATGATTCCAAATAAGTTCGGAGAAGATTTTAGAAAAGTTTTTCCTATGCATTCCTATGTAAAACTTGGGATCACATTTGAATCTACACTACAGGGGTCAAGAGGTCATAGATGTGCGTATCGTTAAATGTTCAACGGAATTTCTCAGTGACGACATAAAGGGTCGACACGCATTCAGTGTCTTGTATACTGTTTACATGCCATTGGTTTTGAAAAATAATGCATTTCGCATGTTAAAAGCCACAAACAGCGTGATCAGGCAAATATAGAGTATGAATAAGTCACAAATGTAAATATAAGTAATAAGATATCATTTTAAAACATCCAACGGGCTATAAATACGGGTTGGTACGATATTATATTCATTATAAAGCCCTTCAGGCTTTATGGAATTGAATCTTGTAAGTCATGACTAACCGATATTTGTTTAAAAATACCTTATTTCTTAAGTAAGACTGAAAGTCCATTGTGGCCCCCCCCCTGGGCTGAAGAGGCTTGAAAGTACACTATCTGCGGATGCTTCCATTTAAGTTCCATCTTTCCTGGCCCAGTGGTTCTTGAGAAGAAGTTGAAAATGTGAAAAGTTAACAGATGGACAGACAGACGCCGAACAAAATTTGATCTGAAAAGTTCACTTAAGCTTTCGGCTCAGGTGAACTAAAAAGCTACTAGTATTTAAAAACTATATACTTCCATATATATTACTATACAGTGAGACTGGCAAACAGACATTGTGTTTCCAGTATACTTTCAAAAAAAAATTAGGGGTGACATATTAAATGGCTTTAAATATTTGATATGTGTTCAGAATAAATGCACTTTACCTGGTATTTTGAAGATTGCTTAAGGTGATGAAATATATTCACTTTCTTGTGATTATCATGTTCATGTCAGCAAGACTTTATACTGAGTTAACCTAGCTACAATTATAGAAAAAAAAATAATTTAAAATCATTTATTTGAAATGTAATATCTTCAACATATATGATATTCATAGACAGAAATCAAATTTTATGTGCAGTGTCTGATTCAAAGCAAACTTTTAGTACAGTGAAAGCAACTTGGCTTTAAATTTGTCTCTTTAGCATAAACTCTAGATCAAGTTGTAAAATTTTTCTAAATGAAAATTATGAATAAACTATGTATAAACTATGTATATACTATTTTATAAATAACCTTTATTCCTGCATGGTTATCCTGAAAAACATCAATTCAAGGAGGCACCAAGGAATATGGTATATAGAGGCTGTAGTCTGCTCTTTTCTCCATGTCTTGCATACAAGTATCTTTTCTGTATTATGCAGTAAAAGAAAAAAATCTTTATTTAATAATGCTTATAAAATGTTTCTGACCAAAATATTGACAAGTGTCAAATAGTGACAAGTACTTAACTGGTATTTTAAAAAATCAGTTTGGGTGTGTGAATATAAATTTCACTGTCATTACATTTACTGTAGGAATTTACATTTTGTTCCACTTTCAATACCTAATTTGTGTTTCACTGGCATAATAATTTAGGCAGCTGGGTTCTTCCGAGTCTCGACGACAAAGTCCGATTTGATCCATTTCAGAAGTGCGAGTCAGATGTGATACCGAGTTCCAGCTGTTTAAAATACAATAAAAATAAATATCAAATCTGGGTTTTTTTTCTCGATAATGATGAAACCAATTAAGATGAACTGTTAGAATCAGGGAAAACATCGCTCACATTGCGTGTTGAGCTTCAACTTCGAGATGGTTATTGTTAACTTGTACACGATTTCTACTTTCACTTTCGAATTTTCTTCGTATCATAAGGACCCGGACCACAATTAGCTTACATATAGACTTATATAGTAAAAACATGTGTTTTATTTTCTTTGTAACTTTTTAAAAAATCTTTACTTCCAAAATATCTTTGACCACATGATAGAGCAATGTGTCAGATAAATATTCACATCCAGAAATAGGGGTGTTGAATGTGGAATTCCCTGGTTATTAATAATCTTCTGACGTCATGTCCTCGGGATAGCTCTCGCTTGGCAAAAAAAGTGTAAACAAACCAAATGAATACTCTTTTCAATTCATATTTCTAGGCATAATTTTTGCATGAAATGCACCTTGCTGCATATCATTGTAAACTTTAGTCACTCTACTTTTATTTTATACCCAAAAAGTATCTAAAACATGTGAGCTATTTTTATTTTTATCATTGAAAGGGAGGCATATGAATTTCCTACATGTGCTACGTTTTAGCCATTTGACCTTCACCCTTTAATTGTGGCCCGGATCCTATATGGAGGCATAAAATTCATTAAAAAATTTTAAGGCCATATTTGAAATCCTTAGATACTACTTAACTAATATACCAAGTTTGATTGAAATTGGTTGATATCTACATGTAAAATTACATATTGTGTATACTAAGGCAATACAGGAAAGAAAATGGCAAAAAATGGCAAGTGTGAAATTTTAAAATTGAAATATGTAAAAACTGTTAGACAATAAAAGGAACTAATTATTACAAGTAAGTTGTTGATACCTCTTAAACACACACACACTCTTAAATATGTAAAATACAAGATTTTTAGATTTCTAGGTAATTTGATGATCTGTACCCTGTATTTTCATAAAATTTTCTTAAATTAAGAAATATAAAATCTATCATGAAAATCTGAGAGTGACAATAGGGGTAAACATTTAAAGTACATTTATTCATAAATCAAATGATGTATCAAATTACTGATAAAAGTGTACATAACATTCAAAATAAACAGATTTCTAAGCCCACCCCCATATCCTTTTTCCTGACTGTGAAGAGGGGCCATGTGCAGCTGATTGGCTAAGAGTCTTTGTATAGGTAATCTTAATACCCTATGGGAGTCTGTTTTGACAGGTGATTGTCAAAGGAATATATTGCAGTAAATACCACTAAAATGTGTCCAAATAAACATTGTCATAATTCAATCTTACTTTCAAATCCACTCTTCACTACACATGAAAACAATGAAAGGTGACCGTAAAAGAAGAAAAAATCTTAATTTTGGGTTTAAAAAAGGGAACACTCGTTATATTAAGGCTCATCAGGCTACGTCAAATGCCGCAGGAGCTTCAAGTTCAGCGTCAAACATCCAGGGATCCCCAGAGACTGAGACAGCACATCCCCTTGCTGAAGGCCAGGAAAACATCTCAAGGACACCGATCCTTCGTCCCAGACCTGAGCCATGCCAGGAGCTAAAAAATGAAGAGACGTCTTGTGAGTTTGAGGGAAACCGCATTGTTGACATAACATTGGTCTTGGAAATGTTTAATGATGCAGCCAAATGCCACTTTGACCAGGCCAAGCACTGTAATTTTCCAGTGTGGGAATACTCAGGACAGAGGAAATGGGGGTTTGGATGGCAGAAGAGACTACTGTGTACGGTATGTAATTTTCAGACAAATTACTATAAATTATACACTGAAATTCCTACCTTTAACAAACCAGGCCCTAATCCTGCCAGTATCAACTGGAACTTTCAATTAGCCCTGCAGAACACCTCCATGGGGAATCGACGCAGTCGGGAAATGGTAGCTGCCTTGGACATTCCACCTCCTAACCGCAGTTCCATGCAAAGGGCCAGCAACCAGGTCAACACAGCCACTCTAGCCCTGAATAAAAAAGACATGGGTGAGAAGAGACAACTGGTTAAGGCCATCAACCAGGTCAAAGGTCAAGAACATCCAGAGGAACTGGACATTGCCATAGATGGACGCTACAACTCCATAACCTTCGGTAGCAGCAAAAAGCCAGGCTACAATGCATCACAAGCTTACGCCATTGCATGCGAGACCAACACCAACAAACAGTATATTATTGGCACAGCAATGCAGAACAAACTTTGCTGGACTGGAACCTGGCTTAGAGGTAATGGTTATGATGTTCATTGTCCGGGGGGTCATGAAGACTGCACAGCTAATATTGAAATGTTCTCACCTCTTTCAGAGTACGAGATGGCTAAATCCATAGGCGAAGATCTGGCAGCGGACGGGTTCAAGGTGAAGCATGCCACAACAGACGGTGATGCCCGGTCAGCCCAGGGATTCCAAGATGCCATGCGAATTTTTCATCCAGACTGGCAAGTCACTCGACTGGCCGACCCAACCCATGTCAGCAGAGCCCAGTTCCGGCAGTGTCGCAGTGCCCACTTCAGTCCCGAGATGTTTCCCTGCAAAACAAGAATGAGGTTAGACCAGATGAGAAAAGTTTTTGCACAAGATGTAAAGGCCCGGTGCAGCTTAGTCTATAAGAAACTCATGGATACCTACACTGGAGACATCAACATCATCTGTAGTAAACTTCCTCTTGTCGTAGAAAGTACCATCCTCTGCTACTCAGGAGACTGTTCAAAATGTCGAAGGAATTCAGTGGTGTGTGAAGGTGGAGACAGACACAACTGGTGGAATCAGTCTTATATCCTCGCCCCGAACAAACTGACATCCCTGCACCTGAATGAAAATGACAAGCACTTGTTAAAAGTCATTCTTGAGATGCGACTTAGCCAAAGTGCCATTGAGGAAATGAAACTCAACACGTCAACTCAGAAATGTGAGGGTCTTAACAGAGCAGTCAGCGAAGTTTTGCCTAAGCACACCAACTATTCAAGAAATGCTGAAGGAATCCTCTCAGCTGAGATTTTAAGACAAAACAACAGTCCGGGACTAGCAACATCAATGAAAGCAGCAGAAATTACATTGCCACTGTCCGCCCACACACATCAGTACCTAAAAAGCATTGACCAGGAATATGCCTATCGCAGAGAATACAGAAAGAGAAAAGCAGTTAAAAGGCGAGAAATGCAGAGAAAAGCTACGCTAATGAAACAACATGCGGCGGCTAGAAAAGGAAAGACCAAACCCGGATGCACCTACAACAAAGGGCAACTTGATCCCAAACCCACCAGCCTACAGTCCAAGGGAGACAATCCAGAGGATCACACCTACTACCAGACATGAGTTGCCAAGACGAAGACAAAACGGCCCTTCTCAGGGCCAAACAAATTATTCGAAAAGATACCTACTATACAAAGTCGTATAAGAAACGTACGTGTAAAAATTAACACCAGGCCACAACCCAAAACTTCCACATAAATACATAAGACACATCATACACATACGCACACATGTACATACATACATACATACATACATACATACTTACTTACTTACTGATCAATGTTTTTGTCAAAAACTACAAACTATATCCCCCCCCCATCTTCCTTGAATTGACAAACCCATCAACCCCCATTTCTATTTTAGTGAAAAGTACATATTTTTATACAACATAATATAATTTCCACTTACCTGAAATTATAAACTCCAATACACAACCTCTGCCTGCATGTGCAATTATGAGTCGGGCAAAGCCTGAATCCCATTTCCATGTGCTTTCCTGCAAAATAAATCCATGCACATGTTATTGTAAATACTGGCCCAATCACCACCTTCTTATTGCGCCTTATTTTGCGTGGGGGAAATCAATGGATAGCTTGTCTGTCATTTCCAATAAACACCTCGTCTTTCATCTATGACTTCAAAGGGACCCCTTATTAAGAATACACATGCAAATACACATTACAAAACAGTTTTTCTATTTTTAAAAAAGAACTATCTTCGTGGTCAATGAATGCACTAATGTGACCTTTTTCACCGACATATCAATTCCCCTGAAATATTGCATTCTGGGATGCATAATTTAATTTTTTTTTTTTTCAATCACTCAAAAAATTTTAATTTTTATAAAAATTAATTTTAAAATGTTTAAATATTTTTTAACAATTTTTATGAAACTATTTCAAAATGCATAACTCACCTCCTGTCAAAATTTCATTGTCATATCTTTAAAAATAAATTCAGGGGAAACCCTCAAACAGCCCATCATAAGGACCCGGGGGTCATAACATAAAGGCTACTTAAGTCTTAGACCGTGCTTAAGTAGGACTTAAGTACAGTCTAAAACTTAAGACCGTAACTAGAAGCGTACTTTGATTTGGCGATCTTAGCAAAACTTAGGCGGCCGGTAGAGGTGACTTAAGTATATCTTAACTTTCTTGTACATATATTTAGAATTATTTAATGTTGACTCTCGATGTTTAAAGTTTCCTCTATTCATATTATGCATTAAAGAAAATAATTATCTATATTTGACGCTGATTTAAGAATTTTATTTTTTCGTTGGGGGGGGGGGGATCACTGATCCCAATTTCACTCACAGCACAGCACACCATACATGTAAATAAAAAATTAATTTTAGGGATACGTCTGAAATTAGTAGGACTTCGGTTATAGAAATATCCCGATTTTTGTTTTGTATCCTTGATTATAAGTACTGCGCGTAGTATATCATTAAACTTCTGCATTTTTTGCTTCTGACATACATGGCATTATACATAGCGGGGATTCAAAATGTATCGAACTTTTTAGAGTTTCAATTTCAAGTGAATAGTCGGTCGATTATCTTTTCTTATATGCGATAATAACAGGGTACGTGAACATTTATCAAAACAAAAGAGTTACAAGAGGTAAACTGAAAACACCTCAGGTGATAAAACAATTGTCGAGAACATTTACAATGAATCACAATTAACAATTCGCCACTTTCTGACCGTGCAGTATTTGTTTTCAAACGTTCCGAATAGTTTATAACACTAGATACGAACTCGTTGCGAGCAACGAGAGGTCTTCCGTCCGTTTTGGAAAACACCCACGTAAAATCGAGCTGAAAATAGATTCAAAATTTTGGTCACAAGGAGGATTGAACCCATGTTGCCAACGTGAATGCGCTTTTTTCTTTATTTTTACTTTTATATTCCCAACGCGCTAACCATTGAGCTATTAGGAGTACTGCTCTAAATATACTTGTGTATACCGGTACTTTTGCAACAGTTCACCTGTCTAAGAATTATAAACAGCAATCATAATTTCGCGCCAAACGCCACGAGTAAATATTCGCGCCTTTTCTTTGGACTGATCTATTAAATAGGTATGATAGCTTCAATTAAATTTTAAAAATAAAACATTCTTAGCGCCTTTATTTTATTTCGACGTTAAGAAAGTATATGTAACACATTATACACATTACATATTGTATCTAGACCAGTTACACTAAAGCAGTGGAACGGAAATTAAGTTTTAAGATTGACACTCAATTGCAACGTACTACTGTAACGTGTCGATCCTGAGTGGTCAGTAGGTCCGTGCTCGGATTACCGAGTTTTACTTGGGATATGATTGAATGCAATATATACAGATAATAATATGACACCTGCTTGGTGTCTTTAAATCAAATGACCTAAGTGCTTTATACAATTATATACCTTCAGTTAATACCGGCACCTGCCTGGTGCCATATGACAATTGCCTCACTACACAACTGACTATATAAGTCAACATCTACCTGCCTGGTGCCTCTTGATTTATCCTTTAACACCTGCCTGGTGTCTTACTGCTTACCAAGTTGCCTGTATAACTCTAGCCAATTGGCTACAATATACTTACATAGTATGATTTACACAGCACAGTCACACAGCTACATTTTAACTAGTCACTGACTACGGCAACTTTGCACAATCCGATTTGATTGATAACCCAATTGGTTTCTGTATCAAAGTGAAGACACAAGCCAGTTGGCTGTACTGCCCCCTTGTACCTCAACTTAATCAATGATCATAAGTTATCAGATATCATATTGATAAAACACAAAAGACTGCTCTTCTTTTGGCAACACTATTATTATTTTCTAACAAAACATCATTTATCAATATTACTTGTATAATTCTTTTGTCAATCATGTCAATTGACCAATTAATTACAATATTTACATTGATTATCTATTATAATATAAACAAGTAACGGGAGGTAACTCCTCCAACCATTTCACTACTACGTGAGAGTCGAAGTAGTTTTTTACATTTCATGTATCCTTATGTCAGAATCGTTTAATCAAACGCTCAGCTACCTTAATAAACCCCTACTCGCGAAATGGCGGAGTCTACAGAGACAGCCGCCATTTTGGACCCGCTTCAGATTTTTGAATGTTAATATCTAGACTTTGGATTTGTCAATTTTCAAACAGATTATATAGTAAGCATTATTGGAAAAGTCTCTATTACCATGATTACCGAAGCTTAAAAAACTTCAAAAATATTGAAAAACAAAAAAGTTAGAAAATTCGACTTTTTTAAATTCGCAACTTGTAACAACAGGAAGTACTGACGACGAACGAAAAGTTGCGTCCTGGATAGTAATTACGACGATCTATCATCCCTGAAAGTTTCATTTTGATATCTTTTACTGTTCTTGAGAAAATCCGTGGACAAAATGTCTTTTTAAAATCAGGAAATGTCCCGTTTCTTGGCACCGGAAGCGAGTCTTCAAAAAATCTCTCGGATAAAATAACTTCTGATAATAACACATTGTTTCCGTAAATTTCATGAAAATTCATCCAGTAGTCTTCGAGAAATCGCGTGCACAAAATTAGATGTACGGAAAACTAATAATAATAAGAAACAGTAGAATCACTATAAGGTCTTCCGTGAAGACGGAAGACCTTAATAATTATAATTTTAATATGAAATCTAATCTAACATGACTTAAACCGATAGGTAAGAACGTCAACTTTAATATGTAATTAATTAAAACCCTAACTGAATCACATTTAGCAATATATATTTATAAAATCAAAAACTATAGGTTGACTCATGTGAAATATTTTTAACATAAGTCGATCTGACTTACCTAGGACCTCGCTAAGTTTGCTTTATGTTACGGTTCAAGACATACTTAAGCAGTACTTAGACAGGTCCTAAGATTGTGTCTAAACCGTACTTACGACCCTACTTAAGTCAAAAACTTAGCAAGCTTTATGTTACGAGCCCCTGGACCACAATTAGCTTACATATAGACTTATATAGTAAAAACGTGTTTTATTTTCTTTGTAACTTTTTAAAAAATCTTTACTTCCAAAATACCTTTGACCACATGATAGAGCAATGTGTCAGATAAATATTCACATCCAGAAATAGGGGTGTTGAATGTGGAATTCCCTGGTTATTAATAAACTTCTGACGTCATGACCTCAGGATAGCTCTCGCTTGGCAAAAAAAGTGTAAACAAACCAAATGAATGCTCTTTTCAATTCATATTTCTAGGCATAATTTTTGCTTGAAATGCACCTTGCTGCATATCATTGTAAACTTTAGACACTCTACTTTTATTCTATACCCCAAAAGTATCTAAAACATGTGAGCTATTTTTATTTTTATCATTGAAAGGGAGGCATATGAATTTCCTACATGTGCTACGTTTTAGCCATTTGACCTTCACCCTTTAATTGTGGCCCGGATCCACGTAGGGCAGTACAGATGTACCGACAGGCTTCAGTGTTCAAACAAATTTAACCAACTGAACAATAAATAGACCTAATAAAAATAGTAATGCTGATATACAAATATACAACATAGCAGAGATCTGGCCACAGGCACCTGTAGTGTGGATAATACCCCCCCCCCCTTTTTTTAATGAAAAAAAATGTAAAAGTGTATAATACCTCGCAAATATAAAATTTCCCCGTCAAACACATCTATATGTCGTTATATGCAAGCAGATTGTACTTTTTCTCACGTTTAAAGAGTGGCCCTTTTCCGTATAATAAAAATACTCAAGGTAAGAAACAAAAGTTTTAAACAAACAGGGGTGCCCCACTTCGAGACAGAATTCCAAGGTAAATACAGTGTTATCTATCATACTTTTGCAAACATTCTGTCTGGAAGATGTTCTTTTACTAGTCTCTTTAACCTAAACTCCGCTATAAGCGTTTGATATGCCGTAAATATACGATTTATTAATCGGATACATAAAATTTTCTCCATTGGCAGCGTTGGAGGAGGTTTTTGGGCTGCTTTTCTGTTTCGCCTTATCTGATTGGTTAGATATTTAAACTGTATTAAAATTAACCAATCAGATAAGGCGAAACAGATGAGCAACTCCAAAACCTCCTCGAAAATCTATGTATCCGATTAATAAATCGTACGGTTACGGCATATCAAATGCTTATAGCGGGGTTTAGGTTAGAGAGACTAGTAAAAGAACATCTTCCAGACAGAGTGTTTGCAAAAGTATGATAGGTAACACTGTATTTACTTTGGAAATCTGTCTCGAAGTGGGGTCCCCCCGTTTATTTACAACTTTTGTTTCTTACCTTGTGTATTTTTATTATATCGAATAGGGCCATATTTTAAACGTGAGAAAAAGTTCAATCTGCTTGCATATAACGACATATAGATGTGTTTGACGGGGAAATTTTATATTTTTGAGATATTATACACTTTTACATTTTTTTCATTAAAAAAAGGGGGGGGGGGGGTATTATCCATACTTCAGGTGCCTGTGATCTGGCACGTCGTTCACAGCCTACGACACAGTAGCCTGCAATGACTGTTGAGTAATTATGCGTTATGTTGCTATACATAAAGTTCAAACATTTAGGGACCTCTGAAATTATGAAACTCTCAAAAACGTAATATTACAAAGACTATGAAATACTTACTTTTAACAGAGACTTGATAAATTCTTTTTCCTCTGTGTTTTCAATTTCTGTTACAGCTGTTGACGTCAAACATGACGTACAGTTTCGTACGATAAAAACAAAACCGATCCTGAGAAAAGCTACGGAACATTTTTAGCCGGAAAAAATCCAAATCCAAGTTGACATTTTGAAAGATAGACATAGAGCTTATAATTTAAATCTAGATATATTATTTTTTTAAGAATGTATGAAAAAAATGGACGAGGTGTAGAGGGTGCTAACAGTTAGAGCACCTCCCTTTCCCAAACCCACACGTGTCGGAAATACTTTTGAACCTATGGTATAATACTAACACAACTGTTATCTTTATATATTGGGGTTAAAAATTTATTTCCGACACAAGTGCCAATACCCCCCCACCCCCCACCCCCAACTCCGTCGGTTTCGAGTATCCACATATGGACATCTTAACTAATTAATTAAATGTCACTAAAATGATTGGCAAGTATTGCTTAAAGTTAGGTCTAAAATTTGAATAATAACATTAATCCCGTGTTATTCTAATTAACATGAAATTAACATTAAAGAATTAACGTTAAATTCACATTAACATGAAATTAACATTAACTAATTAACGTTAATTTAATGTTAATATTTTGGTTCTAGTTTTTTAAGACAGAACCCAATTTTAAGCTCACTTAAAATTTTAATGTTAATTTAACGTTAAAAATTAACATGAAATTAATGTTAAGTTAAATTAACGTTAAAAATTAACATGAAATTAATGTTAAGTTAAATTAACGTTAAAAATTAACGTTAATTTAATGTTAACATTTTTAATGTTAACTTAACAAGAAAGTAACATTAAACTAACATCAAGCTAACGTTAATTTAATGTTAATTTAGATTAACACTAAATTAACGTTAGGCACAATTGGCTTTGTACCCTCTGGCTACAGTTAATGTCTTTTAATTGTCTTTAAATCAGATGTATTTATGAAATTCATTATTTGAGAATGAATGATGTAAAAATTGAATATGAATGTCATGCACTTTTGTGTGTAAGCAGCCCAAAAGCACTTGTTTGCGCACAATGTTAGTATCACCCAGTTTTCTTGTCGTATTTTTAACAATTCCGTTATGGATAATAGGGAATATCTCAAAACGTCCTTGTGTGAAAATATTATATTTCAGAATTTTTTTAAGAAATAAATTATCTCTTTATTTTGATAAAGAAAAAAGTATACCTTTATGATAAAATAAACAAGAAATATGAACTTTTCTTTAATTTTCGTATTCTCCTGTCATAAATATTGACCTTTCTGCACTACGACCATGTTGAGTAAGCAGTGACAAATATCTGAATATAAAACTAATTTGAGGAAAACAACTATGCTGTTTTGATTAGTAATAATTTACACTGGTTTAAGCTTTGCTTCTTTATTCCAATCAATCTGTTTCTAACACCCCTGCTCCCTTTCCCCGTCAAAAAAGAAACAACCAACACCTATTAGAACTTTGGAATGACTTAACAATTAAATCTTCTTGTACTAATCAGTATGGAAATATAGGTAAAAGTACATTTCTTAATTTGTTTTCTTAGTTTTATGGAAAAATACAATTCATGGTAATAAAAAAAAAGTTTAACATACTTTCCTGATTTAGCCGCTTTCTTTGCTGAATTTTATCCTACCTTTTTGCACTTATATATCAGCATATCAGCGAGGTATTTTTTCACAATTCAAATTGGTATGAATTATCAACTCAAGGAAGAAAATTTCAATATTTACAAACTTAGTAGATCAAATAAAACAATAAAACTGATATTAATGATTTTAAATTTTCTATTTGTGAATTGTATACGTTATTGACAATGTTAACAGTGTTAAGCCTATATCACAATTGCAAAAGACAACAGGTAGAAAAAACGTCGCTATTTCTGACGTAAAATAACCTGCTTTGACGTACAACGACATAGTCCCCCTTAAAAACTGTTCACGGTAGCTTAGTCGGTAGTGTCCTCGCTCTGCGGTCGGAATGTCGGGAGTTTGAATCCGGTCGCGACTGAATTAAGTCAATAAAAAATGGGGAGTAACTATTCTTTCACCATGTGCTCGAAACATTATTGTGAAAGTCCTTTGGATAAGTTCCTAAAACCGAGCCCTGTATCACGACAGGCGATGACACGATAAAGGTTCCATACTTCTTAATGGCCTTGAGTGCCAAGCTAAAGCTGAACACGACTCGTAAATAGGCATACGCCATTTTCGATAGCATTATCTACGATACATCTATACTAGGGTATACTCGTCGCATTCGTTACACCTGATTGCTTTATTGTCACCGGTATCGGCGTGGAATGGCGATCGTGTTCGTGCTGGTTATCTTGCATTACCTTTGTTTATATTTTATTGAAGTTACATTTATCTGTGTTGTTTGAATACTGCACTGACTTATACAACTATAATTGTAAATTTATTTAGTACCTTATTTTCCTGCATTAGACGAAGTATTACGTTATTATTCTCGCTTCCGAGTTCTGTATAGCATACGTCCGACTACACCGGTGTCGACTGATAACACTGAACAGTGACTAAGTTCTGCCCTATTTATAGGGGTCTGCAGAGTATCGAGACTCGGGAACAAAAATGGCGGACAGATTCCTTTTACGAATCGTTATCAGCTTTAAGTTCAAAATTTGAAGCCCGTCACCGGTAAATGGCAATGTCTCTAAATAAGTGAAAAATTCTCGAATGGGACGTAAAACTATACACAATCAATCAATCATCTATCAAAAATAATGAAAGTTAAGATTTGTTTTTCTTCATTCCTTGATTTATATGTGGTATATATTTGTATATATATCACTGCATTATCGTAACAGTGAGAAACATTGGAACAGTTACCGATAATAAAACATTTTCAGGTATGAACTAGAGCTTGCAGGGAAGTAAATTTCTTTTACCTCATGATAATTATTGTCATTAACCTTAGAAATGTTAATTTTAATGGAAGTTTTTTTAATATTGTTCTTTTAATTAAAAATAAAGCCAATGTACACGTAACCACTAGGTTATTATATCTCTAAAGGACAAAAAAGATACATAAATACATAACACACGTACAAAGAATACATAAAATATTACCTTAATTAGCTTAATCCAAGAAATGTTGATCTTAGGGCGACAGGTAAGAATCTGATAGTCGCTGGTGTCTTCATCGAATTAATATATGAGATAGTCCCTTTGTACAGATTTTTATCCAATGAAATATCTTATTAGAATTTCAGTTACCGACTGAAATGATTTTCCTCCATAACTAATATCAAACAGTTATATATTAATGCGCATGGTCTTTTGTACTTTTTTTTTTATAACAAACAGTCAATGTTTTGCCTTAAATACAGTAATTTTAATGTTGAAAAAGACAACTCGCTCAGTGTATAAACTGTCATGAAAATCATTTGATAATCTGCTCTGATGTTTAAAAAAATAACAAAGAAAACATTAAATTTTATTCGATGATTATTTTTCTTTACTTTTTAAGCGGGAAATTGTAGCACCCACAATGAAGAAACTTGTATGAAACTGTGCCATAAAAAAGCTGGGTAAGAATTACCTATACTGTAGATTCCTAAATATTCACTTGGAATTATTTATCGCCAGAAACACCACTCGCGAAATAAAATTACTCACCATTACTTTATGGTGCTGAAATCTATATAAATCTCTTGATCAACCGTCCCTTCGCGAATTATTATTCTCGTAATTTGACGTTGAAGACCCTGCGTTAATAAGTTTTCGCCAAAAATAAGGAATCTATAGTATTGAGGAAATGTCAATTTACTCACTCGGGGTGTTTAATTTTGATACCATCGATAACAAATGGTCGTCACATCAAAAAAGTATCAAAGAAAAATGAAAGCCAATGTTTGCTCTAAGTGAAAACTTCAACCACTCAGTAACAATTTTTACTTCCATTCTCAGTGAAAATATTAATGATTTCATTAATGTCACATGTATTGTTTTCCAATTTCTTGTAATCAGGGTCCAATGTTCAATAGTGAAATTTATAACACCAACTGTTGGGTTACTTTCTATCGAAGATAAACAGATTATTCCAACATTTATTCCCGTCGATTAAAATTTCGTCTAAAATTCTTAATTAGTTGAATTCTTTGGCTTGGATTTTCTTATATATATACAAAGTCATTTAACTAGACCAAGTCTGTATTTCTATGCAAGGTATTTGGATAATTTTTCGTTACTTTTACTGTTATATTTATTGTTTAAAGATTGTAAACCATACCAATTGCTTAGGGTGCCATTTTAAAAGTTGTTAATTTTTACTATTAGACCCTCTGGGAATTACATATGTAGTTGAAAAAGTGCAAATTTATCACATTTTCACCATATTTGTTTTTACTATTTCTGCCCTACAGATTTTTTTAGTCAACAGGTGAAAGTTATTGTTAAATGCCACCAAACTGTGAAATTTCAAAAAAGTTGACTATCTATATCTAGGTTATTTTAGGTGTTTTTTACTAAGTTTATTTTTTCGATGCCCAATACCTCTTAATTGCCATATTGTGGTAAAAATGCCTATCAGTGCAGATGAATTATCGGCGAAGATAATTTGTTGGGGTAAAATGGTTAGATTACTTATATGTTTTTATGTTCTGTCATCAGTGTTTAGTATAATTTCCATGGACGACTTGAAGAAAGATAACATACGAGCAAGTCATCATGTGTCATTCTTCAGCATTGTGCATTGCTTACAATATCGGATAACAATGACATTGTAAGAGGTATTTCAGCGTTGTTTCTAAATTTTCGCGTAAAATCACATTTTCAAACTGGTGGGCCTTACAGATAATGTTATACTTATACTAAATTACAATATTTTGGAGAGGTGTGCAGTCGCACCTATGACTGCATGAAATTTAAAAGCCGCAGAAAGTCATGGGCACTTAAATTAGACTCTGTCTAATTAATATAAGTAACATGAGCTAAATTTCAAAAAAATTATATTTTGTTTTGTTATTATGATAAATTTGTATGTAACTTAAACTGTTATGATCAATTAGACTGAATATAGCATTAAAAGACTTCTATATACAATCCAATATGCAGTTTCATATAAGAAATCATTATTGTACTGGACGACAATGATGTAATTTTGATTCAATCGAAGCTTATAAATAGTTCTTCAATATCAGATATGAATATCATAAGTTTATTTATTTTATTTTTTCTGTCATTTAAAGAGTTATTATAATTTTGCAACAAAAAATTCCGACATCAAAGTTGCAGCCCATAAATTGCTTTAAATATTTTTTTAGTGTTGTCAAATTGCTTAAGGTTTTGCCAAAGGTCAACATGTCTAAAAATTCATTTTTACAATAGCTGAAAGATGCTTGAGTTTCTGATTAAAAATATCTATGTTGTGTTTGGAGATCAGGTCTTCCAACAATTTATTCGAATTCCCATGTTTACCAAGTGCACTCCATTATTAGCAGACACATTTTTGTATTCAAACAGAATTTGCTTGAAAATAAGAATACCTTTGCTGTGACCTTCAACTTATATTAACATATAGATATATCGACGACGTACTGTCAATTAATAATTGTTATTTCCATTTCTTTGTCGATACGATATATCCTAGTGAGCTTTAGATAACAAAGGAATACCAACGAGTCTAACACATCTGTTTTATACTTGGATATTTTACATAAATAAGACTTAAATGGTAATCTAACAACCAAGCTTTATGATACATTTAATGACTTTCACTTTTCTATCGTCAACTCCATTACTTATGGAGCAATATACCTTCATCACCTGCTTACGAAGTGTATATATCTCAGTTGATTCGATACGCAAGAGCACTCTACGTATGAACAAGTTGTAAAACGAGGTAAATTATTGACAAACAAGTTGATGAAAAAAGAATATCAGCAGTCTCGTTCAAAGTCATCATTTCGTAAGTTCTTTGGTCGATATAATGACTTTGTCAGCAAATATAATTCATCATTGAGTCAAATGCTGACAGACGTTTTTCATGCTTATTGTTAGTCCATTATTTGTACACTGAATTGACGACTGGTTTCTCCTTATTTCGCGATCATGACAAGGAGTACACGCCGGGTGTGACCGGTCAGCTGGGGATGCTTACCTCTCCATGGCATCTGTTCCCACCTCTGATGTTTTAGAGGTCCGTGTTTGCTTTGCTCCTATTTTGTACTGTTTTATGGACTTTGATATTGAATACTGTTCGTTATCTCAACACCCTCTAAAACTACATGTATGTGAGGTATGAAGTTAAGTTTCCACAGTTTATGCATATATATCATTGATCAACAGGCAAAAAGTATCACTTGAAAGAAAAAATAGCTAGAAAATATATATAAAAAACTGGAAAAATGTATAAAAAAAAAAAATCCGTAAACCACTTAGCAAATGTCAATCAGAAACTCAACTGACGCATCTTTTTGACATCAATTTCTGAATAAGTTGTACAATCAGGAAGTTTTTACATGTAATAAAATAAATTTGCAAATAACCATAAAGAAGATAAGTGAATTAATAATTCCAGTTTTATTAAACAATCAGCTTTCATTGAAGTCGAAAAGCCTGGTGAAATTCTTTACACTCATACTGACACACTGCCACTTGTCGCTGGAGAGCTGCAAATTTCGTACTATATTCGGCAGTTAGAGCAGCAATGGATCTATTTTTTCGTGGAAGCATCTACTGCGACAAGGGACCTCGATTTGTCCTGCATCATCCGAAGGAGCGGTCTCCACGTCCAGTGGGATTTGAACCCCGGACTTAACTCCTCATTTCGCGAACCTAGAGCAGACGTTCTACAGTCCCTGGAACGTTCTACTTTCCCATTTTCCCGTTCGCTCATCGTTCGTTTAGCGTTCGTTCACCGTTCGTTCAGCGTGCGTTCACCGTTCGCTCTCCGTTCACAGTTCTGCGTTCACCGTTCACCGTGCGCTCGTATTCACCGTTCACAAAATGTTCACCTTTCGCTCTTTGTTCCGTTTACTATGCGTTCACCTTGTGTTCACCGTTCACTTATCGTTCAGTCTTCATTGTCATTCGGAACTCCGAAGTGAAAGGACTGTTTTTGATGGTAAGGATTTACATGTTTTTTAATCAAATGACTAAGATATCGTGTTTGATTAATTATTATTTCATTGCAAAAAGTATCTACTATATTTATATTTCTATTATTATAACTGACCTGTAACTTTATCCATGAAATTTCCCTACATGCATGTAAACGATGCTAGAATATTAAATTTGAATAAGGCCAATGTACAAATGCTTCAAGCAAGGCAACATTTTCTTGTAATGTAAAAGACGACAAATCGTTAATAGATGGATAATAATCCAAGTGTTTTACAAGACAAGAATACACAAAAAAATTATTTCTAACACGTATTTAAGAAAAATATATTAGAACTACATGTAGGTCTGAGAATTATGAACAATACTGCAGATATTCAGTTAATTAAATATCTTTGGAGCTAAGTAAATTGATAGTGTGATTTTAAATTTTAGAAAAGACCACCTGTTTAAAATGTAATACATTAGAATTTTTCTGCTTTATGTAAAGTCTATTATTGAAGAGGGAAAATTCCTTCTTTTGCCGTACCTAAACATATGTTTGCCATTCATTATGATTAAGAACCCCACCCCCACCCCCACCCTCACCCCCCTGCCCCGTTTCCAAATTTTTTCTTTGGAATAGATTTAATATCATGTCACAAGTTTAGAAAAGTGGATAATTCATAGCATTTTTTTTTCTAAGAACTGGAAAATTAAAGAGTTGGAAAATATTACTAATATTTTAATTAAAAAAAACAAATATAGACAAATAACACTCAGTAAAGGTTTACAGGTGAAAACAAATTTCAGAATATGTTACCTTGGTGCTAAAAGTGTAATATAAACTTTAGAAAAATATACCAAGCAAGGTGAATTTTATGAGGAAATACAAAATGACAAAAAATCAGCAATAAACAACAGGCTGATTTTTACCATTTTGCTTTTCTTAATAAAATTCATCCGGCTTGGTATCTTTTTGTAAAGTTTAGTCCATATTTGTAATTATATTGAAATGTTACTAATATTTTTAAAGTCTTTTTCGTTTTCCAGTTAGGAGAAAAAATTCACTTTTCTAAAATTGTGACATGATATTAAGTCTCTTCCAAAGAAAAAATTTGTTTGTTTCATCTCTCCTTGACAAAAGCATTTCAAAATATACATGTGCCGACAGTAGTATAAAACTTAATCGTTCCAAGTATATATTCCCATTATTTTTTTTCTGTAGAAATGCGAAAGATCCGATCAAGAAATGATAGGTAAAAATATCAAAAGTTCTTGGAAATACTAAGTGACTCTTTGCCTTCATGTTCTGTGAAACGAGATTTCCACACTTCCACCGTGTCGAATGATTTTGATTGACAGGACAAGTACTTGGACTTTGTGTGAACCGTGTGAACTTGAAGATCGAAAATAAAAGCCGATGATTACTGTAAAAAGGATTTTTTTAATCTTAAATAAAATGATTACATTTACTGCTTTGAATGTTTAGGAAAAATAATAAGAATTTTTATTTGGTACAACAGATATCTGAGAATGGAGGGCTCTCTCTCTCTCTCTCTCTCTCTCTCTCTCTCTCTCTCTCTCTCTCTCTCTCTCTCTCTCTCTCTCTCTCTCTCTCTCGTACATATCTTTCTCTGTTCAAGAAAATCTATCACAGCATATTACTTATTTAATTTTGAAAATTTAATCTATTACACATAATTCGATAGCCTCTTTCCATCATCTTGTCCGAGTATAATCACGACCGGGAAATGTCTACAGATACATGTAGAAGTTAGCTAAAATAATCATCATAAAAGAATGAAAATGACACATAAATATATATTTTGCATTTGAATTTTAAAGTACGCGTGTATTTATGCAATACGTCAACAGACAATTGTAAATTTAAAAAAAGAAATCCGTTATTTTATTCAGAATCACCTTGGCACGGAAATATATGGATGGATGTTTCAACCGGGTACAGTATAATTAATTATTTCTACAATTAGCAGTTTATCTTCTAAGTTTCACATTATTTAATAAGTTAAAAGAATAAGCATATTAACTATATAAGTAGATTAATTTTATATTTGTACTTTCACGTTCGTTCACCAAGTTGCGTTCAGTGTTAGCACATTGTTCACTTTCACTCACCGTTTGTATTGCGTTCGTTCACCGTTCGTTCACCGTTCAGGTGGGAAAGTACAACGTTTCAGGGACTGTAACCTCTGATCCATGCGGACGATCAGTATTTTATTGAGGAATAGAGAAAGAGCTTGGAAGTACATTTTCTGGAACCTATTATGTCTCTTTGTAATGATATTTATGAAGTTTCTGAATCTAATATAGGTATGGTATTTGGAATTCATTTTTAATTTGTTTGGAATAAATAAAAGTTTCAAAACCGGCATATAATTGAACAGAATTTTCTCATCAAAATGAGAGTTTTAAGTATAAATTGAACTACACATTGCAGAACTAAATTTCATTCCCTCTTAAAAAATATTTTTAAAAAATGAGCATCACAAAAATAGAAATGTTTTAACCTCCCATGTTTTGGGTTCTGACAATTTGACAATCTGATAATGTCATGTTTTGGGTTCATGGCCAGGTTTTGTAATGATGATAAATATTTGCATCCATCATTTAATCAGATTCTTGTGTTGCTGATTATCTGTATTCGTGACGTAATCACCTCATTAACATAACATCAAACGAATCAGTACTCTCTCAAAATGTATATTAAGCTTACAAAGAATAAGGTTTGATTCAAATTTAAAAGTATTATAACACGTGTCTAACAAGCTGAATAAAAGATTATACAATCGATAGGTAATTAATCTAATGTAAATGATTTACACCAACATAATATCTCCAGTGTATGATATAAATGGTACGCAGTAATTGTCACACCTTTTAGTATTAACGAGACGTAAAACTAATTACACATCGACATATTGTACTAAGGTGGCAAAATGTCTATGACGCAAAGAAAGTATAGACTGAATAAAATAAAATTACCAAGGACAGTCGATACAGTTTTCGTCAAAGCCATGAATACTGGTGTACAAATTTAGTTATCGTAATATAATTAAGTATAAAGAATATACTCACATTTAACTAGTATGTCGATTAACTTTTTGGTTCAAACACTCTCAAGAACGCCCTTTAATCATCATATGATTTAAAAATATATATATGAGTGCTTTTCTCATAGAAAGAAGAATATACAGTACCCTATATATTTTATGAAGATTTTTGACGTTATGAATAACAGAGCAAGATTCAAAATTATATACCAAACCAAAACATTTTCTTTTGTTTGTATAATCTGTCAATAAATAGGGTATTATTTTGATGTTGCCGATTGTTTGTTTAGGCATCAAATAACGCCAAGCTTAAAGCTGAACACGACTCGTAAATAGGGGTGTCAGGTCATTTCTCTCTAAAACTTTTTCTCTCCCAGGTTATTTCTCTCTCCTACCATTTCTCGGTAGGTCATTTCACGGTAGGTCATTTCTCTCTCCTCCCTAGGCTATTTCACCCCATTTTATATCTGGTCTTATATAATTATTTACAATTCCATTCTTGCGTTTTTAATTGTTAAATCACAACTGTCCTGTGCTAATGTTTGTTCCAAATAAATAGGGAATTGTAATGTTTATGCTCTCAGTATATGTCAAATAAAATATTTCAATATGGTTTGCTCACTCCAGTTTTGTATATGTCTCTAATAGTTAACATATTCAGGGATTCAAATAATTTTTTTTAAATCTCATCTCTTCGATCATTTTTAATACGCTTTTTAACTGCGGCGATCAGTTCTCACTGCTATACCAGAGATAGTACATTTTAAGTACAAAAGTATTCCAATTATAACACAAACGAGCTAGCTTTTTAAAAGGAACATATGTTTGATCTTTAAACTTTTCAATATATACTTCCGTCAATTCTATTTTTAAGGAGTCATTCAAGAGAAGTCTGTTACATGAATGCACATACATATGTACGCAAGAGAAAATAATGCGGAAAAATGTTTGTAACAATCAGAACTTTTGAAATTAAAAATACATGCATCTTTACATTGATATTCCGTTCTTTGAATAAACGAATTATAAGGAACGGGGGGTTATACCCTATCATAAAATAAGATAGCTAACCAGGATCAATTATTTATCATACCAATTATTTGTAAGTAAATTTATCAAGCTTTACATTTTTTCAAAGTGCGTTAATATGGTCTATATCAACGCACTTTGAAAAAAATTAATTTCTTCAAAATACGTGAGCTTGGTCCCAAATTAAACGCACTTCGAAAATTTTTTTCAAAGTGCGTAATTTTCAAAGTGCGTTGTAGCACAGCTAATACAAAATCTAACAATAACATATTTATTCCAGATGAAGGCCATAAACGAAGGATGACAGGACAATAAACAAACTTGAAGACTACAAGATAATGAATTTAATTGTTAAAAGATAAGATAAAAATAAAGAAATTTCTATTGTCGCATTAGAAGTTATTTCATATTCCATTTAAAAGAATGATAGAATGAATAAATATAATAAATGAAAAAAAATAATTAAATAAATAAAAAAAATAATAAATCATATGCCTCTGTCCTATCTAAAAGCTAGTTCAAGATTTGTAAATTAAGAGATAAATAAAAAAAAATAAATTAAGGATCGTGTGAATTAAAGAAAATAAAAAAAATAAAAAAAACAAATAGATAAATTGATTAACAAATAAATGGGTGAATTCATAAATGAATAAATTAATGAAATAAATAAATAATAAATGGGTGAATCAATAAATAAATGAAATAAAGTAAATAAATAAAATAAAGTAAATAAATAAAATAAATGAAAAAGTTAAGTTAAATAATAATGGTAATTAATGAAACTTATTAAAACGAAACTTATTACATTATAATTTTCATGTTGGAGTGAAATGACCTAGGTTGTGGAGAGAAATGACCTAGGTAATGGAGGGAAATGACCTGGGCGGAAATGACCTAGGCGGAGCAGGTACTGGGGAGAAATGACCCGGATTCGTAAATAGGCATACACCATTTTTGATAGCATTATCTACGATACATCAATACTAGGGTATACTCGTCGCATTCGTTACACCTGACTGCTTTATTGTCATAGGTATCGGCGTGGAATGGCGACCCGTGTTCGTGCTGGTTATCTTGCATTACCTTTGTTTATATTTTATTGCAGTTACGTTTATCAATGTTGTTTGTATACTGCACTGACTCATACAACTATAATTGTAAATTTATTTAGTATCTTACTTTCCTGCATTAGACGAAGTATTACGTTATTATTCTCGCTACCAAGTCCTGTATAGCATACGTCCGTCTACACCGGTCTCGACTGATTAAACTGAACAGTCTCTAATTCTTGCCTTATTTATAGGGGTCTGCAGGGTAGCGAGACTCGGGAACTAAAATAGCGGGTACATTACTTTTACGAATCGTGTTCAGCTTTAAAGGGCGATCCAAAAGTACAATAAGTAGTAGCAAACACGATAATATTTGTAATTACAAAGCAATAACATGTACTACATTTGTATAAGAACCGTTCCGAGTACACGTTAAAGCGATAAACCTTCTAATTAAATTTTGTCTATTCCGAGTTAAGCGCGTACAGTTATGAATACTGATTCCTGGGCTATATCCGTTGTTTTGCGTAAACGGGGAAGAAGGAATGTTGGCGGGTCTAACAAGGTGGTGGCGCTGTGGGGCCGTAATAAAACGTAAAGGGTAAAGGAGCCCTATTCCTTATGGTCTTCCAAAATA
Organism: Saccostrea glomerata; assembly: GCA_003671525.1. Classification (NCBI taxonomy): domain Eukaryota; kingdom Metazoa; phylum Mollusca; class Bivalvia; order Ostreida; family Ostreidae; genus Saccostrea; species Saccostrea glomerata. Next base: position 194,005 of record PRKT01000705.1, read on the forward strand.
ATGTTCAAGAATTTGTAAATCAGGTTTCCGAATTTATTAAAGAAGATGGTAAATAACAAACATGAATTTTAACAATATCTTACGAGACTTAATCGAGTTGGATGTGGCCGGTAGAGCGTCGGGCCTCCAAACTGAAGAGATTATAATGCACATACATATTTGTAAGATTAAGATTAAACAATAATTGACTTTTGACACAAGTTGAGTTAATTGATGGACAGGTGTGTTTCTTTGATAAAATTGACATGAAAGAGGTTATAAAGAAATTTATAAAGAAACAATTTACTACAAATAAGCACATATTAAAAACAGATAAAGAATTTCACAGATAAACGTCCGAATTTAGTTTAAAATATATCAAAAAGTTATTTTAATTCAAAAATGTTAATTTTCTCGGTGATACATTACTGCAATTATTTTAAGAATTCGAAGCAGTGCAGCTAAAATATGAAAATGTTGAAAACAGCAAGAAGTGTTACAAAAGAAACCGACTGAATCCTAAGGATTTGTCATTCCATAGAATTTGGTAATTCCATTCAACTTCCCCAAGATCAACAAGTCTAAACTTTATATTTACGGTGAGTGTCAAGAAAAATATAATCAAACCCTGAACGCCTTTTTCCAGATTCACCCCTACCCTTCATATAATGTCCTTCTTGGTCGTTTCAAAACGCTTTTCATAGCTAATAGCATCTGTTTTACAGATAACATTTTTAGTCCGAAATATTTGGGGAAAACCAGCTTGCTTGAGTCTGCTTGAATATAGTCCTCTCTTTTGAACCTTATTTCAATCAAATACATACTACTGATCAGGTAAGTGTTAAAATTTATCTAAGACGAGGATTAAAGATTTTAAATACTTAGTATGACAAAATATAAATACTTTTGTAAAATCGTGTGATCATATTTGAATTCTATTTCATCCGTCCCAAATCTTGTAATTTTCTGATGTGTCTACTAAATTCATCTAGTATATAGACATCTAACACAGTTCTTATGACAGAACTTAAAGTTAGAGTATTTATTTATTTATTTTTGGAAGTTTTTAAAATAAATTGACAGCTCAAAATATCATATCAAAAATTCATATGAGATAGTGTGACATTGTATGACGTCAAAAGATACTTCGTAAAGTTCAAAATGATATCCAATAATGATACTAGCATTACATGTAACATACATCTTCAGGGATAGACTACACTGATATAAGACCGAGGATACCACCCTTCAGAGGTCTCCATCAGATTTGCTGTTGAGTCGGTCATTAGGTAAATGTCAGAACCGGGTTCTCCAGAGTCCCGGATAAAAAGGGAAAATGGAATCCGTCGTTGTACAGCAAAGGGTCAGAGTTATCCTTGGAAATATTCAACATTAAGTTATTCTCTTATTGACTAGTAATTAGAAATTACTATTTGTTATATAGACTAAATTTAGCTTACATAACAAATTAATAGACATCAATAAAAGTTAATAATATTTCAGTCAAGCTACAACCTAAAGATTTTTTTGTATGTTTACATTATACTATAGAAGTACTTTTTTCCGCGTGGTATTAATTTACGCCATGTACACGGTCACAAATTTTCCGCGGAAATTTCTCCAAGCGTACTCAATATAAATGTATGGCATATAGTGACAGTATAGGAAATCAGTGTAATTTTCTACTCGCAGATTAAACAGAAATTCAGATTCCGCGGAATTATGACACCGTGGAAAAAAGTACGTCTACAGTATCACAAATTGAACAGATTTTTACAAGCAAATGGTTCTCAAAATACTGAGCAGAGAATAAATAACATGTCTTTACTATTTGTATAAATCATGTCCCAGACTGGCACAAAAGGATATATCGCTTTGAATGCGCATTCGTTCATAAGACCTTGAGAATTTTAACATTATTTAACAGATACATAAGCAAACGCTTATCTTTGCAAACTGATTGAAACCCAACAGAAACAGAAAATGCACGCCAAACTTCAACGTCTATACTTTTTCTTCGAAACATTGATAGATAAAGTTAACAACTAATTTTCGGAAGCTTTGATCAAATGAAAGATAATATATGAACCATAAATTGATTTTTTCCTTGTAGAAACAATAAACTCTTTATAAAAATGTTAAACACACATAAAAAAGAATGTTGATTATAAATCCCAGCAAATTGTATGTAGTTTTAATATATTAAATTCTTTTTTTTGATTTGCTATTAATTTAAATTTTATTTAATTTTTTTCAAAATTGTAAAGATTACTTCAGGAGAACATGTTAGTGTTACTTTCATTTGAAGGGCTAGGTGTATACAATGAAGAAAACTATAGTCCACCGAACTGGAAATGGTTTAATGGTGACTGCTACATTTTCATCGATCACCTTGACATGAATTGGCAACATGCCAGAGTACGTCTCCAGGGTTATCATGGCGTCTTTGTTTTTGTTCTCCTATATTAAAAAGACAGACAATGGCGAACATAATGTTTACTAATGAAAATTGTAATGCAGGATGGAAAATATAGTGTTTTTAAAAGTGATTACAAATCCCTACTGAAAGTTACATTAAAGGTCAATTTTGAACTTTTCCAGTACTCGAAGAAGGATAAAAATGTTTAAACAACTTTTCAATGTCTGGAATAATGAACACAAATAAATGTTTTGGACTGAAATGAGTATGATCATTAGGAAGATATATTGTTTTATATACTTTAAAGGAATAATATTTGGGTGTGCACTCTATTTAGCGCCTTTCGCGAAAAGCATCATCCGCTAAATCAAGTACATCGCTAAATGTTCTGTTTTCATATATTTATATAGAGCGCATTTAGAAAGCGCTAATTCAACATGTTCAAATCTAGGCTAACTTGATTAAAAATCAGTTTCCGTCAAATATCGTGCACGCCAAATAAAAAACATTCACAGTATATTGTATTATGATAAGACTACTGCAGACACAGAGGATCAAAATTAGTAGAAATTGAATCCGCTATGTAAGAAAAGTTTATCATACAAAACGCTGTAGCCTTCAATTTTACAGGTAAGAGGACAAGTAAAATTAACTAACACGTATTTCATTTTATTAATGATCATCATTTTATTTCATATTCAAATAATTGGTATAATAATAGATTTCAAAGACTTTTTAAAGAAAAAATATCTCTATGGATTAATTCTGTATTAACAATGATTAACAGAATCAGAGATTTGACACTCATCGTTATGAATGACTTGGATTCATCATATCAGGGATTCATCATTTCCCCCTAAACATTTATATGCAGACAAGTGTTTCTGGCTGGGTGGTTCTGATGCCGGGGGCAGGAGAAATTGGTCTTGGGTGACCTCGCAAACACCATCTGAGTACACTTACTGGGGACCGGGAGAGCAGAATCAGGCCCTTCATAGTAAACATTGCCTCGATCTTATGAACCATGCCCATTATCATTATATTTACCACTGGAACGATGATTTTTCTACCAGAAACTGTCATCTGATCTGTGAACAACCGTATGATATCAACTTATGCATTTATTCTTTTCGTAGAATTAACATTTTTAAGCCAGACCACGTGTTATTCCTTTTAAAGAAGATATGATTAAAATAACGTAATGGATGTTTTCCTTGTGGTGCTTCGGTCAAGGGTAAAGGAGGTACGAGATTTGTTAAAAATGGCCAAACGGAGTAATATGTGTAACATAATATTACATATTAGAAAAGAACGTCCCTTGGCATTTACTATGCGAGTACTATGTCTGCATATGTCCGGGAAAACTCCTCTGCTTTTTACTGAGAAAAATGTTCCATGAAATCCCCTTCGGGATCCTAGTAGTTGAAACAAATTGAAAGTAAATGGGGTACCTACCTATTTTAATTGCTTATCTAAAGTAATCAACTTAGGAATTGCTTTTTGTTCCGATGAGGCAAATCCAAAAATATCAAACAAAATAGCCAGTTTCTTATCCCTAATAGAAACAAGTTGCAAATTAAATTAGACTCCATCTAAGAATAGTTCACTTCATTAACAATTCTGAGCATAGTGGTGTGCAGAGTATTTCACATAAATGTAAAAAAAATTGACGGAACTGGACGGGTTCAAATTCAGCTATAGTTATCCAATCATACTTTACACATGTGGACAATTGCGACCTTGTGCTTCGTTATATTTTGTGTTTTATTAAAAAGCTTTTAGTAATGTTATGCTTTTATCTTTCTTTTGTGGTGGTAATATTGAAGGTGCATTAGTCGGATGAAGGAAGGCTGTATCTTTTATTTCTTTTTAGTATTTTTATTTTATTTTTCATTTCTATTATACACTGTATAAGCTCATAAGATATGTAGTAATAAAATTATGGTATCTTTTCTAAAATTTCATTTGTTTTCGTTTCTTAAGGTTTTAAGTTCAAATTCAAGATATTGTGATATAGCTTAAAATCAGATATTATTCAATTACCATTTACAAAACGCCCTCAATATTTTATTACATAACAGTCTTTTCAACTTTCAAACAAGGACGAGACGTTGAGGAAAAGTATTGTCGAAGTGGAAGGTTTGAGGTTCTTTAAAGAATGTATATATGTTCCCCGATTGAGATGGTTCTGCAACTATCTCCGCAGTATTATAGTCATTTGTGGGCAATTTTATTTATTTCATATAACCATTTTAAATATTATGTTGAAAACAAAAAATCGAGGGGTTGTAGTTGACCAGAAAATACTGTAAAGGTATTGCATTTGGCTTCGTAATCTATTTAGCATATTTGGTGGATAGAACCTTTAGCTAATTCAAGCACACGATAAATGCCTCGCACGTATACACATAAATACTACAGTAAGTAGTACACATTAAAGCCGCTTAATCCGAAACAGACACATATTATCTTACACAATAAAAGTACTTCATTACATAGATAATATATAAAATAAATTATAAGATTGATTTATACTTTATTACAACAATCCTTACATGGAAAACACAGATCAAAAACCTTATTGACAAACAGTACTTCCAGACGGAAGTTAAGATCTGTTGTGAAGTCAATTTTGAAAAATATAAGTTTATCGGATATATCTAATAATGAAGATAATTCAAACCCGAGTATTTTTTTTTCTCTATTTTAAGAAGCCTTAGTCATAATACATCTTTTTCAAAATTAAGAAGTTAATTGAATATAATCCATAGTAATTTTTATATCAATATGCATATTTGAAGAATAAAGGAAGATCAGATATTTTAAATGATTTTTTCGAAAGGAGCTAAAATATTGTCCCTGACAGGTTATATATATGAACTTAGTTGTGAAAAAATGCTCGGGTTCGTTCTTCATGAGATAAACATGTAAGCGATAAATTTGATTTTTCGAAGGTGATTTCACGCAATATCAACAATGATCGACAGAGGATAATTTTTTGTGTGACCTAACAAAAATTATTTTTTTAACTTTTAAATTTTGATATCTTTTAAAAGAAAAGATATGGGGATATAATTTGCCAAAAGTTGAAACAATTTATGGACAATTATTTTTCAAGAAGAAAATTGAATATATATTTCTAGCGATTAGAATCGGACCCAGCGGCTTTAAAGAATAGGTTAATAGATCAATTCTTCGCTGTCTTGTTAAAAATTCAATATCCGCCAAATATCGTACGTGCCAAATATAATACATTGACAGATATATACAGTACCGACCAGACCAAATCTGACAAAAAGCAGTCCCAGAGCAGTCCCGGGGACTGCTTTCTCGGACTGCTAAAGCAGTCCCATTGCGGTCCCACAGCAGTCCCACAGCGGTCCCAGACAGCAGTCCAAGCAGTCCCAGAAAGCAGTCCCAGCAGTCCTAGTGGGCGGAGTTCATTAATTTATTGGGCGGATCTAACTCAGAAATGACATTTCCAATAGACAATAGAACTATAAAAGGCAGTAGAAATTGATTCTGGGTAGTATGCCAGGAATCCTTACATGTACGCGAAGGTCATTTTTGAACAGAACATGTACGCGCTTAAAAATTGAAATAATTATAATATTTATTGGATGAAGAAGGCTTTCACACTTACATGTACATATATGAATTACACTGAACATGAATATTTAATCACAATTCTTGGGTATATTAATAATTCCTCTGTGGTTGATACTGGTTCCAATATTTATTTTTTATACAGAAAATTAAACTTAAATCAATCATTTTCCAAAAGAAGAAGCCTTAATAGATCTTATCACTATATGGCCAATTTAGACTATAGGGATACTCTAAAGTTAGAGTTTTCTTAAGCACTGGGGCTTTTAAATAAATTCTTTGTTAATTTTGCCAAGCATTATTTTTCAGTCATGATTATTTTTACTGACATGACAATTTAATTATCGTTAATGCCTAGTTCTATAAAACTCAGTTTAAAGTGTTTTATTTGTAAATATTAGAGTGTACATCTGTAAATCATCAGAATGGAAACTTCAGATTATATTTAAAATTAATTAATCCCGAAAGAAATTTATACACATTTCATTTATGACATTTTTTTTGCATTAAATAAATTGAAATTAGGGTCATTGTTTACCAGCATGTTCAATGATGTGTAACACCGATACAAATGCCCAAATAACATATATCGATTTTTCTGCCCAAAGGCGATTGAAACAATGGGTGTTGATACCATCTTATAAACATTAATCGGCCAGGTAAACAGAAAAAAATAAATCACAATTCCCTGTGTTTTCATTTAAAAAAAAAATAAATATCCTCTTTTAATAACTTGTTTATTAATTAAAAGCTATAGGTAATTAATTAATTCCCCAATGATTATTCACATAGTTTATGTTACGGGAGAATGGTAGCATCATTTTATTTCATGGTCATTTAATAAGTTGTTGGGTTTTATTTGAGGGTTACATGGAATACTTTTTTTTCAGCGTGGTCCTTATAAAATGTGTACCATTATTATATTTAATTGTAATGATTATTTTTAAATAGTACCAATGCAAATTTTGAGTACAAATTAAAATTTAACATTAAATTATTAAAAAAGGCCCACATGTAGCTTTTTTTTTCTCATAAACTTGTAGTTTATTTTTAGGGATAAAAATTTTCTCATGAATTCCTTATTTATCAACTTTATTATTTTTTTTAATTTATTCATTATTTTTTTTAATTTATTCTAAATACACATTAATTTGTGTCAGTATACAGTCCCTGAAAATATAAATTAGATATAATAATCTCTACTTATTAAAAGAATGTAAGAAGTCATTGTTAGTAAACAGTTTAAACTTCTCTCTGTTGAAAGTAAACAAAACAATAGGGAGCCTGCAAATTCAGAATACACAAGGGGGCGGAGCTATATTGTCACTCAGAATCTTTTTCACACATGAGTGTACAAAGCAGTCCTAGCTGGGACTGCTTTTTAGAGCAGTCCCATAGCGGTCCCATAGCAGTCCCAGAGCGGTCCCAGAGCAGTCCCGGGGACTGCTTTCTGGGACTGCTTTGGTGTCAGGTTGGGTCTGGTCGGTACTGTATGCTGACTGTGACGCACCTAGCTTTCTATTGTTATAATAGTATGGAGATATTTGGATATAAATATTAATAAAGAGAAAAATTTATAGCGGTAATTGTCTGTCCAAAAAAATCCATGAACAATACAAATATGTGATGATTTAGGGCACAACAGGTATATATAATTACACGTTAGCAATATCAAACAAAATCCGTTATTTTTCAAATTTTTACAATTAATTGAAGTTGTTGATCCTTGTCTAACTTCTATTTAAAACGGGCTCCAAGAAGAGGAATAATCCGCAGTCATCCCAATATACTGTGGTTTCATCAATTTTCTTTGAGCACCATTTTCATTGTTGAGCAGATCCAGAAATTTAAATTTTCATTGAATTAAGAAATATATTATTCATTTGTACTGACAATGTTTTACAAAATCCACCAAAAATTATTGCAACGAAAATTGATGAAACCACAGTATATAAACAAACACTTAAAGAATAGTATGAGGGCCAAAATACGACTCAGTTACAGCTTATTTGGTACATGTAACAACGGCCATACAATTTACAAAATTTCGGAATATTTATTCCCCCTTCTGGAGGGGCGGGGGGGTCAATTGGGTGTTGAAAATTAAGCTTTTTGTGCAAAAAGGCCCTTCTTCCACGAATTCCTTCTACATAGTAGCCTAATTATCTTGTGGAGATGGTTTATCAATGGTGTTATGCAGATGTGGTAAGATTTCAGAATTTTCATTATTTTCAACCTGGGTTCAAATAGGGGTCGAAAAATGACAATTTTTTGCAAAATAAACCCAAGGATCCATGAAATCCTCTTACATTTTACTCAGTAGCCTAATGGTCTTTTGGGATATGGTTGGTGGTTTCATGTAGATGCGCTGTAAGATTTCCTAATTTTTTTTCATCCTGGGGGTCATATGTTTCGAAAGTGGCATTTTTATGTACGAATTTAAGACCCTGGTTTCTTAAATTCCTCCACAAGTTTACACAGTAGCCTAATCATCTTTTAGGAGATCTTTTGCGGTGTCATGTAGATGTGCAGTAATGTTAAAGAACTTTTATTTTTCCCCGGGAGTTAAATGGACGTCCTAAAATGACATTTTTCTGCAAAAATCCCTTGGTTTCCTGAACTTCTACATTTTACACATTTCAACTTTTGGGAAATGGTTGGTTGTGTCATGTAAATGTGCAGGGGGAGGGGTTAAATGAAGGTCGTCGAAAAATGAAAATTTTTATGTAAAGAGTCCGTATGTTGTTATGTGTCACTTTAAATAAATCATCAATTTATCAGTTGTTCACTTAAATATATTTTTAATTTCTTAAATCTGAGCTTAAACATAAAAAGAATATGAACTTAAGTGTTGTTTTACATGATATTTGTTATTTGCGTTCAAATTCAAATTTTCATCGATTTTTATCTTAAATATTCCCACGTTTCTATACTTCAATTGACTTTAAAATTTGTCTTCAATTTAAAATGAATCCTAGTTCAATGTCCGCCTGTAGAGATGAATAAGATTGGTATTGAATGGGGACAATTTTTCTCTTCTATTTAAAACTTCAAAGTACAATTGTACGATTTAAGGATTTTGTATGTATGTCATTTTTCTACAAATTATGGAATATGTAGAATGGATTTTTATAATATCAACATGCAACTTGTACTGTCTTTCAAGACAAACATTTTAGCAATGGAAAGGGGTCGTATTTACTTAAAATGGCAATCTCCTTGGACTTACATTGCTTGCAAAAATTTAACTAGGACAAAGTACAAGGAAGATATTTATTTCAACATCCAGCAAATAAAATCTATATGACGACATTTACTCTTTGTGAAAACAGTTATGTTTATGTGGTTCATGCTAGAGTAATTTTGCAAGCATGTATGTTGACATAAGAATGCTGCATATTCATGTTGGAATTATGAAATCTACCTAGTGTGTGTTTGAAAGTTCTTATCCCGATTTGTATATTTTACCTGGAGAGGTCGAGCTTGAATAGTGTTCGTTACTAGTCATATCCATGTTTCACTGATAAATTAAGCTGGGACTTTACCTTCATAGACACCTGATCCAACCCCTTAAACTTCCAGGGTTCTGTGTTTCATCCCCTTTTTGCAATAGGCCACTCCCTGCACTTCAGCCAAATATGATCCATCGATATGTTACATTTGAAAATAAGGTTATCGTAACAGACATAAAATTTACGTGATGTTGACTTAATTTAAATGACGCCGTTGAAATCGATGTAAGGTGAACTTATGTATCAGTAGCTTGTCTCGGCATAAAAATTAATCATACTTAGAATATGCTGCTCATGGTGTATTAAATAATTATAAGTACGTCAAAACGACATGCAGGCGACAGTGGAATATTATGACATAGATACGGAAAGCTGAATTTATTTCATTTGTCGTGCAATTTTGTTGTCAATTGGCCCTTATCGTCCATAGTCAGTCAACATTTGGATTTATAGGAAAATAAAGACAAGATACGAACACTTCCGAGCTCCATTTTTATTGAAGAAGCAGGTACATGCATCTATGTTATCACAGAGCCCAGTTTTTTTTTATAAACCGTGAGGAATTGCTATACAATGTGGTAAAATATGAAGGAACTCTAATATTCCACATCGATTTACTCCATTTCAGAATGATAAAACATGATTCAGTGGTTATTATTCTTGTAAGAGCAAAATTAAGTCAAATGTTGAATACCTCTTTTGAATTCCTAAACTTTTAACAGTCCACATAGAAAGAAAGAAATTGAAAGGTTACGAAATTGCTCTTCTTAGCCAATATCCTTAATCTCTAAAACTTTTTTTAAAATTTTCTGTTAAGGAGAAAATTCATACGTACACTCTAGAAGTGGTGTAAGTCAAATACTAATTCAAAACAGATACTAAAAACTCTTAGAAAATAATTTTTAAAAGTTGAAGTAAATATATATTTAAACCTGTCCATTAAAAACCAGGATTTTTTTTATATTATAGACAAATACTTCTTCCATAGTAATGAACTCGGAAATTTTAATATTTTATGGTTGGTCGTCAACAAAAATTTTTCTAAAATAATCACTCTGATTCTACACTAAAATACTCCTAAATTAATGTTAAAAGGCTTCTAGAGTTTCTTCACTGACAACATTCATATAATTGTCGGAAACCGAATCTTCTAACTATTGAAAAGGGTTATGGCCCTACGTACATTCCTTAATTGGCAAACATGATTTATTGTGGCGGTCAGCCGGGTTCGATCTCCAGGGTCAGATACTAGTAGCTCAGTTGGTAGAGGTTCGAATCCCGGTCTGGTCCGCTGCATTTTCTCCTCTCCCGTTACATTATATTTCTATGAAGCTGAAAACTCAAAAATGAAACAAGAACAAGCAACACTTACTCGACGATCGAAGTTCTATTCATTAGAAATACACAGGCTGTTTCAGGAAACAGGCAACTGTTTTAGTTGATTATATTTTACTGGTATTTTAACCAATACCATGCACCAACATATCTTACTTACTTACTTCGATTATAATGTCGACTCGATAAATCTTTTGTAAAGTGTAATTCAACTAGTAGAGACAGAATCTTCTAAATGTTGAAATACGTAACGTCCGTCGCACATTCTTTGATTGGCCAACATGATGTGGCCTTCAACTTGATATTTAGATATATCGACGACGTATTGTCAATTAATAATAGTAATATTTCCATTCCTACGTCGATACGATATATCAAGGTGAGCTTGAGATAAAAGACACCACAGAGTCCGACACTTCTGTTTCATACTTGGATATATTACTTGAAAAAGAGACTAATGGTAATCTAACAACCAAGCTATATGATAAACGTAATGATTTTAACTTTTCTATCGTCAACTTCCCTTACTTATGCAGCAATATACCTTCATCATCTGCATACGGAATATATATATCTCAGTTGATTCGATTAGCAAGAGAATGCTCTACGTATGAGCAATTTCTAAAACGAGGTAAATTATTGACAAGCAAGTTGACGAAACAAGAATACCAGCAGTCTCGTTTAAAGTCATCATTTCGTAAGTTCTATGGTCGATACAATGACCTTGTCAGCAAATACAGTATATCATTGAGTCTTATGCTGACTGTCGTTTTTCATATCAATTGTACGTCCATTATTTATACACTGAATTGACGACGGATTTTTCCGTTATTTTCTGATCATGACAAGGAGCACACGGCGGGTGTGACCGGTCGGCACCTGGAGCGCACTCCTCCATGGCACCTGATCCCACCTCTGATGTTTTGGGGGTCCGTGTTTGCTCTGCTCTAATTTTGTATTGCTTTATGGACTTTGAGATTGAATACTGTTCCTTATCCCCATATCCATGATTTATTGTTGCGGTCGGCCGGGTTCGATCTCCAGAGCCAGATACTGTAAAAGTATATATTTAGTGCATACGATATTTGGTGGAAATTGAATTTTGAACAAGTTAGCATTGATTTGATTTACCGCATATCTTAATTTCTTCATTATAAGGGTTGTTAAGAAATTTCGTTCACGGAGGAAATATTTTTAAATATTTCAAAGTAGTGCTTCAAAAGAGAAATGAATTTTCAAGTCTGACGAAATCACAAGAGTGTGCTTTAGATTTATGGCAATTCTAGCAGGAAATTATGCAAGAAATTAAAGGATATTTCTACCATATAAATATATATATAAGATCTTTAAATCACCTGAACAATAGAAAAATAAAGGATAATCTACTTTTTTTCTTAATAGCTTATCTTAAGCTTGAATCAGGAAAGCTGAGGAGTGTTGGTATAAGACCCATAGATCACTTTTCAAAACAATGGGTTTGTCAGATTGAAATTTTTTACAGATTTGATATATTTTGAAATAGTATTTCAAAGGATGTTTTGACATGTGTACTTAATATTTGTCACAAATATGCGTAATCGATATTTTTTCTGAACAGATATCATTTTTTAATTCCACATTTCCCCTTATTGATTCAACAAAAGACAGTTAAAACCTTATCAAGAATGTATTCTGTAAACATGAATTATTACAAATTGTATATATCTACTCATCGTATTTCTTTTCAAAAACAAAAGAAGAATGTGGAACAAACTTTCATAACACCCTTTAAATATATATGTGCAAGACATTTACCCTTGTTCTTGAATTAGCGGATATTTCTTTCCGGCAAAAACGCTAAAAAGAATACACAGCCAAATGTAATACGTTTACTGTAGCTCAGTTGGTAGAGCACATGACCGGAGTTTCAGGAGGCCGGGTTCGAATTCCGGTTTTGTCCGCTGCATTTTCCCCTCTCCCGTTAATTATATATTCCTATGAAGCAGAAAATTCAAAATGAAACATGAACAAGCAACATTTGCTCGACGATCGATTCTATTTATTAGAAATACACATGGTGCATGTTTCAGAAAACAGGCAACCATATTGATTGATTATATTTTACTGGTATTTTAACCAATACCATGCACCATCATATCTAACTTACTTACTTCGATTTTAATGTCGACTCGATAAATCTTTTGAAAAGTGTAATTCATCTGGTAGAGAGGATCCAGCCTTTCATGTCTATTTCTTAAAACATAACTTTAAAGATACTTTACTATGTAAAGGAACCAATAAATTCTAAGTTTGTAATACTTCAAGAAAATGTTTCACGCGACATTGATTGGTCAATATCTGCCTATTTCTAGAGTAATTTTACCTTACGTTTGCCCTATGCACCTGAAGGCGTAGTCATTTACAAGATCTAAATTAGAACTTTAACACCATTTCACAGATAATATACAATTATGAACTCTTTTGGTGTTGAATATGATTTGTAATTCACCTGAAAATTATCAATATTGACCGAGGCGGATAATGATTTTTTTTCTGGTAAATAACAAACTATATTTAACACCAAAAGAGTCCATAATTGTTTTTGTTATATAGTCCAAATTTGATTGATTGATTGATTGATTGTATATTGTTTAACGTCCCTCTTGAGAATTTTTCACTCATATGGAGACGTCACCGATGCCGGTGAAGGGCTTCAAATTTAGACCTATACTCGGCACTCAGGGCCATTGAGCAGTGAGGGTTCTTTATCGTGCCAACGCCTACCGTGACACGGGACCTACGTTTTTAAGGTCATATCCGAAAGACCCGTGACTTTCACTTCTAGTGCCGAGCGCTTGGCGAAGGAACAGTCACTACCTATGTT
>PRKT01000705.1:209101-262243 GCA_003671525.1 Saccostrea glomerata
AATATTTTCTCAACAAAATATGCATTCTCTAATTAAATAAAATATTATTTACAGATATTCTATGGGGCAATAACTTGAATTTAATGTCTTCTTCACTATTTTATTAATATATTTTCTGTACATTACGTATTTAATTGACACTGCCGTATATTTGTATGCAAGTACATCGGAGGGTAATGTGGGGGGTCTTGATAAATCGATCTAGTGCAAGGGCATACGCTCTATGGACCAAAGTAAGCTTTTATATTTCAACTATAAAACTATTAAGGTATCTGAAAAGTGCTGCGATCCTGATGAAATCTTAAAAACAATTTAATTATATCAATATTTCATGCCGCTGACCAGCAAAAAATATAGCATTCGGTCATACAAGTATAATTTTAACAATGAAATTGCAGAATTTAGACAGGATCGCAGCACTTTTTAGAAACTATAATGCGTGTTGAAAATATTTATATACTAAACTTGGAAATATATCTTGAATTTGCCCTTGCACTAGTGACATTTATATTTAACATCAATACTTCAACTCAATGTGCTAAAATCGCGTGACTGCCGCATCACGTGACTAGTCTAAATATAAAATATAATCGTCCTCGATATGTAGTTATTAATCATAATTACAATTATCTGATATAAATAATGTACTAAAAATAATCGCCATCCCGATTACGAATACATTTTTAAATACAAAATTTAGTTGATATTTCCATTGCGCACCTTAACTGTGCTGCGAAATAAATGCTTTAAATTAAAATAAATATAATTATTATAAAGATGCGTTGTTTTATATATTGTGTATTATGATAGAACTACTGCAGGCACAGAAGATCAAAGTTAGTAGAAATCGAATCCGCTTTGGAAGATAAGTTTATTATACAAAACGTTGTATCCTTCAATTTTACAGGTAAGAGGAAATGTAAAACTAATAAATATGTATCAATTTACTTCTCATAGAATTTTAAAATGATCATCACTCATACCTCATATTCAAATAATTCAAATATAATAATAGATTTCAAAGATTTTTCTAAGAAAAAAATATCTCTATAGATTAATTTTGTATTAACAAAATCAGAGATTTGACTCTCATCATTATGAATGACTTGTCCTTAAGTTTCCAATATCAGAGATTCATCATTTCCCCCGAAAACATTTATATGTAGATAAGTGTTTCTGGCTGGGTGGTTCTGATGCCGGGGGCAGGGGAAAGTGGTCGTGGGTGACTTCACAAACACCATTTGAGTACACTAACTGGGGACCGGGAGAGCCGAATCAAGCCCTTCTTAGCGAACATTGCCTCGATCTTTTAAACCATGCCCATTATCAGTATATTTACCACTGGAACGATGATTTTTCTAGAAATGACAAGGAAGCGATGTAAACTGATACAAAATATTTGATAAAGAGACACCAATAAACTGGAAACGGAAAGAACATTCAACAGAATGCACAAGTCCAAAGAGCTCGAGTGGGCAAGGAAAAATAATCGAATACCATTAAGAAAAGAGCTTAGCCCTAAAACAAAATCAGTAATCGACAAACCAAATACAAGAAAAAGGTAGGTATTATTTCGTAAGTTACGGTTTGTGCAAGAAAGAATGATTACTAAACCATTAAAGACCATTACAAGCAAGCTCACTGATGTTGCACTTACAGGGATTAACAAAGATGAGTATTGTGGGCCGATTTCAGTTGAATTGATCCCAATAAAAGTTTTATTATCGGACCATTCCTTCGTCACCATTTCTAGTGTTTCTGACGCGTTCTGTAATTCTTCATGTTCTGAAGTAAGAAAGGTATTTGGTATTCTTGTAAAAAGATTTTCATCATTCTTGTCATCCATCCATGTCGTGACATCAATATTTTCAGAATTTGTTACATTTGTTTCATTTTCGATTTTCAAATCTATATTTGAAGAAGTTGAAGACGCGTTGCAGATCCCGACTTTTAATTGCATTATTGCTACAATTGACATCGTCATTAGTAATTTTCCTGGACCGATTTTTTCTGCCATATTCTTTTTTTTGTTTTGTTATGTCGTTCTCTGTTACTGTCATTTGTCATAAATAGAATTACCTCTCCTGTAATGAAAACAAAATGTGCAAGTGAATTAAGTAATCTGAAATCACACAGCAGGTGCAATAAACTATCCAATCACACTATATGAAAAATGAAGATCTCGAACAGTACTCAAGCTCAATTCAAGCAATACAATTGAAAACCGAAAAACCAGGGACAACTAAAACATACGAGGTGGGACCAGGTGCCATGTAAGAGTACCCCTGAACTAACAAACACCATGCAAGCTCAAAAAGTCCATTAAACAATACAAATTTGGAGCAGAAAAAAACCCCAACCTCAAAAGCATCAGAGGTGGGATCACATTCCATTAAGGAGCAGGACAATTTATGGGGTTTTTTTCTTTTTTTTTTATTCCTCTAATCCCGTCAAATATATGTTAACATTTTCTGGAAGACTGATTTTCCCATTTACCCACCAATTTTAATTTGAGACGGGAGAAAACTTTCAATTATTTATTGAAAGCTTTTATATTCATATCTGAAGGAAAGGACAAACAATGAGTCCTTTATTCTTCATGTTAAATCTTTGCATAAATCCTGCCTTATAATAATGCCAGAATAGCTTTTTAATAGAGGAGTGCACCTAGTACCCTTGTTTTTTCTGACAGAATATGAAATATTTGATCTATAGAGCTATAAATATAGAATAAGAGATTTTGTCAAATACGAGCATCATTCTGTTTAAAACTGAACATTCTTATTATTCCCTTACCTTCTGGCAACAATGAACGTCTGTCTACTAATTATCTTTTAATCAGATGTAATTAAAATATTCATTATTTTTTATGAATGATGAAAGGTTTAAATATGAATGTCATGCACTGGTGTGTGTAATCAGCTAAATAACACTCGTTTGTGCGTCATTAATTCGTTTTCGCACATCGTTCAGTAGTGAGATTACATCTTTACCAAGTTCAAAAAAGCTAGTTTTAACATATGGGTCACAGTAAAGGCTTCAAGGTCATTGACCTTGGTTTCATTTCAAAGAACTCAATTAGTAGAGTATGTTTACAAATATGAAGTTTCTATCTCCCATTGTTAGAGAATTTATGGCAAAAGTTCAAAAAAGCTATTTTTAGCATATAGGTCACAGTCAAGGTCACAAGGTCATTGAGTTCGGTGTCATTTGAAAGAGCTTAAGTAGTGGAGTATGCATATCAAATATGAAGCTTCTATCTCCCATGGTTCAAAAGTTTTGGCGAATGTAAAAGTTGAAAAAAAGTATACCTTTATGATAAAATAAACAAGAAATATGAATTTTTCTTTAATTTCATACTATCCTGTCATAAATATTTACCTTTCTGCACTATGACCTATGTAAGTAAGCAGTGACAAATATCTTAATATAAAGCTATTTTGAAGAAAACAAGTATTCTGTTTTGATAAGTAACAATTAACACTGATTTGATCCTTGCTTCTTGATTCCAATCATTCTGTTTCTAACACCCTCTGTCACCCTTTCCCTGTCAACAAAGAAACAATCGACACCTATTAGGACTTAGGAAATGACTTTACAATTAAATCCTCACGACTAATCAATAAGCAAATATAGGTACAAATACATTTCTTAATTTTTTTTCTTAGTTTAATAGCAAAATACAATTACTGGTAAACATAGAATTAAACAAATTTTCCTCATTTAAGCCGCTTTCTTTGATGAATTTTATCTTATCTTTAAGCACTTATATAAGTATATTATGAAAGTATTTCTTTACAACTAAAATCATTATGAATTATCTATTGAAGGAAGAGAATTTCAATATAAACAAACTCCGAAATTCAAATAAGACAATCAAACTGATATAAATGATGTATAAATTTTTTATTTGTGAATTGTATAGTACGTTCTTGACAATTAACAGTGTAAAGCCTATATCACAGTTGCAAAAGTCAACGGGTCGAAAAAAAAACGTCGCTATTTATGACGTCAAATAACGTTGCCTTGACGTAGAACGACAAAGCCCCCCTTAAAAACTGTTCACGGTAGAGCGTTCACTCTGTGGTCGAAGGGTCGGGGGGGTCGGGAGTCTGAATCTCGGTCGCGACTGAATGAAGTCGATAAACATGGGAAGCAACTTTTTACACCATGTGCTCGGAACTTTAAAGTGGAAGTCATTTGGAAAATCTTAAAAACAGAGGCCCCGTATCACGACAGGCGAAGATACAACAAAGGTCCCGTTCTTCTTATTGGCCTTGAGTGCCAAGTAAATTTCGAAAATTGAACCCCGTTACCGGTATATGGCGATGTCTCTATATATGTGAGAAATTCTCGAATGGGACATAAAACAATATATAATCAATCAATCATCTAACAAAAATAATGAAATTTAAGGTTTATTTTTCTTAATTCCTTGCTTTTTCTGTGGTATACATTTGTATATCTATATATATCACTGCATTATCATAAAAGTGAGAAACATTGGAAAAGTAATCCATAATAAAACAATTTCGGTTATGAACTAGAGATTGCAGGGAAGTAAACTTCTGTTACTTCATAATGATTATTATCATTAACCTTAGAAATGTTAATTTTTATGAAAGGGTTTTGAATATTATTCTTTTAATTAACAATAAAGTCAATATACATGTCACCACCAGGTTATCGTCTTTTTAAAGGACAAAAAGAAATGGAGAATACATAAATTCTTACCTTAATTAGCTTAATACCAGGACATGTTGATCTCAGGGCGACAGGTAAAGATGTGATAGTTGCTGGTGTCTTCATCGAATTATATGTAAGAGATAGTCTTTTGTACAGGTTTTTATCCAATGAAATATCATTACCAACTGAAATGATTTTCCTTTCATAACTTGTATCAAACAGTTATATATAAATTCTCATGGTCTTTCGTACTTTTTTTATAACAAACAGTCAATGCTTTTTCTTACACAGTAATTTTAATGTTGATCGAAAAAGGCAACTCACTCTGTGTATAGCTGTCATGAAAATCTTTAATAATAATTGCTTTGATGTTTCAAAAATATAAAAAATAAAAAATAAAAATAAAAACAAAACAAAACAAAACAATAAAATTTATTTGATGATTATTTTTCTTCACTTTTTAAGCGGGGTATTGTATCATCAACAAGGAGGAGACGTGTATGGAACAGTGCGATAAAAGAGCAGGGTAAGTACCAAATATACTGTAGATTCCTAAATATACGCGTAGAATTAGTTATCGCGTAATTTCGCGAGAAGCACCACACGCGAAATAAAATTACTTACCTTTATTTCATTGTGCTAAAATCTAAGTAAAGTGTGAAATCTCTTGATCTACCCTCCATCCGAGAATCATTATTCTCGTGATTTGCCGTTGAAGAGCCCATTCGCATTGATAAGAAGGCTATGGAGATAACGAACAGTATTCAATATCAAAGTCCATAAAGCAAAACCTGACCTCCGAAACATCAGAGGTGGGATCAGGTGCCATGTTTCTATGCAAGTATTCACGAAAAATAAGGAATCTACAGTATTTGGAAAATGACAATTTACTCACTCAGGGTGTTTAATTTTGAAACCATCGATAAAATTGGTCGTAACAACACAAAGGAATCAAAGAAAAATAAAAGCCGATGTTTGCTCTGAGTGACAACTTGTTCTTCGAATTTAAACCACTCAGTAAAAATTTTTTCTTCCATAATGTGCTCTATATTTCAAATTTGTCATAATGAAAATGTCGATCAATATTTTCTCAATATAAATATTAAATATTTTCATTAATGTCACATTATTGTTTTTCAACTAATCAGAGTCTGATGTTCAGTAGTGAAATTTGTAACATCAACTGTTATGTTGATTCCTTTTAAAGATATAGATAAAAAGACCAACATTTACCGCCCTTCATTTAATTTTGTATAAAATTCTTAATTACTGAAATTTTATGGCTTGGATTGTTTTATATACAAAGTCATTTAACTAGGCCAAGTCTGTATTTCTATGCAAGGGATTTTGATAATTTTTCGTAAATTAAATTTTACTATCATATTTATTGTTTTAAGATTGTGGACCATACCAATTGATAAGGGTACCGTTTTAAAGTTGTTAATTCTTACTATTGGACCCTGCTGTTGGAAAAGCGCCAATTTATCACATTTTTTTTTCTGCCATACAGATTTTTTTCAGTCAAGAGATGGAAGTAATTGTAAAAAGTCACCAAATTGTGATATTTCAAAAAAGTTGACGATCTACATGTAGGTTGGTCTAGGTCTTAATTACAAAGTTTATTTCTTAGATGCCCAATTCATCTAAATTTGCCATATTGTGGTAAAAATACATATCGGTGCAGATGAATAATCGGCGCATATAAATTTTGGGGTAAAATGGTTAGACTCCTTGTATGTTTTTTGATGTTCTCTCATCAGTTTTTAGTATAATATCCATGGACGACTTGAACATACGAGCAAGTCGTATGTCATTCTTCAGCGTCGTGGATTGCATACAATACCAGAATACACTAACGTCGTAAGAGCCATTTCAGCCTTATTTCTAACTTATTGTCTCAAAATCACATTTTAGACCTGTCTGTGTTACAGATATTGTTAATTTTATTTTATTTTAAGAGCTCAATAATTGGGAAAGGTCTGTTGTCGCACTTATGACTGCATGAAATTAAAAAACAGCGGAAAGTCATTGGCACTCGGATTAGACCTTGCTTCGTCATTTTTTTTAGTGTCGTCAAATCGGACGACTTTTTGTAACCAGTTACGTAAGGTTTAGCAAAAGGTCAACATGTCTAAAAAATCTTTTTTTAATAGCTCCAAAACTGTGTGAGGTAAAAATTTAAACTTTGACAGGTCATAAATTTATCATTGATTATCAGGTAAAAAGTATCACTTTAAACAAATGTTTAAACAGTATATTCTTTTAAGAAAAATGGTATTAAAAATCTCCGAAAAACCACATAGAAAATATCAATCAGAAACTCAACTGAGGCATCTTTTTGACATCAACTTCAGAGTAAGTTGTATAATCAGAAAGTTTTTACGTGTAACAAAATAGTTTTGCATACAACTTAAGACAAGGTAAATCAATTAACAATTCAAATTTTTATGAAACAATCAGCTTTCAATGAAGTTAAAAACCCGGAAGAAATTCTTTTCATTCATTTTGAGATCTTACCACTTGTCGCTGGAGAGCTGCATATTTTGTACTATACTCGGCAATTACAGCAGTAATGGGTCTATTTTTCATGGAAGCACCTACTGCGACATGGGACCTCGGTTTGCCCTGTATTAGCCAAAGGAGCGATCACTACATCCCAATGGGATTCGAACTACCGACGTAATGATCTACTTCTTACTTCGCGACTCTAGAGCAGACGTTCCAACCACTGATCCATGCGGACGATCAGTATTGTATTGAGAAATAGAGAAAGAGCTTGGAAGAACATTTTCTTGAACCTGTTATGTATCTTTTTAATGATTTTTATGAAGTTTTTGAATCCAATATAGGTACTGTATTTCAAATTCATTTTGTTTGTTTGGAATAAATGAAATTTTCAAAACGGGCATATAATTGAATAGAATTTCCTCATCAAAATGAGAGTTTTAAGTATAAATTGAACTACACATGGCAGAATTTAACTTCGTTCCCTCTTTAAATTAAAAAAAAAATGAGCATCACAAAATTAGAAATGTTATAACCTCTCATGTTTTTGGTTCTGTAATGATGACAAACATTAGCATTCATCATTTAACCAGATTCTTGTGTTACTGATAATCTATATTCGTTTCGTAAACACCTCACTAACATAACATCAAACGAATCAGCCAAAATGTATATTAAGCTTACAAAGAATAAGGATTGATCTTTTTATAAGTATTATAACACATGTATAACAAACTGAATAAAAGATGATGCAATAGAAAGATAATTAATCTAAAGTAAATGATTTACATTTACAGACACCAGCATAATATGTCGAGTGTATTATATCTATAGTACACAGTAATTGGCACACCTATTAATATTAAAACTAATTACACATCGAAATATTGTACTATTAATGAAAAAGAATATTATGTAAAGAAAGTATGGACTGAAGAAAATAAAATAACCATGGTTTAAGGACAGTTCTCCTGTAAATTATCCACTTCTGTAATGTACTGATACTGATTGCATTATTTTGTATATACTGATAAGCTGTAAAGCTTAAAGTAACAATAAAGAAGAAAGAAGAAGGACAGTCGATATCTTTGTGTCAAAGCCATGAATACAGCTATACAAATTTAGTTACCCTTATATAATTTAGTATAAAGAATATACTCACATTTAACTATAGTATGTATATTAACCTATTTGGTTCAAACACTCCCAAGAATGACCTTTAATCATCTTAAGATTTAAAAAATATATATGAGTAGTTTTCTCATAGACAGAGAAATATACAGTAATCTATATATTTGACGAAGATTTTTGACGTTATGAATAACAGAGCAAGATTCAAAATTATATACCAAACCAGACATTATTTCTTTTGTTTGTATAATCTGTCAATAAATACGGTATGATTTTAATATTGGCGATTGTTTCTTGGCATCAAAGACTGCCAAGCTTAAAGGGCGATCACAAAGTTCAATAAGCAATAGCATACACGATTATATCTGTAATTACAAAGCAATAACATGTACATTAATAACCGTTAAGAGTACACGGTAAAGTGAAAACCTTCTATACGCTAATCATATTTTGTCTATTCCGAGTAAAGCGCGTACATTACCGCAATTATTTTAGGTAGAATATGAAAGTGTTACAAAAGAATCTAATTGAATCCTGAGGATTTGTCATTTCATAGAATTGGCCAAAATCAACAAGTCTAAACTTTATATTTACGGTGAGTGTCAAGAAAAATATAATCAAACCCTGAACGCCTTTTTTCCAGATTCACCCCCACCCTTCATATAATGTCCTTCTTGGTCTCAGAAATAAATGTAATCGGCGATATGCATCATGATGATCATGATATGATCGTAATTGGAGCTTGTGGAAAGGTCTGTTACATATTTTTAGATTTTAATCGTAATTTCCTCAGTCAAATAGCAATCGCGTTTAGCATAAAAACAGAGGGTATAAAAATGGATCGGAAAGACATACACGTGCATTTACAACATTTTAAACATTAGAAAATAAAGTTTCCGTTTTTGTAGAAATATCTATTTCGTCTTTCTTTATTTTTAAACTGGGAGAACAAGTAATGTTTGCATGCAAGTACACTACTCACATTACCATGATTACACGTGTAGTAATCAGCTGGAAGTGTCAGGAACGGATATACCTGATATACAGTGTAGTTTATTATTTATTCGTCCCTAGTACTCAGTATATGAAATTAAACAAGAAGAAAAAACGAAAAAAAATTAATTTGGTTTAGATTTTTTGAACTAAATCTTCTGATAGAATTAAAAAAAAAATTACTGATAATCATGTTGAGAGAAAGATAGAGAGAGAAGTGAAGATGCTTAAGATTTTTCAGATTTAGTGTGGATATTGACAAGGACATCTGAAGTCCCTTTATTCTAATTCAAGATTCCTCTTATTCTAACAACCAACTTTATCAAGATTACCCTTTATCAATTGGAATTTTTAATATGACAAGGAAATAATCATTTATATTCCTTATTTGAAACATTCTTACCCAACTGATAATCAGTGTCACTCTTGAAAGTATTTTTTGTTTTGCTGATGTGGGGAAAACAAACAACATACATCTAAGTAAGTCCTACTTCACATTAATACACATACCTTATAAAAAAAAAATTATTTCTCCAGAAATCCCATATCATTATAATTATATTACATGTATGCACCCACATTTGACAATCTGATTAAAATCAAAACTTTGTTACACAACAAATTTCTAATTATAATGGTCGCTGTACATAATTAAAGAAGATTGTACAGTGACCATCAGAAATTCAGTGTGTATAAGAAATTCAGTGTGTATCAGAGATCTGATTTTAATCATATTGGTGTTCCCATGAAGATACAATTACGTATATGATCATGCTTCATATTTTATTAGTAGCCAAACATAAAAGTAATTTTCGAAACCTTTACTGTATATGACTTAGATTTTCATCCTGCCAAGGTAAAATACTCATTCAGGACCCAATAAAAACTGTTCAAATAATTATTGATAACAGTGATATTGTATATAATTGTTTTATTATATGATATGTGTAACAAGAGGCCCATGGGCCACATCGCTCACCTGAGCACTGTGGCTAGGAAAAAGTAGAAATCGGTTTATTATTGAAAAGTTTACATCAGAAAATAGTCCCATGACTAATCAGGGCTTTGCTATTCTTGAGAAGAAGATTTTTAAAGAATTTTCCTATCTATTTTTATGTAAAACTTTGGTCGGCCATTTTGGCCCCGCCTTACCCCCGGGGGTCATGATTTGAACAAATTTGAATCTACACTACCTGAGGATGCTTCCACATGAGTTTCATCTTTCCTAGCCCAGTGGTTCTGGAGAAGATTTTTAAAAGATACCATTAATTTTTCATTAATTAATAATTATCTCCCCTTGGAAGAGGGCTTGGCCCTTCATTTGAACAAACTTGAATCCCCTTTACCCAAGGATGCTTTGTGGCAAGTTTCGTTAAAATTGGCCCAGTGGTTCTTGAGAAGAAGTTGAAAATGTGAAAAGTTTACAGACAGACGGACGGACTGACAGACGGACTACAGACAAAATGTGATCAGAAAAGCTCACTTGAGCTTTCAGCTCAAGTGAGCTAAAAACAACTAAAATTTGCAATATGCTGAACTACAAATCATACATTTAATATTGTAAAATAAAGTATTGTAGCTTAAAATATTGTAATAAATTTTCAAAGCCATATTACATGATTGTATTAGTCTTTCAAGTCCCATATGTTCAACATTTAGATCAATGCTTTTTTTTCTTCCACTCATATTTATAGAAACTCATAAACTGTCATGATTGTTTACAGCAATTCAAATCCACAACACTTTTTTTATCAAAATAAACTGCTCAGGCTAATATGATGTAAAATGAATTTCAGTTAATACAGCGGTTATTTCTTCATCAATCACGTTAAATCTTCCCCAATTCCAAGCATAAACTGGACAGGTCAGGCTCTTGGTATCAAGGCATTATAGAGCCTTAATTAAACTGGTCCCATAAAAATGATCAAAAAATTATACATTTAGGCCTTATATATAAAAAAAAATCTGTTACATGAATTTGAAAATTTGACTTAATGTGTTTATGGTCTAAGAAATACTATTATAGTAGATAGGCTGCCATGTAAATTTATATCTTATAAATAGATGTCAAACAAAATGCTGTATGAATTTATAAAATAAACAGTGGCGCATCCAGGAATTTCGTAACGGGGCGTAGGAGAAGGCAGGGGGGGGGTTGTCTGGTGGCTCTAGGACGAGGTCTTTTTCGGAAGGCTGGGGCTGAAAAGCTTACAAGTTCTTACACATAAAAAAGGAAGTTTTTTCCTTGATTTAGGATGAGGGACATATATTAAAATTTAACATACCGATACAACAATTTCAAATGGGGGGGGGGGGGGGGGCATGCCGGGCGTGCCAGCCCTGGATCTGCCTTTGAGAAACATTTTTTTGACAAGCTACTTGATGATATTTTGGCATAATCTTTACTTTTCAAAGAATAGAAAAATTATAGAATTTTAAGTGATGAAATATGAATGACGTTAACTTGCATTTGAGGAGGAAATCCTCTCTGTAACTATCCTTACTATTAAATTTTTATGTTTTCTTCAGTCGGATCAGTTTACCTGTGGGATATACAGTATGTACTATATGATTTATGACAAAACAAAATGACTATGTAAATGCAAGCCTTTGCACTTGTTGAAAAGTTTATCAATTTCATTGCATATTTTGCATTGAATCTGTCAAGTAATTGTGTAGCCGAGTATTTTCATGAGAATAAAAAACGCATATAAATCAACATATACAAATTGAATTATAAAATTAAAAAAAAAAAGACTAATCTAAGTTATTCATATCGTAGCTTTAAAAAAAGCTTTTTTTACATGTTAGTTTAATCCATTATTGATTATATTTGTTCATAGACTGTAAGCATCATATATTTATGCGGGAATGATTACGGATACTTTTGACACTGTTAACACCCCCCCTCCTCCTCCGGAAGTGCTGTTGAACCTAAACGGTCGTGGCGCCACCTATGTTTTAACAAAGGGGCAAAACCGACAAATATCGGCAAAATAATAATAGATTTCAGACTTTAAAGAAAAAATATCGCTATGGATAAATTTTCTATTAACAAAATCAGAGATTTGACACTCATCGTTATGAATGACTTGTCCTTAAGTTTCCAATATCAGAGATTCATCATTCCCCCCCCCCCCCCCCCCGCCCCCCAAAAAAAACATTTATTATGTAGATGATTGTTTCTGGCTGGGTGGATCTGATGCCGGGGGCAGGAGAAATTGGTTGTGGGTGACCTCGCAAATACCATTTGAGTACACTAACTGGGGACCGGGAGAGCCGATTCAGGCCCTTCATAGAGAACACTGCCTCGATCTTTTAAAGCGGCAATACGGCTGCCAATCGTGTGCTTTTTCATTCACATTTACCCAATAAATCATTAAGGAATAAAGTAAAAAGTTGAAGTAAGCAGTTTGAGAAAAAAATAAATATTCTCTTCTTATACAAAATTAACGTAATTAGAATCTGCCGGAAAATCAAGGGTCGTACAAGTTAGCTCTGTTTATCTCTGTTTAAAATGGCACATGCATACAATGTAGGGTTTACAATTATAATGGGATATTAGGTAAAACAATTCTCAGAATTAAAATATCATACCTCTCCGATAAATTAATAATAATTAACATTTAAGTCTGCATTCAGATGAATTTAACATGATTAAGTACAAATGTTGACGTTTTGTGTATTGGGGTGCAGGAAATGAAAATCCACCAAATCATACGTCATCGCGGCAAAATGTCAAACATAATACCTTTCTGTAGTTCCAATAAAATGTTCACTTCAAATGGCAATAAATTTTATATGTCATAAGTGCATTTTAACGTTGAGTTTACACTAATTTTTTTTTCTTTGAAAGCCATGGAGAGACGAGAAATGATACCATGTATATCAACAAACCTGCAGGGTAAAACCTTCGCGAGCCCCACGTGAGTGTCGCCCAGAATCCCGTTTCTTCTTCATCTAATGATTATATTAATTTCTCAACTAAATTTTTGTCAGGAAAGTTGCTTTTAAATTTCAAGCCCTATTTTTGGTTTCGTTTTTTGTTTTGATCAACTTTGTCAATGTAGCAGGCCTATCGGGCTTCCCTCTCTTACCATGCTGTTTTGTTTATGAAAACTATACGCATGCGTCTTGTGCGTGTATAGCATGGAATGTGGAACCTCGAACAAGTTGCGATGTATATATTTATGTACCATAAATAATTATTAATTTTAATGAAATAATCAGAATTAATTACTTATAAAATTTGTAATTTTCTGAAAGTGTATACATTTATGAGTATGAAAAAAATTCCAAATCCTATAGGAAAATTTTAACAAGTCTGTTTTTGAAGAGATGCGTGATATTGCCACTTTAAACCAATGCCCATTATCATTATATATACCACTGGAACGATGATTTTTGTACCAGAAGCTGCCATCTTATCTGTGAACAACCGTATGATATCAACTTATGCATTTATTCTTTTCGTAGAATTAACATTTTTGTAGCCAGACCATGTGTTATTCCTTTTAAAGTAGATATGATTAAAATAATGTAATGGATGTTTTTAATTGCGGCGCTTTGGTCAAGAGTAAAGGAAGTTCTTTTAAAATGGCGAGACGGAGAAATATGTTTAACACCATAAAACATAACATTACATAGATACCTTGGCATTTACTATGAGGGTAGATATGGCTCCGTAAATGTCTGAAAAAAAACTCTCATGCATTCTACTGAGAAAACATGTTACAGGAAATCCCCTGCAGGATCCTAGTAATTAAACTAATTGAAAGTAAATGAGGTGCCTACCTCTCTCTGCTGATCTAAAGATATCTATTTTTTTCGACGAGGCCTATCCATCAATATCAAACATATATAAAAACAGACAGTATTTCTTATCCCTATTAGAAACAAATTGGCAAATTAAATCAGATTCATTCTTAGAAAAGTTTACTACAACAACGATTCTGAGCCAAGAGTTTTGTAGAGAGTTTTACAGAAATGTATACATTTTAATGGAACTAGACAGTTCAAATTCAGCTATAGTTATCCAATCACACTTCATATATGTGGACATCAGGACCTTGGTACTTCGTTTTATTTTATGTTTTATTATAGAACTTTGAGTCATGTTAGTTATGCTTTCATCTTTCCTTTGTAGAGGTAATATTGAAGGATCATTAGTCGGATGAAAGAATGCTGTTCCTCTTATTTCTTTTTTGTAACTCTAATTACACTGTCTATGCTCATACTACATGTAATTATAAAATTACGGTATGTTTTCGAGAACGTCATTTGTTCTCGTTTTCTTAGGTTTTAACTTCAAAGTCAAGATATTGTGACAAACCTTTAAATCAAACTCATCGGGGGATATATCTTACATTCATTTAAGAACCTCAATAGTTTTATCTTCCACTTCGACAACACTTTTCTTTAATGTCTCGTACTTGTTTGAAAGTTGAAAAGACTGTTATGTGATAAATATTGAGGGCGATTTGTATATGTTAATTGAATAACGCTCAAGTTGACTGATTGATTATTCATTAAATGTTCTCTGCAGTATTTTAGCCATGTACAGGCAACTTCATTTAGTTCATATATCCAATTTTTAAACAAAAAAACTCGAGGCGATGTAGTTGACCAGAAAAATATTAAGTAAAAGATGCTGACCGTGACGCATCTTGTTATTATAATTATCAAATGAACATATGAAGATATTCTTATTAATGAAAAGAAAATTTATAACGTTAAGTTTCTGTAAAAAAAAAAAGCCCTGAACAATGCAAATATATGAAGATTTATGGTACATAAATGATCTTCAGGAAAACCTGAGGAGAAAGCATTCCTTGTTAACCAGATACATCCACCATGAACCCAATAAACTTAAAATTTTAAATTCATTCTTTTTTTTCTGCTAATAAATTTCTAATTTGTATTAAATATTTAAAAGCTATATATACTTTTACATTAGCAATATAAAACAATATCCTTAATATTTCAAATTTTACAGATAACTGAATTCAGTTGTTGTTTCTTGTCGTCAGTTCTTTTTAAAACGGGCCCCAAGAAGAGGAATATTCCGTAGTTAATTCAATATACTGTGGTTTCAGCAATTTTCTTTGAGCACAAATTTTCGAGGATTTCGTTGTTAAGGAGATCCACGAATTTAAATTTCATTGAATTAAGAAATATATTATTCATTTGTGAAGGCAAGGTTTTTTCCACGAAATTTCTTATCCTCCAAAACGTCTGTTTTACAAAATCCACGAAAAAATGATGGCAACGAAAATTGATGAAACCACAGTATATAATCAAATGTCTAACAAATAGTACGAAACAATTAGGCCAAAATACGACTCAGTGATATCTTATATTGGGTAACAACGACCACAAACTTATGAAAAGCCGACGAGGATGTTAAATGCCCCTGTAACATCAACGTATCAGTGAGACGTCTGTGCATCTGTCTTTGTGTCTGACGCTAAGGAGGCCAAATATGCATGTGAATCTCTTGCAGCTGACTTTGTATTTGAAGTTAGTTGGCGAGTACTATTAAAACTGGCATGGGAGTCCTTGGGTAAAAAAATCTGTTTACATTTTTAAAATCTAAACCTACAATTGTATTTTACAATGAAATTGAAATATAAGGAATCACTGTCTAGTTAGTATAGTATGCCAGGGACATCAATGATAGTGGGAAACATGGAGTAAGTTATGCAAACGTGCTTCGGAAACTTATTATTGAAATACCTATTGTCCGAAAGTGCATTACTTGATTTGCCAACATGATTTAAATTCATATGAACTTAAAAATGAAATAAGAAAAGGAACACTTGCTCGAAGACGTTCAATATACCGTTTCAGCATAATTTTTAGCAAAGTTTTTTTTTTTTATTTTGGTATCATTAGCGTGGGTACTGAACTTAAAATTATTTGCGTTTTAGTTGAAATGATCTCTTTAGTGAGCTTTTAATATCGCTAAAATTTCTTCTCGCTAAAAATTACGCAGCACTGTTAAGGCCTACTATGAGAAATCAACGGAAAATAGACGTGCAAAAAGGGGATTTTTTTAAAACTAAATGTATTTTAATTAAGCTGTTTTATTATCAAAGAACTTTAATACTTATGGAAATAGCATAGTATAACCCACTCTATACTGTATGAAGTTTAGTCCCATCGATGGACAGTCACGTGATGAATGCATAGTTCCTTTACTGAATGTAGGTCATCAACAAATTTCAATATCGCAAGGGCATACCCTAGTTGAAATTAAAAATTAAAGCTATTAATTGTTTCTGCATACTTTATAGTTTCTGAAAAGTGCTGATGCTTTCAACAGAATTCGCGTTTTAATAGTTAAATTTTTAAGTAAATAGACCAATGTTGAAATATGTTTGACTTTTACCAAATATTTTGTGTACTTATAAAGTCACGCCCTCGATTTAAAGAAAGCAGTAGCACTTTTCAAGTTAAGGAAAATATCCTTTATCTATATTCAAAAAATGATTCAGATCTATGCAGTGTATGCCCTTGGGAAAGTACGATTTTATAAGGCATCTCGATGTAAAATATACGTAATCTGTACATATAAACACGACATAAATAAAATTAATAAAATACATTCTCTTGATAGTTAATTAATAATCGCACTAAACAAAGGATATACATTAATAATTTAATTTTCGTTGTAACACGCCATTTGATTGGTTAAACGGTTTTATCCATTTCGTATAACAATGAGTTACGTCAAAAACGTATTACTCCGCTTGAGGTTAACTTTTTAAATATGCTATAACTGAAGCCTTTTTCCGAAGGAAAAAATGGAAAAATTGTCTGATTGTCTACATTGAAATTAAATTATAAGGAATGAAGCATATTTCAACTTATGTTATACGATATAACATAACTTTTGACAGTTTACGCTTTTTTTATAAACCGCTTCGCGGTTTATAAAGCGTAAACTGCCCCAAGTTAAGTTATATCGTATAACATAAGTTGAAATAAGTTTCATTCCTTAAGGATTAATCGACTATCTAAAACCTGTAATTGATATTCGGTTTAATAATAAAACGCATTTTATTGTTAAAAAATTTCTCAATCTGCCTCTCACAGCACATAAAATACGTCATTTTTACCAATATGACGTCATGTTTACAAGTTCATCGCGATCAGTGCTTTGTTTATAACCGGTTACATGGGATTTAACTAGCAACTTTTTAATGCATTGATAAGTTATATTGTTGTTTATTATGAGAATATAGTTAAAAGTTGCAAATAATTTCATTTTCATGTATTATGAGAAATACATAAAAGTCATACTTTGGTGTGACGTCACATTAAACTTTTCCCGTATAAATTAGGCCCCGCCCCCTTTTTCAAGCCTTAACAATCCTGCGTAAATGACCATTTTTAAGGACAAATCGTCTCTCTAAAAATTGTATTTAAACGGTATTAGCAATAATTACTTCGATTCTATTGTCGACTCGATAAAACCAATGGGATGTGTAATTTATAATAAACCGGTAGAGAGGACCCACCTTTTTATGTCTATTTTTTAAAACCTAACATTAAAGATACTTTGCTATATAAAGGGAAACCAATATATTCTAAGTTTGGAATATTTCAAGAAAATTGCACTTGCGACACTGAACTGTCAATATCTGCCAATTTCTAGAGTAGTTCTACCTTATAAGCGTGCCCTTTACACATGCAGGAGTCATTCATAAGATCTTTAGAACTTGACACAATTTCACAAATATAAACGCTTATCTTTGCAAACTTGTTTCAACAGCACATTGAAACCCAACAAAAGCAGAAAATGCACGCCAAACTTCAACGTCTATACTTTTTCTTCAGAACATTCATATTAGGTAAAGTTAATAATTGATTTTTCGATAGCTTTAATCAAACGAGAGATGAATATATGAACGTCAAGATCCTTGTAGTACCAATAAACTCTTCATAATAATGTTAAAAAACACAGATAATTTTAAAAAAGAATGTTGATTATAAATCCCTGCAAATTGTTTAAATTTTTCGACATCAAAATTCTTTACCAGGATTTGCTATTAAGTTAAATTTTATTTCATTATTTTCAAAATTTTGAAGATAACATTTTAATGTTACATTCATCTGAAGGGCTATATGTAGGTATATGCAGTGGTGAAAACTATTGTCCACCGAACTAGAAAGGGTTTAATGGTGACTGCTACATTTTCCTCAGTGACCTTCACATGAATTGGCAACATGCCAGGGTACGTCTACTGGGTTATCTTGATGTCTTTGGATTTGTTCTCTTACATCAAAAAGACAGACAATGGCGAATATTTTGTTTTCTAATGATAATTGTAATGCAGGATGAAAAATGATGTTTTTGTGGATAATGTTGGTGTTGATTGCAATTATCTGCTAAAAGTTTCATACAAGATCATTTCAACATCTTTTAAATGTTCGAAGTATAAACAAAAATAATAACTTTAAATTGATAGATATAGTCATTTAATTTAGAAAAAAAAACTGTTGTTTTGTATATTTTGTATTAACACATGCAGGACTACTGCAGGTACAGAGGATCAAAGTTAGTAGAAATTGAGTCCGCTTTGGAAGACAAGTTTATTATACAAAACGTCTTGTGTATATGATAAGCCAATTTTGGCCCCATAAAAATCAACATTTTAGAATGACATTCAGATATGTTTAATTGATATTTATTTTGTAGAAGAGATTATATAATAAATATTTCCAATATATTTTTCACATTTATATGCACTCACTAGGTGTAAATGACATTAGAAATAATGCTATTTTTGCTATCTAGCAAAAAAGCCAAAAATATGCCTTTTTCTTGATTTTTTTTTCTTATGGGAAACATAGAGCGCAGTATAGAACATACATAATTTTTCTGTCACTAATTAGTATGGGATAGATATATCTTTGGTAAAAATATAAATCTTGTTCTAGACTGCGCTCTATATTTTCTGGAAGAAAAACTGCTTTAAAAAAGCAGTTTTATTACAAATTATGCTGAAATGGCGGGTAAACATGATTTTTATGATGTCATGTTTCTAAAACAACGGAATTTTGATCAAAATGAAAATGAGCAAAATAAATCGCATATATAGCTGTACAAATTAAAGCTATATATAAAGTAAAATTAAGATATTCATTTTAAGGGGCCAATTGACACACTTACCATATATCGCTCAAATTTATAGGTAAAAAGAAAAGTAAAATTAATCAAAATGTATCAATTTATTTCCCATAGAATTGAAATCAAATGGAAAACTTTTAATATTCCAGCTCCCATAAAACATCAGATGAAAATGTCATCTAATTGATTTCAGACTTTTTAAGAAAAAAAATGTCTAAATATATATTTATTAAATATGTAACAAAAAATAAGATTTTAACTGTCATCATTATGGATGACTTGGCCTTTAACATGCAATATCAGAGATTGGTCTTTTTACCGCCAATAATTTGATATGTAGATCAGTGTTTCTGGCTGGGTGGTTCTGATGACGGAGGCAGGAGAAACTGGCATTGAGTGACTTCGCAAAAGCCATTTGAGTACACCAACTGGGGACCAGGAGAACCGAATCACGAGCTTCATAACGAACACTGCCTCAATCTGTTAAACGACCCCCTGTATCACTATGTTTACTACTGGAACGATGCATTTTGTACCAGAAGCTGTCATCTTATCTGTGAACAACCGTATGATATAATTTTATGTTCATTCTTCTTTTGTAAAAGTAACGTTTTTGTAGTCGGGCCATGTATTATTCCTTTTAGAGAACATATGATTAAAACAAGTTACTGTCCTTTAAAAAGGGATTATGTTGGCTATATGCATGCGTTTCTAACCGAAATCTAATTTTAAAAAAATATTTAGATTTAACGAATATTCATATAGGTTTGTTTACATTTTTTCTTCAATGATCTGCCTACTTTGACTGATAGTACTTTCATAGCAAACTGTATGATTTCATCTCCGATTGGCTTATAGTTTTGTCATTTGAATAATTCGGACTACAGTATATTTTGATTCATGTAATCCATAACGTATTTGGTTTCACATCTGTTCCGTAGAACACGGAAGAAATCCTTATTTGGAAAGATAGATCTGATGGTACACGTGAAGCGCAAATCAAGATTTTTTTCTTTTAAAATTTCGTACTAGTGGTTAAATGAAGATTTTGATTCAAGTTTTTAAGCTATCTTTATCCTGCAAGCTCTTCCTTTGGCTACCTTTTAAAATGATTGTGCCATAGAATCAATGTTTAAGTTGTATTTAAAAAGTATGTGTAAAAAAATAAATTCTAATTCGCCAATGAATACTGAATAATAATATAAGTACGCTATGCAGATTTTAATTTAGCCAGATTTCCGAATGAATGGCATATTATAAATCGAATAGGGCGAATTATTCAGTCGATGTCATTATACCCGCACTTTCTAGAGAAAGTTCGGGTATATTGTTGTTACTCATGTCCGTCCGTCCGTCCGTCTGTCCGTCCATCCGTCACACTTTTCTTTCCTGAACTCCTCCTACATTTTACACAGTAGCTTAATCATCTTTTGGGAGATGGTTGGTGGTGTCATGTATGTGCAGTAAGGTTTCGGAATTTTGATTTTGCCCCGGGGGTCAAATGGGGGTCGGAAAATGACGTTTTTTATGCTTAAAGCCCCATCTTCCCTGAACTCCTTCTACATTTTACTCAGCAGCCTAATCATCTTTTGGGAGATGGTTGGTGGTGTCATGTAAATGTGCAGTAAGGTTTCGGAATTTTGATCTTGCCCCGCGGGGCAAATGGGGGTCGAAAAATGACATTTTCTATGCTAAAAGCCCCGTCTTCCCTGAACTCCTTCTACAATTTACTCAGCAGCCTAATCATCTTTTGGGAGATGGTTGGTGGTGTCATGTAGATGTGCAGTAAGGTTTCGGTATTTTGATTTTTGGCCCACTGGGTCAATTGGGGTCGAAAAATGACGTTTTCTATGCTAAAAGCCCCGTCTTCCCTGAACTCCTTCTACATTTTACTCAGCAGTCTAATCATCTTTTGGGAGATGGTTGGTTGTGTCATGTAGATGTGCAGTAAGGTTTCGGTATTTTGATTTTGCCCCTCTGGGTCAAATGGGGGTCGAAAAATGACGTTTTCTATGCTAAAAGCCCCGTCTTCCCTGAACTCCTTCTACATTTTACTCAGCAGCCTAATCATCTTTTGGGAGATGGTTGGTGGTGTCATGTAGATGTGCAGTAAGGATTCAGAATTTTGATTTTGCCACGGGGGGTCAAATCAGTAGCCTGAACATCTTTTAGGCGAGTTAAATATTTGGAAAATTAGGTAAAACATGAACATAATAGGGTAAAAAATCATAGCATGCTGGGAAACATCCTGAATTCTTACGAGTACTGTACATGTCAAATGTGAAAGTCATATCTCTTCTCAATCCAAAGTTATAAGCAAATGCAACATTTTGAAAGGTAGGTTAAGCTTCAAGGTCAAGGTCACAGATTCATGATTTATTTTGAAAGGTCTTATCATAGGTGATAATATAAATGCATGTATAATATGAATTCTTTCAAAATGATGAATTTAAAACACGCAGCACAGTTAAGGTTACAAATGGAAATATCGGCGATTTTTAAAGATAAAAAATACACACTGTATTAGGATTGGTGATTCATTTTAGGAATTCATTGATATCAAAAAAATGTAATGTGGTTTAAATCTACATGTTGGGGACATTAGAAATTTTTATTTTGACTTGTCATGTGATGTCGACGTAACATGACTTTGGCAATTATACTTGCAGTTTAGAGGTCATCTATAAATTTCAATATTGCAAGGGCATAACCAAGTTAAAAATCTTAGTTTATTTTATAATCATTTTCAACACTATATGTAGTTTGTGAAAAGTGCTGCGAACCTATATAGATTCCCTTTTTTAATTGGTAAAATTTAATTTGTTGGACGGCAGGTGGGATATTTTGCTGGTCAACTACATTAAATATAGCTATAATTAATTTACTTGCAAGATTTCAAGAGGTTCGCAGCACTTTTCAAATATCTTAATACTTCTTGAGTTTATGTGTAAAATTTTGACAAGATACATTGAGGGTATGCCCTTGCAATAAATCGATTCATTAGGGCCCTTCCATTACTTTTTCAGTGAATCTGCATACAAACACACGACAGTATCGCTTGTCTGGAGAATGCACGTACAGTTTATAAATAAAATACTAAAATAGACATCGAATCCAAGTTAACAGCTTTTTATTTTACTGCAAATAATATTTTATTTGAGAACAAAAGATATTTTTCATTGTTCAAAATGTGACTTGATCAGCCTCTAACTGTGTACAAACTGCGTCATTTTTTGCGAGATGACGTCACATTGACAAGTGCATTGTGATCGATGCATCGTTTATACATTGTTGTGTAAGATTTAACAAACGACAAAACTGCATGTAATAGTAAGTTTGTATGTAGTATACAGCTATCCAGCTGTTTGAAATAGCAAATAATTTCATTTTGAAGACCTTATATTACGTGTGACGTCATAGTAAACATTTCCCGTACAAATTAGGCCCCGCCTCCTTACTGTAACCTTAACTGTGCTGCGCAATGTAATTTTTTTGCAAGTAGGTCAAACTTCAAGGTCATGGGTAACAAAATCATGGCATTGTCACAGGTAAATACTAATTATACATATGTTTAATACAAATGCCTTGTCTCTTCTCATTCAATAGATATGACTGTGATGACCAAGGTTAAATTGACAGACTGACCTACAGATGTACATTTACTGATTTCAATGTGAATTGGTTAAAATTGGCCCAGTGGTTGTAGAGGAATTAAAAATGTAAAGTTTCCATACAAACAAATGGACGACAGACGTTGTGTGATTAAAAAACCTGAAAAGCTCAAATGAGCTAAAAACATAGGATTCACATGTATTTTGTGAAGGTTACCATGGTTACAGTATTTGAAAAGCTTTTTTTCATGCAATTTTTTGAGAAACTGAAAATGTATGACATATGTATCCATTGTTGAAAAAAAGGAACATTTTAGAAAGCAGTATCATTGAAAATAATAAATCAAGCTGTTTTGAGTAGCAAAATAAAGCTAGTAAACTTTTATAGCTAATTCAACCACAGAACTTAAATTAGTCAATTTTAAGATGCACAACCTTTTCAAATCTTATAATACATAAAATATACTTAAAATATTTATGTAATCATTTCTCATTCAAGGGAGAATAAGAGATACAACCAACATGTTCATGTTTTATGTTATTTTTAGTAATTTGTTTGTTTGTTTGTTGTGAAAACATCTCTCTCGGGAATTTTTCCCTCATATGGAGACGTACACCGTCACTTAAAAGTAATGAAGACAAGATGTGTTTGTTAAACACTGATGCCCATTTGTCGTGAACGACAAGTTTCTCAAATGTATGTCAAACTCAAAGGTCAAGGTCAAAGGGTTAAAATTGTTGGTTAAAAAGAAAGTCTTGTCACAAGGAATACATATGTGAAATATAAAGAAATTCCTAGTACTTCCTGTTCAAAAGTTAATTGCCAAGGTTTTTTTTTTTAAGTGGGTCTAACTCTAGGGCTAAGGTCAAACATATTTATACCTTTTGAAAGTTTACAATGAATACACATGTGAAGCATGAAAACCCTAGCACCTACTGATAAAAAATTCAAGCCAAATTACTGATCAAATTTCTACAGACAAACAGTCAGACATTATTTATAAACACAGGAAACAAAATATGTATATATATAGTCAAATGGAAAAAAAATCTATTTTGGAGTCACAAGATCAATTGCAATTTCACGAACAGGGAGTGGCTAGGGAGATTGGAACCCCCCCCCCCCCCCCTGGAGTTTGCTTTCTTATTTAAATAAGACTATATACTGAAGAAAATAAAAAAAATACTTTGGACATCATCCCCCTTAGAAAACATTTACCCCACGACCCCACTATCATTGTTTTTATTTTGTTTTCAGTTTTTTTTGTCTTTGCTTATGAAAAAATTCTGGGCTATAAAAAGACTGGATCTGTACCTGTAACTGAATGTCACATCGACAACGGGAGATAACTTCACAATGTCAAATCCGACTATACTGTGGCATGCGATGATCTTTGAACTTTAACCTAATCTAAATTTTGCATTTCGGTTCATTTTACCCCAATCTATACTTAAACTTGTACTTACTGACTGTCATAGGTCCTGTGAACTTCATGAAATATAATCCAATTATAACACAAAAAATAATTTTTTCAATACACATCACACTGCAGCATGTGCATGCTATACTATTTGACAAACCTTGGCTAAATGCATATGAAGCACGAATCGGCCGAGGTGTGCCGAGTCACAGGGGCCGGTAACATACTGTATTTGATTTTGCGTTATCACTATATGTATACAAAAAGAAAGGGAAACAACGTCAGTCCGAATTTACACAGGGTCGATCTCGGAAATATTTCTTATTTCATAGAAAAAACAAAGCAGCGAATTAAATTTTAACTAAAATCATACTACAATAAATATTCTTTAATAAAACAGAAACCTCATTTATTTATATAGCGTGTGAGTTCGGTAATACTAACTAGATATCCAGTTGTGCGAGTCGATGTACTTTCAGTCGTCCACTAAAACGAGGTAAAATTCGCACATTTTATCCAGTTTTTAAGTCTTTCCGGAGATGGAAAGCACAAATTAAAGATCCAGCGTTCACGGAAATCATCTTTTCTTTTGTCAATTGCAATTAAAACGTACAAGCTCTCCAATTTGAATAAATACGGCGGCTTTTTTCGTTCACGACAAGGCTCGGGTCTAGAACAGACGACATTTTGGAAAAACCCATGATAGGTAAAAGGCGGAGTGTGATTGGTCAGATCTGTTCTAGAAAAGCACTATTGACCAATCACATCTCGCGTTAAATCTTGCATGCAGAATTTAGCGAATTTAGTGGACGACTTAAACTACATCACTTGCATGAAAGGAGATCGGATTTGCAAATCACGACTTACACGATTCTTAAATGACCGCAATGATATTTTTATTAAAGAGTGATTATTGCTGAATGATCCCAGGCGTTATTTCACTAACTGCAAGCTATTTTATTGAAAACACGAATCATTTCCGAGATCGACCCTGTGTAAATTCGGACTGACGTTGTTTCCCTTTCTCTTTTTCTATACATATAGTGATTACGTAAAATCAAATACAGTATGTTACCGGCCCCTGTGTGCCGAGTGGTGTTTAATCTAAAAGTATAATGGATGACACAACCCAATTTAATGTAGACATTTTCCAAAGGATGTTTACGTGTAAACGTGTATACCGTAAATCTGAAAATTTTTACGTTGATTTTATTTTGCGAATCTGGATCAAAATGCTGTTGATTATATTTTTTACGTTTCAAAATGACCACTACTTTGTTTACATTTTCTTATTGTTGATTTATTTTTAAGACAAATATTTTTGCGAATGCAATGAATTTGCAAATTTGCTAAAAATTTATCTACAGCAAAAATTTCCAGATTTACGGTAGTTCAAGAACAAATTTTAAAATTAATTCATAACAAACTATGTTTTAACATTACTCTTCCATCTTCACGTGTATCCTATTAAAAAAAAGTACGGTTCGTGAGAGTGTGTGTGTGTGTGCCTGGTGTGTGTGTGTGTTGTTTTTTTTTGGGGGGGAGGGGCATTATTAAATTTAAAAAGGTACCAATTATGAGCAAAACAATTTTTAAAATCTAATTTACACAAAGGCGTCTGAACCGGGGGGCTTACCCCCCCCCCCTTTTTTTTTGGAAAGATGGACTTTTTCTATGTATTGAAAATTGGGGTTTACCTTTTTTGTTGGTTTAGCCCCCCCCCTCCCCACTTTCAATTTCCTTCCGACGCCTATGAAGCATATAAAATACATATAAGAGGCACTGAGTCATAGGTCACATAGTCCCAGAGTCTGAGAATGATATACTCAATGTGACGAATACATGTACTGTGTAAATGATAGAATTATTTTGACTTTTCCTTGGAAGGCTTTAAGCCTAATATGTACGTGTGTGTATTTAGAGGCAAACACCTTTGTGCGGGTATTACTGTCTCATGACAGCATCTAGTATTATTTATTTTCAACATTTTCGAGGAAAGATTATTTATTTTCAAAATCTATCCCCACTCAGAATGAAATGGTTGTCCCCTACGAGAGAGAAAAATGATAGACTATTCGAATTTTCTCTGTTTCTGTAAGAAATTTCAATTTTATTCTTAATATTGATACGCAAAATAAGCAAGTAATTTCATACTAACTGAACTTTAATAATCTTATTTTGAAGATGCTGTGTTAAACTAACTTTGAGTAGAACTTAATTTGGTTAGAAAAAATCGTATGCTCCGAATTTCCTCTGGTTTTTTTACTTACAGTAAATTAGCCCATGATTTACATTGATCGCAGAAAGTATTGAGAAATATTTCATGAATGTATATTTCCCATTTAATGTTTATGACTATAAAGACAAAATAACAATCATATGACCACTCTTTATCAGGCATCTGAAAAAGAAATTCTGTAATTCGAATTTCCTTTGTTTAAGCATGGTATATTATTGAACATGACGCATTAATTTATCATAAACAATAATTATATCTTCCTAATTTTATTCCTGTATATTTCTTTTTTATATTAATTCAAACACTGCTTGTTTTAAAAAAAATCATGGGTAATTTTCCACATATTAACTTTCTTTTTTCCTCTTTTTTCCAACCAAATATAAGATAATTCCGACCTAAATTTCAAAATATTGCCTCGATGGAATTTTTTCCAATTTTTCATATAACATTGCCTACATGTTGAACTCATATAAGATACTAAAGAAAATTCTGTTGCTATTAGTTTAGGGTTTAACCATTTTTTTGTTATTTAGACTGGACTAAAAATTTAGGGAAAGTAGGGAGGCAAATTGTTGAATTGAAATTGCTAGCGGATGGTTTTATCAATTTTTATTCATTAATTCATTTACATGTATTCTTTTTACAATGAGCTCTCACATCTCTTTTCTTGCACCGGTGAAAAATATAGTTATTTCATTCTATCAAATTTATTTTATAATGCAGAATTTACTCTTTGTTTTTTAAAATTATCATTACATGGAAGCATATAAAACTACAAAACTGCTGCATGTTGACAAAAGAATACTTCGGATTCATATCGAAACTATTATCTGATGAATTAATCTGAGATGCTGACTCCTTTTTTGACACCTGATTTTATCTTTGGCGCTTTAAGCAACGAAAAGACTGTTGTAAAGTCTGAAAAATTTCGAATGAAAGGTAACAGAAAGACGACGAAAAAATCACTGTATCCGCTGAATGGTGACTAAAATGTACCCGAATTGCGGCTGTAAGGTATCTAAAATGTACGTGCCACTAAGTGACGGAATGGCCACTTGAAAATAACAACAACAAAAAAAACGCCCTTCGGTGTTAACTAAAATTCTAACAAGCTAATTCAGAGAATTTGTGTCCCCCGCTTAGGGAAAAAGTAAACCATGCGCAGTTGGGGGGGGGGGGGTCGGATCACCCTGACTAAATTTGTAGAATTATTAAATGTACACATGTATACTGAAGAAAATAAAATATGCCAATACGAATATAAAGATTTGATTGCTTATTCTTTATTATGTGTATAGAAGATTCTTTTTCTATGGAATATTTATCACACTGTAATGATGATTTTATGAGTTTGTACAAGCTAGACCTTATAAATTTTTCATTTCACATGCTGAATACTATTATTTAGTATAAAAAAGTATTTCGTAAAAAAAAAAAAAATTAGATATCGTCCGGGATGCAAACCTGGGCCCTCTCACATGTGAAGCAAGAGACATACCACTAGATCACGGAACTGCTTTACACTGTCACAAATTATATGCAAAGATGAAGTCACATATATTCACGTTCGATATTGTAAAAATTTTACTTAATGAATGGTGTCTAATTTAACTTTATTAAACAGTTCTAATAGATGTAATAAGAATATAAAGTCCACCGAGAACCTGTTTTATACGTAATAACTCTTCTCATGCCCCGTTGCTAAAATAGCGACATGTAATACAATAAATAATAATAAAACAAACGGCACGGGACACTTTGAGAGGGGTAAGAGAGGTCTTAGGGAGTTTTGGTATAAAACTACATTGCAAAAGCTCAAATCTTCTTGAAATATCGCCAGGAAAGGATAGTGTTTCATACAGAGAGAATGTATAAATTTACGACCTTGAACTTTGACCTTTTGACCTCAAAATTAATAGGCGTCTTCCTTAGCCCACAGGGAGTTGTTATGTAAAATTTCATTACAAAAGCTCAAAGGGTTCTCCAGATATTGCGTGGAAACGAAAGTGTTATAACAGACAGAATTTTCAAATTTATGACCTTGAACTTCGACCTTTTGATCTCAAAATCAATAGGGTTTTTTCTAGCCCATAGGGAGTTGCTATGCAAAATTTCATTGCAAAAGCTTAAAGGGTTCTCGAGATATCGTGTGGAAACGAAAGCGTTACAGACAGACAGAATGACGGACGGACCCAAATTAATATCCCCCACTTTTCAAGCAGAGGACAATACTAAATGTGTGACTTCAACATTCTCATTCTTGAAATTGATGAACTTATGATATATAATATTCTTCAGGGGGAGGTTTTCTCGAAAAATGTTTTTATTTTAAAATATTATGAGGTATTTTTTGGATTCGAAACATAGCAATGAAAATCCTGAGAAGAATTTTCTTTCGAGGCTAAAACAGAAACTATTAATGAACCTTTAACAAATGGGTCATAAAAATTTTCTTTTATTTTAGATGAAACATCAAGGCAAATGTTGTGACATACATGTATGTATGTGTGATTTATTTTTTAGTTTGCTTTCCAATTCTCTTTAGTTCTCCATTTTTTTTTTATTTTAGCAGTTCTTTGTTTTTAAACAATTCAAAAATAACTCATATCAACAAAAAAATTGTTGATAAAACAAATTTTGCAAGTTGTATGAACTTTTATGATTCAAAATTTTGAATTATTTTTGTAATGATTCGCACTAAGTTTTATATTTAATCAATTTCAAAAGGATTATTTTCTTCAAGCTCAGTTCCGCCCTACGATGAATCTATTTCAAAACGTGATTTCACGTAATTTCTATCATTCAACATCAATGACATAAGCCATGTCATATAGAGACATAATATGAGGGTAAAATGAGATAAAATGAGAGCATATCTATTTTAAAAAGTTATGTTTAAATGCGTTTTTCTGAATTTTATTGGTAAATTATTTATTTATACAGGAAATATATCATACTTGAAAAAATATGCATACGCAATGTTTTGTTTAAGGGGGATGTACAAGCCACATTGGATCAAGTTTTGTTTTAGGGGGATTTACAAGCCATATTGGATCAAGTCTGTTGTAAAATAAGAAATACCAAGAATGCGCTTAATACTCAACTAAACATGCCCAAAGTTACTAAAAGTGCTAATGCACTCATTACCTACTTTTAGAGACCAAAATTAGTAAATAATTAAGTTTATTTTGTTTTAATTAGGAGGAAATGAATCATGTTAGAACTGCGCAGCTACAGCGTTCACGAGATGTAAAATGCATTGAAAATAATGTCAGTTCGATTCATTGATAATATGGCTACAGAAATTTGTTTCGCTTTTTTTCTTCTCATTATCCATAATTCTTGAAAAATTGATTTTTCATAATGGGGTCTTCCTGAGGCCATGTGTTTATTTCGTCCGCCATTCCTCTGTCAAACAGAATTTGAATAACATTGATTTTAGAATAAATGCGACCATAATAACACCAAGACAAGAAATTACTAAGTAATTATCCTTAGGTAATATAGCTAACTACTTTTGTTGCATCGCATCGTCAGATTAATGAAAAAAACGCGATATTTGGCCATTAGCCCCACTCCAGCAAATCGGGAAAAAC
The DNA here is from genome assembly GCA_003671525.1 of Saccostrea glomerata. NCBI lineage: Eukaryota > Metazoa > Mollusca > Bivalvia > Ostreida > Ostreidae > Saccostrea > Saccostrea glomerata. The sequence continues at coordinate 239,419 of PRKT01000705.1, forward strand.
TGTTCTGTTTATCGCTCGAGTTTCCTCGTTAATATTATTCCACTGAGCACGTGGTTGGCATGTGCATTTATCTACTGTGCATAGATGCGTTTTCCTGTTAATTTGCTGGTTTGTTTAAAACCCAAGAAAAAAGATAAAAAATGTCCGAAACATATGTGTTTACGGCGGGTCTCTTTTCTGTGGTAATAGGGCACTGCAAGGAGAGTGCTTAGCATTTAATTTGAAAATGTTATACAATATGCGGTGCATGAAAAACAAATTGTAATTACATGTATTACATTCGGTAGGTTGGTACATATGTCTATTTTGTTTAGCAGTCAGATAGAAGGCAAATATAGGATTTCCTTCAGGCACCTCACATAAATAACTCAATCGTTTTCAATGACCCACACATTGTATGGAGTAATGTTTGGACATAAAAACACATCATGTCTCATTATGTTGACAACGTTGTAAGCTCTCACTTATCGAACATACGAAGTTTGATAAAAATATATAGAGCTGTTCCTTTAAAATTTAGAAGCAAGATCAATGTTTGAAAAGAATCGTCCATTGCATATTCTTTGTCTATCTTTGCAAAAAAAAGAGGCTTACCCGACCCCCACCCCCCAAAAATCCTATGGTTTTTTTTCAAAATAGCCAAAGCTTCAAAAATTTTTCATTATACTAAGTATGTGATGGAACATGTACTAGCTATAGCCTTATATTATAAATACCACTTGTTATAAAAAAAATTTGGTTGCCCTCTTTCCCGACCTCTGCTGAGAAATGTTCCGAATCAATTTTCTTTACATCCCATTACACTATATTTTCTTCTTCTTCTTCCGTCAATAAATATGTCTAAATTTTAAGGATTTTTTTCTCACCTATAAATACGGACCCAATAATTTTTCCCTGAGTTGGGAGGACCACCAAACGTCATTTTGAAGCTAGATGGTCTAAATTTTTTTCTTTACTCTGTAATATTGTAATTTTGACAACATGGGAAAATAGAAAAAAAGTTGTTTTTTTATGCAGTTAATCTCCTAACACACTCTAAATGATTTCATTCCTTTAGAAATGTTGCTCCGCTGTAATGAAAATTGTAAATGTTTATTTGACACAGTAGTATACGTGGGATGATCAAAAAGTAAAAACGATATCTTAGGTATTTGATAATTATATCATTGTTCATTCATTTATTATTACTTTATTCTTGAAATATTCAAGTATTTTTCAAGGTATAAATTGGAAGTCTTAAATAAGCAAATTGCTTAAAAAGAAACACATTCCTTTTCAAACTTGCTTTCACCGGGCAACATAAGTATCATATTTAACCATCTGCCTTCCTTCACTAAAAAGATCTTTTCAATCATTGATTGAAATTAAAGGAAGTCATTTATCTTAATAAACTGTGAACAAATTCTCATATAACAGTCGCTTGTTGTACGAGTTCCACTGAGAAAACCTTTTTTCGTTTCAAGTGACCTGCAAATTGACGTCATTTTCACATTGTGACGTCACAAACAAGGAGCAAACTTTATTCAGCATGTGCTATTTATAGAACTTGTGTATGGCTATGTGTGTACCAAATTTGTTTTTATTTTGCATTGTGGTTCTGTAGATATAGAGATAAATAGCGAACTTTTTGATCACCCCTCGTACTAGTAGGTTCTAAAACAAGGTCATTCATATCGATTTAATATGTCTAATTTTCTTTGTGTTTCATTGGTGATAATTAAAGTTTTGATAGATAATATAAGTTATCTGTGGCAGACTTACAAACTCTTAATTTTTAACTTTCAACTGTTCGATAATAATACTCAATAAATTATTTTAAGCCACACTACAACACATTTCCTCTTTTAAAAGTGTTCATACTATTTGAAATATTTTGCAACTGTAATTCTCTTCTACTTTTAAAGATTGTTATGTCCCTCCATATTAAGAAGAGGTCTGGAAAACAAAATTCTGTGCTAAAAATAGACCACGTGCTGCTATCCATGAACTACTTGCATGGTTCTTAACACTCATTTTGAAGACAACGGTACCTTGTTTTGAACTTGCAATTATCATTTAAAAGTGCAAAATTTAGATATGTTCTCAACAAATGGTTGTAGACAAAACATTAATGTACAGTTTGCATATTATTTGTTTTATTTTTTAAGTCTCGGCTGAATTCTGTAGCTGCGCAGTTCTAAGGAGCATATCAAACGCATTTTTCTGCAAAAGTATAGATTTTTTATGCACAAAATGCATTCAGTTTTGCATATTTATTGTATCTTTATCATAAGGACTTAAAATTTGATCAAAATATAATGTATTTTTGGCATTTGAAGAATTGTTTACATTTTGTTCTCACTGCAATTAATTTGGCCGGACATCCCCCTTTAGTATTAAATTTGTTTTAATTTTTGTGGAAATAAATAGTGTTGTTATTACATTTCGTAAAAATTAATTTTAAATCTTGACAAAGTGCATACCGTATGACGTATGTAACTGTTAAATTATTTATTTTGATTAGATACCTTATTTTTATGTACCCGGTAAATTGTAATTTTACACTGAATTTTGTAGATGTTTCACTTATATTTCGCATGATTTGCCCATGTGAGAAATGAGGTATCGGATAGTCTATCAATGTTGTGAATTATGGCCATTATTGAAAGGGATATTTTCTGTGATTAAACAGACATTCAGTTGTTAAATATAAACACATAAAATTTTGTATGAAAAACTGGAAAGAACGAGGATGAATTTAAGGTGTGACATAACATCCGTGAAATCCGTTTAACTTATTTTTATGACGTACAATAGGAAAAAATAACATCATTAAAATATGAATAATCAGAAATCTCTGTAAGAAAAATAATTATTCAGCTGTGACACATTTTCAGTAACGATTTAAAACATTGGAAAATCCTATGCATTAGTCATCTGGGAGCCCACTTTATGAATCGTGTTTATGCCATATGATCATCTGTTGTTTAATATAAAATAACCTTGATCCATTTAGCGTAAAGAACTTATATTTGGACAATATTTTGTCAATTACAGAGAACTCATCTGGACACATTTATGTCGCATTGTACATCATAACAATAATGAAACAGTACTCGTATTTTATCTTATTCCTGGGAATGTCTTTATTTTAAATGTCCATGCATCTATTAATGCTACAAGAGGCAAGCATTTAGCATGAAATAAGATGGCAATTATCGTTTTTATGAAACATATATTACGATTATCCATATGTTTTTTCACTCTCAAAATCAATTCAATAGTAAACAAATAATAAACATAAAAATATGTTCTAAATAATTATGATTATCATTTTTCTTACCTTGCCATTTTTAATCTGAGCGCAGTCCGTGGAGGAGAAATTACCAACAAGCTATACTCACTCAATGACAAGGTAACACAGATGTTAACGTTTTCATAATAGCAAGCAAATTCAAAGAACTGTCGTCCCCCCTTTCGGTGTCTTTATGGGTAAGATGACATTTTTATGACATATTGTGTGAAATATGAACGGCAGATCATATGTCATTCAGAAGTTATCGCCGAGATTGATTTTATTTTTACAATTAGGTCAATCGTAAGTTTACGTCAAACTTCAAGGTCAGAAATCAAAGCATTTCGGAAATATCTTGTCACAGGTAGTGCACATGTCAAATATGAAAGCCCTAGCTCTTCTCAGAGTCAAAATAAATATTTTTGAAAAAAAGGTCCAACTTTAGGTCAATTCAAAGTAATGCTTTTGTAATATATCAGAAACAACACCGGTATATATTTTATATAGTTTATCTAATAAGCACAAATATATACAGCCTGACTACATTGGATATCAGTAAGCAAGTAAGTGTCTTTGTACCAAAATCATTTATATTTTATAGTCTTTGGAGCCTGGGAAACAGGAAATGTAGGTGACTCAATTTCAGAATAATGTCAGTAGGTTACTGAACTCTGTGAGAGTCAGAGAGCTAACTTTGCTTACGTGTCAAATCAATTATAAACAGATTGTGATACAATTCTAGTAAATTCCAAAACATTACAGCTTTAATGTTTAAAAAGTAGGTCAAACTGCAAGGTCAAGGGGTTACAAATCATAGTATATTAAGGTCTTGTCACAGGTTATATACATGTATTAAATGAAAGCCTTATATCTTCTCATTCAAAGATATGACCAAGGTTAAAGATTTTGAAAAGTAGCTCAAACTTCAAGGTCAAAGTCACGAGGTCAAAACTCATAGTGTATCTTAAAGATTTTTCACAAGCAATACAGATGCTTGATATGAAAGCCCCATCTTTTTTCATTCAAAAGTTAGGGCAAATTCAAAGTATTGTTTATTTATTTGAAGTAGGTCAAACTTCAAGGTCAAGTCACAAGGTCAAAAATCATAGTATATGTAAAAAGGTCTTGTCACAAGAAATGTACATCTATAATATGAAAACCATATCTTTTCTCATTTAAAAGATATGACCAAGTTTAAAGTTTTTATGACTGACGAAAAGACTGACAGACGGACAGATGAATGAGATTCAATGTTCCCTCGTTTTCAAAAAAGCGGGGGACGATATTGCATATTCAAAAATTTTTTTGTACAAGTTATAGGCTCATTTTTCTTCTCAACAATCTGATTGATTGTATATTAATTGTTTAACTTTACTCTAGAGAATTTTTCCCTCATATGGAGACGCCATCGCTTGCCGATGAAGATCTGCAAATTTTCTCCTATGCTCGGCACTCAGGGTCATTGAGCAGGGAGGGACCTATTTCGTGCCAGCACCTACTGCGACACGGGACCTCGGTTTGTACGGTCTCATCCGAAGTCCCGGTCTCCACGTCCCACAGTGGGAGTCACGAACCTGCGACGTAAGAATTGACTCCTTTCTTCGCGACTCTAGAGCAGACGCTCTAACCACTGCGCCAGGCGGGTGACCTCAACAATCTGATTGATATATGAAAAATTTTTTGAACAAATCCAGATATACAATTGCTCCAGAGATATATCAAATGGCTACACAATACATATTTTAATCAATTTCCATGTATTAAATTAGACAAAAATAAACATACATCCATCTAATAAATAACACTTAATATGAAAAAGTAATAAAATTAGAATATAATATTACATAATTATATATACAAAATATAACGAAAAAAAAATAAAATCAAATCTATAAATAGACATTATAATTCTAAAGTTTCTAGATGTTGTAATGTATTCAATTAACGTCAACTGTTATGAATGTGCACGTGACTGCCAGAATTGCTAACTTCTTTTAGGTGACCTATCCCACCTCTGGATATTTCAAGGGGTCTGTGTTTTATATCCTGTTCACAGTTTTGTATTCTTTGGATTTTTCAACAATCGTTCGTTATTTACATCTTTTTCATTTTGTTGTATTGTGCAGACATGAAATATGATATCAAGATAAATACCAATACTGAGTAAATTTCAAAGCAGATGTGAGGATGCAAATGGCAGGTGTTTACGTCATTTCAGATTTATGACATTTGCTATCTCATTTTTAATTTCTCAAATCACAAATTCTTCAAAGAAACTAATTTTGTAATTACAACTCACGATATTGTCCTCTTCTAGTTGAAAGTTAGACAATAAAGGAGGAAAGGTTTAAAAATCGGGGATATCAAACATGAGTTTTCTTAATAACTTTCATTTAAGAATGAGACCATTTCTCTTTCGATTTTAGTCTAGACTAAAGAAAAATTATATTTTAAAAAGCCATACTTCATACTTAAACAAAGATTCAGTAATTGATGCATTTTGAAAGGCGTGTCTACAAAATCAAGTAAATGAGGGGTAAAGAGGGGTAAAGAGTTTTATATCTATTAAACGAGACCTTAGCTCAGCTCATACAACACAAATTACTAACAGTTTTCCGATCATTTTTCACTCTTGTCAATTTTACGCCTTTTCCAAACAGATAAAAGACTAAATCAATGTTACCTCCTCTGGAAGAAAAATCTTAAGCATTCTGTCCATTATTGTCTCTTACATCTAGTAAATAAGGATAATTATCGACCAAGTACTTACACATATCAAGTTGTCCGTTACAACAACATTGATGAAGAACAGTTTTCCCATCATTTCTTTTGGAATTGATATCTGAGCCTTTTTCCACCAAAAAGTTAGATAAATTAATATTGCCTTGACAAGCTGCACAATGTAAGGCATTCTCTCCGTTGTTGTCTTTGACAACTATCAAATGAGGATAAGTTTTGACCAAGTATCCACACATTTCTAGATCTCCGTGTCTACAACATTTGTGAAGCACAGTTTTCCCATCGTTTGTTTTGATTTCGATGTTAAAGCCGTGTCCCAACAGAAAGTTAAATAAATCAATGTTTCCTCCCCAAGCTTCATCAAATAAGGCATTCTCTCCATTGTTGTCTTTGGCATCTAGTAGATGAGGAGAAGTATTGACCAAGTACCTACACATTTCTAGTTTTCCATTCATACAACATAAATGAAGCACTGTTTTCCCATCATTTCTTGTCGTTTCGATGTTTAAGCCTTTTCCTATCAAAAAATTAACTATTTCAATGTTACCTACATAGGCTGCATAATGTAAGCAACTTTCTCCGAAATTGTCTCTGACATGTAGTAACCGAGGATAACTATCGACCAAGTTTTTACACATATCAAGTTTCCCATTTATACAGCAAAAATAAAGCACAGTTTTCCCCTCATTTGCCTTGGTTTCGATATCTAAGCCTTTCCCCACCAAAAAAGGAACTGAATCAATTTGACCTCCGCAGGCTGCATAATGCAAGGCATTTCTTCCATCGTTGTCTTTAGCATGTAGCAAACGAGGATATGTATTTACCATGAACATACACATATCTAGTTTTCCGTTGTTACAGCATTGATGAAGCACTGTTTTCCCATCATTTCTTTTGGTTTCGATATCAAAGCCTTTTTCTAACAGAAATTTGAGTAAATAAATGTTACCTCCCCAGGCAGCATAATGTAAAGCATTCTCTATATCATTGTATTTGACATCTAGAAACTGAGGATGAATATTGACCAAGTACTTACACATGTCTAGTTTTCCCTTTATGAAACATTGGTGAAGAAGCGTTTTCCCATCTTTTGCTTTTGTTTCGATATCCAAGCCTTTTTCCAACAAAAACGCAAACATCTCAACGTTACCTATCCAGGCTGCATCGTGTAAAGCATTTTCTCCATTGTTGTCTTTGGAATGTAGTAAGAGAGGATAAGTATTGACCAAGTACTTACACATATCAAGTGTTCCGTTCCTACAACATAAATGAAGGACATTTTTTCAATCATTTCTTCTAGTTTCGATATGTAAGCCTTTTTCCAACAGAAAAGTGACTAAATCAGTGTTGCCTCCCCCAAATTGCTTCATGTAAGGCATTTTCTCCATTATTGTCTTTGAATCTAATAAATGAGGATAAGTATTGACCAAATACATACACATATCCAATTTTCCATGATTACAACATTGGTGAAGCTCTGTTTTTCCATCATTTCTTTTGGTTGCGATATCAGATCCCTTTTCCAACAGAAAAGTGAATACATCAATATAACCTAGCCAAACTCCATCATTGTCTCTGATATCTATTAGATGAGGATAAGTATTGACCAAGTACTTACACATATTTAGTTTTTTATTCATGCAACATAAATGAAGGACTGTTTTTCATCATTTCTTTTGCTTTCGATATCTAAGCCTTTTTCAACCAAAAAAACGACTATATCAATTTCACCTCCCCAGGCTGCTTCAAGCAAAGCATTATGTCCATAATTGTCTTTGACATCTAGTAAATGAGGATAAGTATTAACCAAGTACTTACACATATTAACTTTTCCGTTCTCACAACATAGGTGAAGCACAGTTTTGCTATGATTTGTTTTGGTTGAGATGACGAAGTCTTTTCCCAACAGGAAGATTAACAAATCAACGTTACCTCCCCAGGCTGCATCATGTAAGGCATTCTCACCGTTTATGTCTTTGACATCTAGTAAATTAGGATATGTATTGACCAAGTACCGACACATATTTAGGTTTCCGCTCATACAACATTGGTGAAGTACAGTTTTCCTTTCATTCGTTTTTGTTTCAATATCAAACCCTTTTTCCAACAGAAATGTGAATAATTCAATGTTTCCTACCCAGGCTGCATCATGTAAACCATTCCTTCCATCATGCTTTTTGACATCTACTAGATGAGGATAAGAATTGGCCAAGTATTTACACATATCTAATGTCCCATTCCTTAAGCAAAAATAAAACACATTTTTTCCATCATTTGTTTTTGTTTCCATATCAAAACCTTTTCCAAGCAAAAATTTGACTAAATCAATATTACCTCCCCAGGCTGCAAAATGTAAAGCATTCTGTCCATCGTCGTCTGCAATTTCTAGTTAATAAGGTAAATATTCACCAAGTACCTACACATATCTAGTCTTCCATGCCTACAAGCTATATGTAAATGTGTACTCTGATCATCAGGAAATGTTTGGTTTACACCCTTTTCTATCAAGTATTTATACTGTTCTATGTTTCCAGATTGTGATGACCAGTGTAAAGAGATCGACATTCGCTCTCATTATAAAATGGAGAAAGCAATACAGGATACGTGTCACAGATTTACCTCACTAGGTCTAGTTTGCCGTTTAGACAAGCATAGTGGAGGACGGTTAGTCGATTATTAGTCTTTTGGTAGGGGGCCACAACCACTCAGAATTAATTTTTTAAACATTGTCTTGTCCCCAGAATATGCGACAAAATGTAAAACGCTTCCACCGTCGTTATTTCGCACATCAAGTAACTGTGGGTAGCGTGCTAAAACTGGCTTAATGAGGTGATTTTGACCAAAAAAGCAAATCTCATGGAGAAGACCGCATTCAATGTCATTTCACTCGAAATGATTAGAAAATGCTCTTTCTGTGAGGTCTACATTATCAGTAAAGCGATAGAGCATATCTAAATTTCCAGTTTGTACAGCATAAAAGCAAGTTTTCAAATTATACTTAACGTTAGAAGTTAGTAGTAAATCAACAATATCTTTCTGGTTGTCCGCACATGCTTTATTTAAAGACATATATCTTTGCTCCACTGATGATAAAGACAAGAGATAATTAACCCATAAAATACTACCAGACACACAAAAATGAACTAACATTGTTTGTCCACGACTATCAGAATACTCTTTTAGCCCATTCATTACAATTTCATCATTTCTACATTTACTCAAGAAGTCTCATCTTCCCAAAGTTGAAGACGTGAAATTGTTCGAAAGGCAGCGACAGACCTTTCCTCTAGCATTTCTAGCAATTGCTTAATTATAGTGTGGTAAGTATCTTCGATGATTCCAACAGAATTCCAAGACATTTTGTTACAAGTCGCCAACCTCTCTAGAAGTATAAAATCACAACTCTTGATAATTTCTTGTGGATAATAATTGACTAGACACTTAAATAAACTATCTTGTACTGAGCTATGACTAAATTTATATTTTCCATCAATGGTATCGTACGTCATCGTGATTGAAATGATAAATAGAATTCTGAAAACTCCTTAAGGATGCCCCTTTAGCTCCTATTATTTTCAGTGCTTCTTTTTTCCGAGTTATGTCTCTTTCAGGAGTTTGCAACAGACTCTCCTTCACACTTCCACCACAAAGAAGAATGTAGACCAAAACTGCCATTTTGCATACGTTTCTGTCCAGCCTTTGTTTTATATATTTTTCTAAGTTTAGAATAGGATCTTTAAAGAAACCAAGGGGATCTTCAGAAAATGTAGGATTATTTTTCAAGAGACTACAACATTGGGGGATTCCTAATGTATTCCCTATTTTAGCAACATCCATTACTGTATTTGATTTTAGATATTTATCAAGACCATATCTAGTTAATAATTCTATTATTTCGGAGTTTTGGAGTTGAAAGTCACCGTAAGAAAGGTCAACTGATGACTTATCCAAAAGTAAATCTGCATTTATCTTGTCTGTCGCTTCATTGTAGATATCAGTTCTGATTGTTAAAATTAAAGCATTTCCCTTACAAGCGGTATCATTATTTCACATAGCTTTGATTAAATTTAACTTGGCGTCAAAATTATCGACCTCATTTGATAATGAAAATTCCCCGAACAAATTATCTAAAAATAAAGCGATATTTGAAAATGGAGAAACCGAACCAAATATATCTTGAACAGTAAAGATCTGGAGTGGAAACATTCCTTTCCTCTGTAATTCTGCTAGGACGTGCATGGCTATTGTGGTTTTTCCGGCTCCCGGGTTACCTTTGATCACGACAAACCTATTGGTCTCCAGAAGTTCTAATACTCTTGGAATTGCGCTTGTGTAAACAAATACTTCCCTGATTTTTGTTCTTGATTTTCCAAGGCAATTCTTGTTGTATCAAAAAATGTTCAAATAACACAGTTTAAGTCGAATACGATTATTTTTGTCATTATTCATTTTTATAACTTTAATGATTGTTTCCTTACCTCTATAAAAAAAAAGAATTATAAGACTCAGGTCTTACCTATCTTTGCAATGATGCTATTCTCTGAAAAAAGGGAAAAAAGATAAGACTTAAATTATTTTTCATGCTTTATTATGAATTCATCTTGCACTTTTAAGTAAGCTTTACTGTTGAAGATTTATATGCAATTAGAGACATTTCATTTATACCTTTTTAGCATTTGATAATATTCATCCTTTTCATTTGCTTGTTATGTTATTGGCTTATAAAGATACATTATGTTATCATATTATACATAATATATATATTTTTTTGTAAGAAAAAACTAAGAGAAGCAAAGAATTCCTTCCTAAAAATCAATGTGACTCTTCAAATTAATTTTTTTTGTATTGAATTGTTACTAGTATGTCTTTCAGCATACGAGATTTAGGTATAATGATTACTGGAAATTTTAATCAATGCAAATAATACGGTCAAAAAATGAGAAGGTATATAGCAAGTTCGTATCCCTGCATTCAAAAAGAAAATTGTCAGACATACATGTAGATCTAGTTTTTATGTTCTTGTATTATTACATAGGGGCATTTTGCAAATATCACATTGAATGTTCTGTTTTGTTATTTTGAACCGAAAATAAATATCTAATTTTAATGTGTTAAAGGTACTTGGACACAGATTTGAAGTTATTATTTTCTCTATAATATTACGACTTATATATTTTAATAGCATTTCACACAATCTTAAGAGACACTTCCATTACAAATATTCTGTAACAAAGAACTAGGTTCACTTTAAGCATAAAATGGCCCTGTTCTTAGATATATTTATAAACTATCACCCTCTTTCTCAATTCATATATCAAAATATTTTCAATTGCAAATGTTTCCCTTTATAAATCACTCCTGAAAGCAATGCGTATCTATAACTGTATAAATACAGGTTCCTTGACCGTCATAAACTTTCGATGTAATTTCTCAGTGACGTCATAAAGAGTCGACGAGCAATTAGTGAATTAGTGAATTACATACCGGTACATGCCGTTTGTATACGTACGTAACATAATAACGTAAATTATAACATACATGGGTTTGAAAAATAAAACATTTCACACGTAAAAAAAAACAAAAAAAAAGACTGGGGGATCTGGTATTCGTCCACGACACCTGTATATTAGAAACCCACTAGTACTGAGACATCGCACAGTACACATTATTATGCCCCTAGAATTTGGGGGGGGGGGGGTTGAAGAAAATGACATGAACTTGACATTTTAATTCGCACATGAGACATGTTTGATTTTTGTCACAACACACTCTATCGTTAACTTCCCTTACTTATGCAGCAATATACCTTCATCACTTGCATACGAAGTTGGTTCGATACAACTTTTAGCTTTTCATTAAGGCATAGTTTTCTATTTATAGACGTCATTTGACGTCGTTTGTTTGTTCCTTTTTTAGCTTAGGACTCAGAATCGCTCAGACCCAAACGGACAGATAGTGGTCACAGAACCGTAGCCCACTGAGATTGCAGGAACAGCAAGGACAGCAAGAACTGCTTTCATGGATCACTTGGACTGCTCTGGGACAACTGTGAGACAATTCTTGGACCTCTGTGGTACTGCCACTGCCGTCAATCATGATAAAATATGTGTTTTGTTAATCTCAAATACATTTCTAAACATGTGCATTTATTCACAGTTTAAATCCGTCCGTTTTACATAATGGTTACGTCAAATATTACAAACAAAGGTACATGTAGATGGTTGGATAATATGTTTAGAACTTATTTAATTGGGTTCATTGTAGAATTTTCGGATCGTCTTTGGACTTTACCTTTGCCAATATAATGGAACAATGTTTACAGCTTATTCATTTTAAAACCTAACACTTCAGAAGGCCAATCTGAAAAAATTAAAATAGTGCTTCAAATTAATGCATTTAAAATCCTGTATAAGAACATTGTTTAATTTTCTTAATACATATAGACATCGATCAGATAAATACTAGTCCTATTGTTATTATTGAAACAATGATCTTTTCAACAAATACAATATATTGTTAAGCCGACTAGTGACTGATCGATCATTATTGTTAGGTCATTATATACATGATAAATTGTCTACGGATTTTCGGATTAGCTAATTCCCTCAAGGAGCACACAGCGGTTGTGTCCGGTCGACAGGGGATGATTACTCTGCCATGACACTTGATATCACTTTTGATTAATTAGAAATCCACATTTGGTTTGCATTGTTTCATTGGTTTTCTAAGATTGACTACGCCACTATATTGAGGGTTTTTTCCGTATTTCATATACACTAAAAAGGACATGAAGAAACTTCCTAAACGAAACAAAAAGTAAATATGGTAAAGTTTCAGTCCACTCGTCTTTTTCTGAATGTTAATGTCTACTCTTTAACAATTTTGATAGATCATATACTAAAAAAAATTTGATTTTTTTTCTGTCTGGGATTCTTTGACCCCCATAAACGAAACAAAGAGAAAATGAAAACAATGCAATTATATTACGCATTTGTCTCCGATAAATGTAATATCATTTTTATTTATGAGTTCTCTCTTTTGTCGGAAATTATGCAATATTCATTGAAGCTATTGCAAAAATGTTATAAAAAAGAATGCAAACTCACTGGTTTCATTTTGTGACTGAAATTGTTGATAGCTAGTCAAGGACTGAACAGTATTTTAACGGAACTCAATTTCTTGTATTTAAATAGACATTCAAAACACCTTTTAAGGAATTACATTACAAGACCCTAATAGATCAAGGTTCTTGATTTGCACGCTCCAAGCTTCCAGTTCTTCTATCTTCTGAAAAGATCATGGAATATTTATTCATGTTTAGAATTAAACAAATATCTGTTATTTATAAATACAAGAATGATAATGATTAAAAAAAGATTTTACGTCACACCAAAAGTACATCTGAAGAAGGTTCTTAATATTTCTTAGTAGGGAATGTGAAAATAGTAATTAAGCCATAAGGAATCTGGACGTTACTGATTGATATCAAGTCTATGGCATTAATCCTTAAAACTTGTTCTCAGATATTTATCGAACTTTTAAAGATGTGTTTATTTGTTTTTTAAACTATATTGTACATTTACTTTTTATAAAAGTTTTGAAATACTTATTGTTAGGCCTTTGATTCTTCCGTTTACCCGACTATAACAAGGAGCACAAAGGCGGGTGTGCCAATCGTCAGAGGATGCTTACCTCAAAACATGTATCACATTTGATGTTTTAGATGTCCCAGTTATTCTCCGCTCCAGAGTTGTATTGCTTTAATGGACTTACTCTTTGTTATCTCTAGATTTGATTTAAGCCACCAAATATGTATCATTCCTGGTGGACATACTGTCACCGGGTATACTTGTAGTTCGGTACTTCTTCATTGATGAAGAAAAGTAGATATATCGTTTTTCTGTATGTAGCAATGATAATGATTATAGTATTGGGAATCTTTTAAGCCCACTTGGCAGTAATGTGAATGTGATAGGACTTTTTACCATTAATGAGAGACATCGGTCTTACAAAAACATTTTACACCTGATGTCTCTTTTAATTCAGTACTACCTTAAGAAAATACTAGTAAATTGTCAGAGCTTCATGAAATTCGTACCAAACTTTCCTCTGTCCCTTTAAATGTTCTAAATTGTCTTTTTGAAAAGATCAAGAAAAGTCCATATTTTGATTCATTGTTACCAGAATACAGGCTTGGATCCGTGATTGTGGATATTGCAAATTATAGCCTTTCTTAAAACTTCACGTTTAAATGTAGATAACACTGCTCAAGCAGCCTGTTTGTTCCTTAAACTTCGCCAGAATGGAACTAATTGACGCAGTAAATATGAGTAATATTTTTACTCCTTCAAGTCATGTATATCACCATAATTCAAGTTGAACACCACACCTAGTACTTTTTACAAATAAATACATCGCTTTTTGCTTTCACAGTTTGTACCAATCACGTGAATTGTGAGCAAAATGTTTAAAATGAGACTAGTGCAAAGGCATATGCTTGTTTTTTGGAGGAAAAAAATGAAACACATTAAGAAAGTTTTACATCCTCTGTCCTAAATGTCTGGGAGTAAGTTTGTTCTGTTTGAGAAGCATTAGTAATTTTACCGATAATTCGTACAAAAGCTAATTATAACTATTCCCGCTTAAATTCTGTTATCAATAAAAATAATGTTAATATGCAGACCAGAATAAGTTCCCAGCATATTTTAAAATTATACACTATATGAGCAATTGATATTACTTATTTCAGCTCTAACAGACTATGTACAGCTAGTATATGCACTCACACACACCAATGATATATTTTCAATGAAATGTGAAGATAACGAGCAGTTATCAAGTCCAATCAAACCATAAAAACTATGAACAGAACAAACACAGACCTCTATAGAAAGAGAATGGATCATGTTCTTCGCTCCTTTCAGGATTGAGCATCTGCTGTCAACCTTTTGCACTTTCCATGTACTGTAGATTGGCTGATAATCACGTTGGTTTTAATTTCACTATATTCGCGATTCACTATTTTCCTGCGATATTAAACCCATCGTGAAAGCTATCATTAGTTTTCAAAAACGTTTAAATGCTTATACGAAATTTAAATTAACTAGAGCAAAGCTCGTTGCAAAGCAACGAGAAGGTCTTTCGCCCTGTTTGACCGGAAGTAACTTTCATTTTTACAAAAATGAGTAATAGCGTCCTAAAAATGTTTAAATCCTCTACTTCTATGTTATTTAATGCAAAAATCAGCCATTTTTTGCTACTTCCGGTTTGACCGGAAGTGACGACGACGGACGGAAAATTAATTTTATGCTCCCATTGACAGATGTTAGCCAAAAACTTGTCAAAAATGGCAAAATTTGCGTTTTCCGACCACTTCCGGATTGGCCGGAAGTGACGTCGCCGTACGTGTTTTGACGACTTCAATAGATTTAGCTTGACATTTTGAAGTTAAAAAATAAAATATGAGTAATTTTTGGCTCTTTTAAGCGTTCTAATTATTGACCCCTATATAGCGCCATTTTGAATACAGAAATCGAAAAACAAAAACCGATGTGCACAACTTCAATCCTTCTATTATCTAAAATCAGTAGAATTTCTGTTCCAGCTTTAGCTATCTCTGAGCCTTTGTCTGGAAACGAAAGCCTATAAATTTCCGTTTAAAGGGAAATAACTCAAAACCGGAAGTGACTTTTTGAAATTTTCGACAGCATTCTGATAGAGTTAAGTAACTTCTAGTACCCCTGATAATTTGAGCGAAATCAATTGAGAAATGAGTGAGATATGAGGCTTCAAAGTTGGCGTCTAGGAAGTAGAAGAAAAAAAAAAGAATAATAATATTTACCAACAGAATCAGTAGAAGGTCTTCCGTTGGAAACGGGAGACCTTAATTAAAACCATCGCAATAGGTAATTTTTTTTAGAAATCTTGAAATTTTAACACCGTGGAATTAAAACGACTTACAGTATTCTATGAACTGATCGGGAAAACAGGAAAATCCGTAGACATTCTAAAAGTATGATCCAACAATTTGTTTATGAAAGATGTTTGTCAACATTTGACTGAAGGTTATTTTATCGTCTGCAGAACTTGCAAAATTTTGACTGAACAGAATTCTAGATATCCTTGTATCATCAACTTATTTTTCGATAACATGTCTCATTTAAGAACCCTCTCTACACCGCATACTAAAGAGTTCTGATTCTATGGTATTTTTGTAGTTAGAGTGATCTGCCCTTAGATCTAAATTCTTAAAATTAGAAATTCACAGTTTTTTTTTTACACAATTTGTAATCAATTCAGGTATTCTAAACTTTTTAAAAGGCCGAGATAAATTAATTGAACATGTCATTTACATGGATTTTCTCTATAGAAGTAAACAACAGTGATTTCTATTTACTGAAACTGTGTTGTGTTTGAATATTTTTCCTGGTGGTCGATGTCACGCACCATATGTTGAAAATCATATAAATAAGCTCATAGTAACACCGTTATAGAATATATTTTTCTCAATATCCAAAAAAAATTTTGTACTGGTGTAGAGAGGGTCCTGAAACAATTGATCGTATCTAAAACATGTTTTTTTGTGTATCAAATCAACTTAAAGATAGGGCGAGGTGGACGAGGAAAAAATTGAAGTCATCACGTTTACTTTTTAACCATAAAGTTGAGTTGCTTGGTTACCATTATAAAATTGACGTCTTTTACTAGTAAAACATCCATTGGTTAATATTGAAAAACTGTGGTGTTATTTTTTTTTTAATTTCAAGTTCGATGGGATAAATCGAATCAACGTAGAAATGAAAATGTATATTGTTACTTGATAAAACGTCGTAGATATATTTACATCTCAGATGAAAGGCAGTAGCAAACTATTTTTATTGATTTTTTAAAATATATTTTATTTATAAGAATTTAGTCAATTAAGGATAAAATAGTTAAAATGGTAAGAGCCTTAAAAACTGCAGGTTAAATAAGCTTTTATAATTTCAACTATTAAAAATCTAGAATATGAAAATTAAACAGTATTTAATTTTTTTCTCCAAATAACACATTTTTTCAACCAGGCTGCATCGTCCAGACGTTTATTTCATGTTATATTAAGAGTTAAGAGTCAATAAACCATGGGTTCTGATTTCAAGTCTGTTTTATAATAAACTCCATGCAATATTTTTAGGGAAAGAAGGGTAAAGATAAAACAAATTTACAGGTGAAAGATAAAACCTAGCACCCATAAAAACGCCCGAATATCGATAATATATTGCAACTATGTTATGCAAAGATTATTTACATACAGATCCCATGTAATGTTTAGTGTTTTGATTTGATTCTCTTAAATTTATACGCGTATTATGAAAACATGAAGGTGAATATATAGTATACTACATTAAGGTAAGAAAATATAAAAACTTTTTGCTAAAAAAGACATTGTGTAAGTGGGTATATTTAGTCAAAATATAAATTCAATGAAATTGATAATTAAAAAAAGACCGGTTTTATCTCTCCGGAAACGACGTCTCAAGTGGGGTTTTATGTTCAAAAAGTGGCCTGTCTGTCGTCTGAAGTACGTAAACTTTTCACTTTTTCTCAAGAATCACATTGCTAATTTCATCCAAACCGACCACAAAGCATCCTTGGATAATGGGGATTTAACTTTATTCACGGAAAGTGCTGTGCTCTCCTTCAGGGGGAGACAATAAAGAATTCGTGAAAATTTGGGGACAATTTCTTCTCAAGAACCACTGGGCAAGAAAAGATTAAACGTAAGTGGAGGCTTAATTACATATTCTAGATTAAAATTTATTCATATCATAATCCTGGGGGTAGGGCGGGGCCATAAATTAAGGAGGGGGCAAAGTAATACACAGAAATGTATAGGTAATGTCTTTTAAAATCTTTTCCTCGAGATCAGCAAAGCCATAAATAGTCATATTATGATACAAGTACAAATGTATATTCAGGTAGTGTTAATTCAAGTTTTTCCAATCATGACCTCCTGGGGTTAGGGAAGAGCCACAATAGGGAAGGGTAGATAAGTCATTATTTATCATATCTGAAGTATCCTCAGATAGTGTGATGATGAAACTCTCCCCTTTATAAGGAATGGTGAGTGAAATCATTTAATATTTTTGAGAATTTTTTTCTCTTTGAATATGTAAAAATAGTGTAAATCCAAATTTTGTTTTTCAAATCATGACCACTATATATAATTATCAACTGATATTACATATTTCAGCTCACACAGACTAGTCTATGCGCTTGCAATTTTGATGTAAATTGGGAACACGCTTTTCGTTCTAGCGATATTCTTTACATTCCTTGTCGCTGTGCAACTCCTAACGCCTAGATAAATTCGATCCTTTTCTTTACATTTGTTTCAAATATATTTTTCTTTTACTTTAATTGATTACATATAAGAATGGGGATGGTTTAATGTTTTCTGAACATTTTTTTATTTTTATTAAACCAGTGAACTGACTCCTCTAGATCACTTTTACTGTGTAAATTAACTGTGTGAATGTTTTCAGAATTTTCAAAATATCATGATTTATTGGAAACTTATTTAAATTTCAAAATGACCAAAATTGGATCGAGGAGCAGGTAAAATTTTCGCTGTTACATTTATTATAAAACAATGTTTGTAGTCATATCCTCTGTGAAATTGTGCAAAACTTTCTGGACTTCTAAATATAGAATTGTTACTGTAACATCATTTAATATTCTGAATTATAAGTTAATATTTTGCTTCCTTGATAAGAAATTACCTTCAGAAGGAAGCAGTACTCATTGAAAAGTGCCAAAAAAGATGACGTGGTATAATCACGGAACACCAGTTAAAGATACAGCTCTATGTTGTACATGTACTTTAGAAAACTCCAGAAAAACTCTTAAAATGCTGGAACAAGCCGAAATATATCCAAAAACCACTAAAGTGATAGAGAATCTGTATCAGACAACTGTGAGATAACGGATTATCTGTTTAAAAAAAAGTTATGAAAAAGTTCCAAAAAATTAATAAGGTCATGGTAAGAGTGAGGCGATTCACAGATGCAAAAAATATAACAGAGATAAACAAAATAATCCAACTGAAATAATTGTTAGCAAAATAAATTTCAAATGATAGAGAAAAGTTTTTAATGTGAGCACTGGAATTGGCCATAGTGTGAAATGTACGGGGAGAGTATTTTTGAGAACCTCATGATGTATGTTTTTGACGTTACGAATATGTTGCATTTGCTAAATTGTTGATTCTAAAATCAAGCAACATGACTTCTTGCACAATGCATGTTAATTCAGACCTTCCTTAAGGTCACGATCTAGTAAATGAAAGGTGCCTACAGATTAATCAAATTTGAGAATTAAATTTCTTTAATGTTCGTTTATAACTTTAGTTTGATAAAATAAGGTGTTTCGGGCATAATTTGTAGGTAAATTAGATGAAAAATTGTGTTTTAAACTGTTAATTTTAATGAAAAAGTAGGCAAACCAGTCATGAATATGGGAGTTTTTTCTATATCAGACAAAGGAAATGTATCCAGGTTACCTACAGTCTCTCAGAAAACGGTAATTTGCATGTTCTTGGCCTCTTCTTTAAAATGATATTAAAAAACTTAATTCGGTAATAACCAATATTTGCCCCCCAAATCAAACTTTGATGGAGATATATTAAATTAAGTTCTTAAATAGGGGAGAATATGCTGACTTCGAAGAACTGAATATTTTCATAAGTAATGACGCCATATGTACGTAATGACGTCACAAACATGAAGTAAATTTCATTTTTTTTATGAATTTTACAGAAAAATGTACATATTTCTTCCATATTTTGACTAAAAGTCACCGAGCGCATGTGTGTTCAGGATCAATATTTTGATATTAATATAGTTCTAAGCATCCTCAGTTAGTGGAAATTCAAATCTGCAATAAGAGAAAAGAGTCATAAACGTAGGAAAAAATCTTTTAATTTTTTTTTGTTCAAGAACAGCAAAGTCATGATTAGTAATATTGATAAGGGATCATCCTG
Organism: Saccostrea glomerata; assembly: GCA_003671525.1. Taxonomy (NCBI): domain Eukaryota; kingdom Metazoa; phylum Mollusca; class Bivalvia; order Ostreida; family Ostreidae; genus Saccostrea; species Saccostrea glomerata. The sequence goes on from PRKT01000705.1 coordinate 259,452, forward strand.
AGGTAGTGTAAATTAAAGTTTGCCTCCTTGCTCCAATTTTGAAATGATTACTCGCTCCTCCTACCTAAAGTGCTCAGGTGAGCGATGTAGCCCATGTGCTTCTTGTTTTCATTTTCTTCTCTTGCCTCCTTGCTCCAATTTTGAAATGATTACTCGCTCCTCCTACCTAAAGTGCTCAGGTGAGCGATGTAGCCCATGTGCTTCTTGTTTTCATTTTCTTCTCATACAGGCACCATAAGATAAAACAAAACAAAATAAAACGAAATCAGTCAACAAGACAAGATTTTAACGGCAACACAGTACATATGTATATGTATTGATAGAATGGGGAATTATTGCTGCAGAAGGCAACACTCTCAGCATAGATACATTGAGACATTGAGCTATAAGGTATGGCAATAATTTAGTTTTAAAAATAATACATGCAATGAAATATTGATTGATTGTATGTTATTTAACCTCCCTCTTGAGATTTTTTCATTCATATGGAGACGTCACAATATGCCGGTGAAGGGCTTAGAAATTTATATCTATACTCGGCACTCAGGGCCATTGAGCAGTGAGGGCTCTTTATCGTGCCAACGCCTACCGTGACACGGGACCTACGTTTGTAAGGTCATATCCGAAAGACCCTTGACTTTCACTTTTAGTGCCGAGCGCTTGGCGAATGAACAGTCGCTACCTATTTTTACGTCTTAGGTATGACGCGGCGCCGCGAACGAGAATCGAACCCGGGCCTCCCGATGACGAAGCGAACGCTCTATTACTAGGCTACCGTGTCCGGTCTGAAATAAAATACGAAGATAGGGATCATTAATCAGGCTCAAAACCATTGAACAATAAAGAAATATATATCATAATAGCTGTTCCTTACTCGTGTACGACTGAACGTGTGCGTTCAACTTTATTTGTCACAAGTCCTAGTAATGAAATGTTGTATATGTTCTGTAAATATTCAACGGATTTGAAAGAAAGGACTTGTTTGTGTCAATTGTAACATTTCAAATTGGTTTTAACTTGTTTCAACAAAGATACTGTTACTTCTTAGCGGTAGTAAAATATGAAATTTGTGCAATTTTTCCAAATTTTAGACCTATCATTAAATGTATTTTTTTAATTGTTACCATACATAACATCCCAGATGAAAGGATAATTACCTGATATGGATTCTGAATTTGCAATTAACTCTCGATCGGTACTTTGGAGCACGCACTGGTACAATGTTTTGTTTTGTTTTTTGTTTTTGATTTTTCCATCATGCAACCAATGGATTCACCGATGATCATCTCCAAATATTTATATTCTTATAACGTACAATACTTCATGTCTTTCATCTTCACAGCTAGAAAATCACCAAATGTTTGAAATTATCAAAACATAGTTTTAGAAATTAAGAAATAGTTCTTACCTTAAGTTCCGAATGTGTTCGCAAAAAAGGAAAAATATTTGTGGATAATTGATGGAAGCGAAAACTAATCATGGTTTTCCGTATTTGGTTATAGCTTGAAACAGACGGTAATAGAGGCAATGAAATAGCTGGATTTCCTCTTAATGAAAGAAAGGACAGTATTGAAATAATACATGAAAAGAACAAGGAAGGTGGACCACCGAATTATGAACACAACGATTCTAGCAGCGAAGACAGCTTTCAAATGGTAAATTTTTAGACTTGACAGAAGTAAAAATATATATAAAAGAATTTTTGCAACACAGGATTGCAAGGTATCATTGACGTTTGGTCATTGTATGCTAAATTTTATCTTTCATCTGTACTTTTGTTTTATCTCCAACTTCTTTCACTACAACTATTAACTTTAGGTCTATATCATAAATGTATTAGTGCAATATAGAATCCAGAGATCAGGATATTTGGATTACTAAGATTTTTCTGCCGACACCACGTAAGCAACATCAACATGTGGGGGAGGGATACAATCTTACAGAACAATCTTCACAATGTAAAAAAAAAAATAAATAAAAGACGCATTTTGAGGGGGCCAAACTGTATCTACAAGGTGGCGATAAAAAAAAACAGGGATAATTTTCATAAATGAAATAAAAAATCAAGTCATTTATCTATGGGGAAAAAAATACTGACGCTTGGATTTAAAAAGTAGAGTACTCGTATATACTGGTATATTTTATCAGGGAACACAACTGTTAGTGAGAATTCCTTTCTATTGTTATGTGTATACAAGAAAATTGTGGTGGGAAATATGACTTTTACATTTCAATCGTTGATGCTCTTGAAGTATGAAAAAATCAAAATGCAATTATTAATCGAGTTTTTTTGTAACTGCAATGATAAACACTTCTGAATTAACATTTTACTGTGTTTAAAATTTATTTCCTAAAACAGTCTTTTGAATCTGTTTTGTTTTAAAATAGCTATTTGGAGGATGCATGCCAGATTCTACCAACACAAAAGAAATGACTCAGCTGCCAGTCACTCTTCCGACGGTACAAAGCCCACCACCACCTCCACCACCGCCGGTAGCTCCTGTGTAATTCTCAGCAATACCCGATGGCTCCTTTATAATTCATACCCATTCATATATAGGCTTTATTTATTCTTTGAAAAGGAAAGTCCCACATAATGGACTGAAAATTGTAACGCTTGGATTAAAATTAAAATTTCAAAAAATAAACACTCTAGTATCCTTATATTTTGATTATGTTCGAATGCGGGAAAAACAGTCCTTTTGATAAAGGTGATCAAATGTTTTGAACATTTTTGCATTAATAAACATTATGATAAATATGTTGATGACATGCAAAAACAAAGAATGATC
>PRKT01000706.1:0-18865 GCA_003671525.1 Saccostrea glomerata
CACCGCTTTACAGATAAATTATTTTATAACAATCCACAGTTTGCTTACATCGAAAGAACGTGAAACGATGCAATAACGTTGTTTATCAAATAATAAATATATAATAAAAATCTAATTGCAATTTTACACGTGTGAAAGTGCCGTATTTGATAGAGATATAAATAATGCCTTGCGATAAGATGTTTTCATTTTACCCTCTAGATGTCTTTTAAAAATATAAAAAAAAACGATTCCTTTAAGAATAAAACAAATACGAACAAAAATAAAAAGTAATTAGCCCAAATAATTTCCTCTTTTAAACAGGATTACATTGACAGCAGACAGGAACCAGCTTTTCTGTATGATTATTAACCCGACAAATTTAGACACATGTATGATTATGATATAAAATGCATAATTACAATGTACATAATTACATTAAAAAATAAAACATGCATGTTAAAAACAACTAGAAAACTGACCAGTCAGCAAGGGCCCCGCCATGGGGTAGAATTAAAAGGGTGCAGCTTACAGAATGATTAATAAATGTACAAAGAAAAAGCAACAGCAACTGTCTTCTTAAAATTTCAAGATAATTCCTGAATATTCAAAATCTGAAAATAATATCCTTGTATTTACATTAGGCAGTAAAGAACAACTTAACATTGAACGTATATTTAAACAATTATGAATCTTGTGTTATATAAAATGCCAGCCTTCAATGAATGCAAATATCATGAAGGCTTGACCTTAACTTCAAACAAACAGCAGTTGCAGACAAAGGTTTTCATTAATCTTAAAGTGACAGATAAAGGAAAGCTTACTAAATTTTCTGCAGCAGGCTAGATAATTAATCCCAAGGGATTAATTGTACCTCTCTCATTATTTTCTTCTAAATTTACAATAAGAACTTTTTCAGTATTAATGATAGAATGGGGTTTTTATACAACTACATTAAAAATTAAAAATATTCTTCAATTAATATATTTTTTTAAAAAAGTGAAAAAAGTACCCTGGTAAATCAAAAAATCTTCTTTAATCTATTTCTTTTTTTTTAAATTCAATGAAATCATAACTATCAATCAAAAATAAATAATAAAAATTTATATTTAAATCCACATTTCAGAGTGTTCATAGCATTCCGAATTGATTTAACTTCAAAACAAACTTCATTTGCAGACAGAGGTGGTAATTAATCTCAATGTGGCAGATAAAGATAATGCTCTGGATTTTCTTCAGGAGGAAAGCTAATTAATCCCATGAGACTCCTAGCAGCATTCAGTTTACTGAATGGGAACATCTTCCGCAGTTGTCTCTCTTTGCCAATGCATTCTTATATAAAGTTAAGGAATCTACCCCACCACCCCAGCTCCAAACCAAGAGACATAGAAAACCAAACTTAGCATCAAAATATGTATTTTTGCCTACTGAACTACCGTACCAAATTTGATCTTAATTGGGCAACCATAAAAAAAGTTGCCAGTTCATTCTTATGCATAGTTAAGGAATCTACCCCACCACCCCAGCTCCAAACTAAAAGACATAGAAAATTAAACTTAGCATCAAAATATGTGTTTCTGCCTACTGAACTACCACACCAAATTTAAAGTTGATTGGGCAACCATAAAAAAAGTTATTAGAAAAAAACAGAAAATTTGTGGACGGAAGAGTGACAGACGGACAGACAGACAGACGGACGGACAGAGTGATTACTATAGGGCACCCGCAAATCCTTGCGGGGCCCTAATAAAAAAAGAATTGTAACATACATGTAAGATTGGATTGCTTATCCTATTTATCATTATATTATATTAAAGTTTCGTCCCATATGCTGCGATGCAAAAAACATACATTTTAAAACCGGATAAAATATATATGCCACAAAAAGTATATCCGCGACATGCAATCAGACACCTTTCCGGATATCTTTATTGATTACAGCTGGCTGGCTACATCTGTTTATCAATAAACATAAGTCATTTATTTCATAACTTAGAATGCTATGGAAAAATACCATATAGTGAAGTATCTCAACTCAAAAAGTATTGTAAAAAGATATATAACGATATAACCATATAATATGGCAATGCTGATATTAAAATAATGATAATAGATAAATGTTTAAACTAACTAGTTTCTTGTTAAAAGAAAATTTTTATTTTATTGCTCTATCAATCTCCCCGAGTCTTGTCATCTCATAAATCACATAGTTATCCGATAAAACTTTCTAGTTTTAAGGTATCTATATAATCTCTAATACATTATTTTTAACAATGCCAAAATAAAATGCTTCCGAAGAATGAAGGATATGGAGATCACGCACAATATTCAATATCGAAGTCCATATGGCAATACAAAACAAGAGCAGAGCAAACACGGACCTACGATACATCCGAGGTGACAGAGGGGTCAAACTGGTTAATTAAGCATTTTAACAGTACCGGTGGGAAATGATTCTTAAATGAAACGCAGAAATTATGAACTTTGAGCTTGAATATTGTTCGTCATATCCATTTCTTCATTCAGTTTGTCAGTGTCTATAATCTTAATAAATTAAATATAGTATGCAGTTAAAACAGTTCTTGCATGAACATAAATTAAAAAAAGCAATATATTCCTTCTTGAACAAAGGAAAAAAATATAATTTTTTATAGTTTTTCGATAAGAGAAAACAAATTTATAGTCATTTTGTAACCACGTTTATCTAAAAATGGGTCAAATCCTCTAAAAAGTTCTTGTAAAGTCGTATGACTCTGGTGACAGTTAAAGAAAGCAAACATCTTGTTTATTTGCATAAACATTAAAAATTTTGACCTTCCTGTAACAAGAGGTTCCTATTACTCAGGTTATGAAACTAAACAGAAAATTTGAGAAACTATATATCAAATATGTGCCTATGCACTTTAAGAAAGCAATAAGTTGAAATCAAATAAAACACCATTCAATCTAAAAAATATTTATTTTCAAGTTATTCATATCAGTACATAAAATTCATTCAGGTGAATAGTTTTACAACTGATGGAAACATAAAACTAATGTAAAACGGATAATTCTTCACAGATAACCCATTAACTTAAACTGGTTCAGTCAGATAGAATTATTTTTTATTCTATAAGGTTAAATTACATAAACAAATTTAAAGCAAAACAACGTTAAAAAAATCTATGTTAAAAGATAAGGAAACATGAAATAGAACGAGATAAAAAAAATTATATCATGACTGCACATACCACACTCAAAATAAGAATGAATATAACATAGATCTAGAAAAATCAACTATCAATGTTTATCGTATTGCAATGCATTCAAAATATTTCCCCCAAAATGCAAAAATTTATGGCAGCAGAGTTATTTAATTAATACAAAACTTCATCACTTAAGAAAAATCCAGAAACAAAACAGGTAAAAGTTATACCTTCTACACTTTTAATAACTTTAAAAACCTCTCCAAGGATATACAGAAATTATTATCACTTTAAGTGTAACCTATCTATAAACACACTTTATTGTGTTTTAACCATCTTAAAACATTAACTACAAGCAGATTTTGGCATATTGGTATCTTTGATACCGTCTTTTAAAATTTACAAGCATTTTCTGTGACATCATCAAAGACTAAGTTGAACACATAAATACATCGGTACCAGTTTCATTCAATTAATATTCTTTATCAATGCACCGATATTGTTTGTTATATAACATAAAAGGAAAATGATAATAGAAAAAACTAGTGAATTTTACACTTATCCATATACACTCGACTTTTTAAAGTATGTGCATGATAATGTCAAAATACATGTATAAGTGTAATAAAGTATGATACATATCGGCATCGGAATATTCCTATACAGAATGAATTAATAAAGTAAAAACAGGGACATTATGACAGATCTACATTTATGCTAAAAGACAGATAATCAGACAAAAAGAGACATATAATAATGTACAGAAAGAGTGAGACAGACTTCCATAAACAGAGATGAAAGAAGTACTAGAATATTGAAGGGCAAACATGACTTTGAATGGTCATTGTCCTTCATTGCATATAGATTTGTCTTTCTACACCAAATTCTATACTTACTGAACACATTTTTCTGAAAGTTTGCTAAATAGAAATACATAAAATACAAAACAAATGACCAAATGCTCATGTTCTTTAGACTTTCAAATTTTTCTTCAGAAAAATGTCAATTCAAAAAATATCTTCCAATAAGTATGAGAATTTTTCATCAGTACTCAAAACCTCTGCAATAACTTCCGTTGATAATCCCATTTCAATGAATGCATCTGGCTTATTTTCCTTTATTTTCTCAGCATCTTCGCATCTGTAATTATTATACAAAGCAACAGGCAGCCCACTTTGGTAGAAACCAATAACCTTTGGGTTCAGATCATGAGTAAGAATTGGCCCTCCAGAACAGCCTTTTCCCATGTTATATGTAGCATGGAAAAATATTTTCTTTTCTGAGCACTGAAGGCTCTCATACTCCTCTATGATGTCATCATTAAAATCTCGGTCCTTGAAATGACTTATGTTGTTTGATTTCCATTCTTTAAAATCATCCTCATCGATAATCTTGTACTCATCACACTTTGCAACATTCCCGTTTGGATGCCCTACTAAAATGATTTTTTGGCTTTGGTTGCGGATATAATACTTTTGTAACCACATCTTTTCTGGAAATGGACAACAACTGTCTTTTGCAAGTTCCATGATCACAAAATCATGATCACGGCTTCGTGCAACAAATGTTATGTCATATGCTACCTTAATAGGTGACAGCTGTGACTCCTCATCAACATAGTCAAAATATAGACACACAACATCAGTAAACATCTTCTTTGCAATGTAATGAAGGCGTTCTGAAATAAACTAAATCTGGTTAGTTCACACAATTGCAAATCAACCTCGTGATTTTTAGTTAAGCTTTTCCTTGTGTTTTTGTCCTATTTAGTAAACTTGGATATCTTAATTGAAAAGTAGTAAAATTGTATGAATATCTAATTTATCAAGATTTCAAATAATGCATTGGTATCAAATAGCAACAAATGCAATCAAACAATAAAACTCATGTCGCAACACTTAAGATTCAGGTCGAATCATGGCTGATGCAAAATACCGAGCTCTGGATAATTTTTTACCCCAGTGTATTTACTCCCTGATTTTCAAATCAATGCAGATTTTGATTTTCAGCAAAATGATTGAAGAGAACAGATACGTATTTTGTTTAAATATAAATGTTTTGACCTTTGTTTTGATTTGAGCTTGTATTCGAAATATATGTGTTTTTGAAGAGGGAAAAACTACAAAGGTCAGTTCATGAATTTATTTAAATAAATGTTGTAAATACCAACAAGACTTTTTGTTAAAATTGGGAAGCATTCTTTTTTAAAAGGCAGATTAAGCAGTAGGTCAAGGTACCATAGAGTTAAATGCAGAACTGTAGGTCTCAGCTTGAGAAAATTTGGACAGATAAAGCGTTGTAAACACCTTCCATTTACCCCGCCGATTTTTTGTCGCTAACTTCAGGTGTTATTTCTTTTATTTTATACTTTCCCCAGCTTTAGAAATACTTTAATAGAATTAAATGATCGATCATACATCATACATATAACTACAATTCCTCATAATTTACTTACATTTCACGTGTTTCAACGCTAACAAAAGGCAGTTTGTGGTTATGGACCTCGAAATTGGACTCTTTTTAAACCATCATATCAAAATATACAGGACTGTTTCGGCTCATTAATAGGTAATTAAAGTATCGAAAATAAGAGTTAGATATATGTTTAATTAAAAGATACCAATCGAAAAGCCAGAGGAAAATTAAACTACAAAAATAATATCTAAAGTAGCGACAAAAAAATCATCGGTATAATTAATAAATCGAAGGTTTTTACAATGCTTGGATCTGTAGCTCTCTGCTTTATCTGTCTGGATTTTCTCAAGCAGAGAGCCACAGTTCTGCAGCTACCATGAGTCAGAGACACAGAAAGGTCTTCTGTCATTTAACTTTAAGATGTAGTATCTAGATTAAACTGAGATAAAAGAATCTTCTTTAATATAACAATATAAATGTTATGCCTAGTACAAAGTCTTTCTATTTATAGAAATTGATTTTAATCTAAATCTCTGATTTTTCCTCCCGTAATGGAGATCATCGTCGCCATTACTAGAATATCCCTGGTCATTAAAAGTCTTTTAAATCTGTACTTCCTTTTGAGAAAAATCAAACACTGAGTTAACCTCAATTTATATCATTAAATAAGAAGTACAGTGTACCTGTATTGTTCAATCTGTTGTACGCAGTACTTTCGTGGTGTAATGCTTATCTACGATTGCTAATGTGTAATTGTACATTGTTTTAATTTTCAATGTGTATGTGTATGTGGCTATAAAGTTTTCGATACCTAAATCTTTATAAATAATTGTTTTAAAGATCTGAAAAGGAAACTTCTCAGATTGATTGTATATTGTTTTACGTCCGTTTCGAGAATTTTTCTCTCATATGGATACATCACTGTATGCCTGTGAGGGGCTTTAAATTTTGACCTTTACTCGGCACTCAGGGCCATTGAACAGTGAAGGATCTTTATCGTGCCAACGCCTGCCACTGACACGAGGCCTTAGTTTTTAAGGTCTCATCCGAAGGACACGAAACTTCTCAGAAGTTTGTTTTCAAATTGTTATTACTCAAATTTTTTACACTGAATTGCCAACAGATTTTTCCATTATTTCACAATCATGACCAGACGAGGAGCACACAGTTTTGGTGTTACCAGTTGGCAGGGGATGTATACTCTTCCATGGCACCTGATCCTACCTCTAATGTTTTGTAGGTCCATGTTTGCTCTACACCTATTTTGTATTGTTTTATGGATTTTGATGTTGAATACTGCTTGTTATCTCCATATCCTTCATTTCAATAAATACCATCTACTCAAAGTTGTGCATTTTTGGAAAGAATATACAGCAGAATTTAATACTGTTGTGCAACCTTCGTCAAAGTTGGAATAATGTCACAAAAGTACAACAAAATATAATATTACCTCTTTTAGATTTATCCAAGGGCTTAAGCATTTCGGAAACAGACCATGGTCCTGTTTCAGGCAGTTGTTTAGTCACACTGTCTCCTTTGGTTATTTCCTTTAAACCTATTTTTTCCCTTTCATGTGGATTAAGATTGCAATATAAGGTTTTCCACATCTTCTCTGCAAAAATAGTTTTTCTTAATTTATTATCAGAGTATACACTTATCTTCATTGATGCGATTATAAGATGAGATCACATATTTATATGCTGTAAAACTAGAATATATGGCACTACTAATTTTAATTTAGAGCCATTGGAACGAAAGCCACCAAATGCTTAAATTAATTGTATGCTAATGGATTTCTAAATATTTGTGTGTGTGTGTGTGTGCATTCCCGGAAGTACATGTAAACTTGAACGCACAATTACATTATGTTGTAGGGTTGCTGTACTTTTGTACACAGTCGCACAGTAGGGGATTGATCGAAAAAGTTTTGCCAAAATATGAATTAAACTATTGTTAGTTGTAACCCAATACTTATCATGTGCAACAACATGTAAAAGTTGACAAATGTTTACTTACGTTAAAAAAATGCTATTGTGTTTGCATGCTTGAGTACCCTCAAATCAAATACCAGCGTGGATCAAAGAAAAAAAATTATCTCATTTATACATTTTATGTATATATATGTAATGAGAAGCGCAAGTGCTAAAATTTATTTGCGCCAAGGAATTCCCACTTGCTTTTGCCCTAATTTTCTCGATTTCTCGCTTCAGTATATATATATCAGTGTATCAGTGGGTTTTAACATATTCTCATTTCTCTATAAAACAAGAGGCCCATGGGCCTTGTAGGTCACCTGAGCATCATGCAACAACTTTCAAATGATTGACTTTGGTTCATGTTTTAAGCTAGATGCTATGGCATTCACAATTTTGAAAGAGGCACTATTGCTAATCATAACTATACACTTAGCAATTGTTTAGTTTGTTTACTTAATTCGAATAAGCAAGGTAGGGGAACAAAAGAGTATGTCAACTAATCAGTAATATTCAGCAATAATCAGGAGTGCTACTACCACACATGAACCCCTGACTCTAGGTCTACAAATTGCACAATTTTTGAAAAGGCACGCTTGCTTATCAAAAATGTTTGATTAATACCAAGGAGCAGATTTCAAACAATTCATTTTCAGTATATAATGAGAGCCCCCCCCCCCTCCTCATTTTGGTATCCCTGACCAAGGGGCCTTGAAATTCACAATTCTGGAAGAAGAGCCCTCCCATCATAACTATGTAAATAGTTCATTCTGCTTATTACCCAGGAGTAGAGAAAAAGATTTTCATAGATGTAATGTATTTTCACCATATAATCATTAAAGAGCCACATCCTAACACCTTAACCCCTGACCCTGGGGCCATAAAATTCACAATTAAGGTAGAGGCACTCTTACTCATCATAACTATGTACTTAGTTAGTTTTTTTAATACCTAGGAGCAGAGAAGAAGATTTTCAAAGATTTCATGCATTTTCACTATATAATCAATAGAGCCCCACCCTAACACCATTAACCCTGACCCTGGGGCATTGAATTTCACAATTTTGGTAGAGGCACTCTTGCTCATCAAAACTATGTACTTAGTTAGTTTATTTAATATCTAGGAGCAGAAAAGGAGATTTTCAAAGATTTAATGCATTTTCACTATATAATCAATAGAGCCCCGCCCTAACACCATAAACCCTGACCCTGGGACAATAAAAAATTCACAATTTATGTAGAGACACCCTTGCTCACCATAACTATGTATTTAATTAGTTTATTTAATACTCAGGATTAGAGAAGATTTTCAAAGAAATAATGCATTTTCATTATAATCAATATAGCCCCGCCCTAACACCAGAACCCCTGACCCTGGGGCCATAAAATTCACAATTTTGGTAGAGGCACTCTTTCTCATCATAACTATGAACTTAATTAATTTATTTAACACCCAGGAGAAGAGAAGAAGATTTTCAAAGAATTTATGCATTTTCACTATATAATCAAAAGAGCCCAGCCCTAACACCAGAACCCCTGACCCTGTGGCCATGAATTTCACAATTTTGGTAGAGGACTCAATGCTGATTACAATCATGCCAATAGTTTGACTGCTTGATGTCTGGGAGTAAAGAAGAAGATTTTTAAAGATTGCACTAATTTTAGTGGTTTTTGCCCCACCCCCAGGCCCCAGGGGGGCAGGGACCATGAAATTCACAATTTTTGTTCCCCTTCACCCATAGATGCTATATGCCAAATTTGGATGAAGTTCAGTGGTTTCAGAGAAGAAGCTGAAAATGTTCAAATGTTAACGCATGACGAACGGCGCACGACGGACCACGACGGACGAAAAATGATAGCAATAGGTCACCTGAGTTTACTCAGGTGACCTAAAAACTCAATCTAACTCAATATCAATCATAAAATTGTGAACAAATATGTGAATGTACTAGTTATATTTTTCATTTGATGTATGAAGGCATATTCATATAAATTCCTAAAAGTTAGCTTCACCTTCAACACAGAATATATTTTCAAGCAGAGGACTTCATAATGGTGAAAACAGAGGGAAACATAAAAATTAACAGTACATGTGAGACATACTTTCCAAACAACTAATTTTAGTATAAAGTATATGCAATTACAAAAATCTTTATTAATTAAAACTTTCATTTCAAAATAATAAAGTATTTTTATAGATCTCACACAATATACAAACCCAAGACAACCTCTACTACATGGAAGGCTGTTAAGAGGTAGGAAGACCCAACTCTGAATCCAGTTCCATAATGAATTTGATTCTCATCTCCATTGCCAATTTTAATTCGGGCCGTCTTGGGTCCCAAATTGGCACGTACTTTTGATGTCTTTAATAATTTAGATGTGTTCTCTGCCTTCCACATCAAATGTTCTGTTGAGGTTACTTCTGAAATATAGAAATATGTCTGTATCTCTTAAATTTTATTTAAAGACCCTATGGTGTTACAAATTAAAGCACAATCGCAGAAGAGTATACATGTATAACAATATATATATTCTATTGTTTAACATGTTTAATAATAAACACGATTTTACGCTTCTGAAAACTATTTCACACTGAAAACTAATTCTCAATAAATCAGAATTTTCTCTTAAAATACAAATCCCTATTTACTTTTCCATTTTCAAATGACAGTACATGTAAATTGTAACAACACAAGAATAATTTTTAAAATTTTCATCTCCACTTTATTATACAAAACTATATATACTCATACTTAAAGTTCATTTCTCAAATTTCAGTAATCTGTACATATTTACATCTTTATTTTTTCCTAAAAGGATATAAATTTTTTGTAATAAATTCCAGTGCTAATAGTATTAGCACTGGAATTTATTACAAAAGAACTATATCCTTTTAGGAAAAAAAATAGGCTTTGATGTAAGCATAATGTAAAGAAGCCTCAATCTTCTGAGTGTGATTTCTAACACACAAAATGTTGAGAAAAATACATGCAATGTTTCAAAAAATTTTTGTCCCCGAAACAGAAGATTTTGATTATATAGTTTTTGTCATGTCGGTCCATTATTTATTTCTTTGTCTGTTTGTCCATGAGAACTTTAACCTTGCCCATAACTTTTGACTGGTTGGGGCTATATAATGACTTCCATATTTCACAAGTGTATTTCTTGTGATAAGTCCTTTCCTTCAGCAACCATTAAATTTGACCTCCTATGGCTTACAAAATTCTCTGACAACACTGTAGCTCTACTAATTTATACTTCTAACAAAGAATGAAAAAAGTAAATTATAAATTTGCAACAGCAAAAACTTTAAAAAACAGTCATTTTGGGGGGCATGATTTATTGAAATCAGACCAAAACAGAAGAATTCAAAAAGCATTTTGAAAATATTTCAAATAATTGTTTTTATTTTTAGTAACCATGGCAACAGTTACAGCCAGTTACAGTGGCTGCAACATAATTATTGACAAACCAATTGCGTAGAATAGTTGTGTAACATACAGATTGTTTGTGTAATGTGAGAGATCATGAGTGTATCAGACTTATCATTGCAGTATTAAAATGAAAATGAATGGAAGCTGCAAATTATTGCAATTTTACCATGTTTAAGGGGCATTTCTCTGTCCAAAATGGCCCGATTGTACCCAAAATCAAACTTGGCCTTATATTCTTATGATAAATCTGTATACCAAATTTCATTTCAATATGTGAGACCTCTGCCAAGAGAATGAATGGAAACTGCAAATTATTGGAGTTTTACAAAGTCCAAGTGGTATTACACTGTCCAAAATAACCCGATCAAACCCAAAACCGAACTTGACCTATATATTCTTAATATGATAAATCTGTATACGAAATTTAATTTCAATTTGTGCAACCTCTGCAAAGAAAATGAATGGAAACTAATGGTGGACAGATAGACAGACCGACAGCAGCAAAGCGATATACCCTCCATTCTTGAGAAAGGGGAGGGGGGAGAATAACATAAGAATCATATTTGTGAAGGATCATTTATGTAACAGGGTAAATTGTGTATAAGCCAGATTGATCGACATGTTGATTTCAATTAATCCCCTAAACTTTGTTTGCAGAGGGTATAAAAAACAAGAGGCCTATGGAATGGCCACTGGGTAGAGGGTTTACAGAGTCTATAAATCACGTTTCTAGGTCAGGTAGACACTGAAAAATTCCATGAGTGAAGTTTACGATAAGTTTGTCGGACATTTTTCCTGCTGAGATACTTAACAGTAAAACGCGTTTAGTACGAACACAGATATTGCGAATTCACGGATATAACGAAGTCATTTTGGTTCCCCAGCTATATAAATTTAATGAATTTCTTATATGGATATAATGAATTTCGGATATAGCGAAGTAATTTCAAAGGTCCCAGTGACTTCATTATAACAGTTGCAACCATTATTTACAACGTTGTTTGAGGTTTTGATTGTGACATCACAATGCTGTTGCATACACATTGACCCTCCGGTGAATACTGCTTAAAATCTGGTGAATATGTAGAGTTATGGACTGTTTGCATTTGTATAGATTATATAGGGACTATAGTAGGCTATATAATAAACATGTTTAATATGAAAGTACTATCTCTTCTCATTCAAAAGTTTTGACCAATTCAAATTAGTAATGTTTAAATTTTTCAAAGGTAGGTCAAACTTCAAGGTCAAGGGATCAAAAATCATAGAGTATCAGGGTTCTCCATGGGCCGTTTAATGTGGCGGCCCCACCACAGTTAAATTCCTTCATAAGCGCCACACTTAAGAAATCAGCGCCATAGTTCCGCCAAAGTTAAAATATTAGTGCCACAGTAAGATCATTGTTGTCAGTTCGATAAATATTATACAGTTATGGAATGAGTACGAGGGAAAAAGCAAATTTATGGTTCCCCGAGGGAGGAAATAGTTTTCTGCGGAGGGGAACCATAAATTTGCTATTACCCGAGTTCCCATTCCATAACATTTCTGTTTTACTATACCGAAACAATCATAGGCGATTTAATTTTTTTTCTTACCAGATATTCTGACATTAAAAAATAACACTGTAGAGGCATAATTACAAATGCATGCTGTTTTAACACATTGTATGATAAGTAATGCATCATGTCTTAAAACAATTAAATTATTTTTAAAAAGTTTTTTCACTGACATTTCGAAAAAATGTCTTCATTTTGACATGGCATGTCAAAATGTTTTGACGTCATAGTTACATTGCTAATAACATGACGTCACAGACTTGAGATTCCTGAACACTTTGATTGGTTAAAATTACTAATAAATATTCATGAGGGAGTCGTCCCAGGGAGTAGCTCTGATTTTCCAGGGAGCGCCCGCCACGGCATGATACACCTGTCAATTATTGTTTAATAATCATGAATTGGTTAGGGTGCAAGAAAATCAGGTAACCTTGATTACCAGTTTGACACAGATTTCAATGATCTTTCTATTCCTTATCATGTTTGATGTACATACATCTCTAAGAGACTTACGGTGTAGGTATTAATTATAACAAGTATTTAATACAATATATATAATTCTAAACCCGCTGTCTTAGAGCCTAACTCATATACATCTGCAGCTTTATTTTTACATATTTAATGATTGATTAAAATTGCTACAATCTATTTAATAAAACATCAAAAATAAAATTATTCTTTAGACTATAAAATTCTAAGCAAGACAACATTGACACTCTGCAATTTGTTGCAAATGTATAAAAATTTAAATGAACGCAGTGGAAATAAGGAAGCATACAAAATTTTCTACCTTGACTAGATCAGTGCTATATTATGACGTCATAGGCGAGATGACGTCAATTTTATAACACAAGTTTTCGTAATATTGGTATTTACATATGTAATTTAACTCTAGAAAATGAATGGATACCTGTAAACATTAACAAAAATGAAATGTTTTTATTTTGTTATGCTGTATCTGTCATTTTGATTAAAATCTATCACCGCCATATGTGTACTTCAAGTAACTTTGGAATTGATCATGTCATGTACTAGAGAGAGTTTGGCTAAGACGGCAAGTACAAAGATACGTAAAATGGAGTTTAAACGCAAATACCGTGAATATTACTGTAGATCACTTAATTTTCGCGACACCATATTTTCGCGAGAGAGTCATTGATTTTTGATAAGCGAGACAAAATTTACACGAATTGTGGTTATTGCTCTATATAATCCTAAGGGATACTATTATATGCAAGAATTAAATTTTCGCGAGCACACTGTCTCGGGTAATTACGCGAAAATAAAGTTCTCGCGAATAAAAAGTGATTTACAGTATGTGAAATTCATATGGAGTTCAGTTAATAAGCAAGTTTCAAGATTATCTCCCTTGGTGCCCTCTTTCGTTGAGGAGGATAGTTTTGTTGCCACTTAAACAGACAGGTGGGACAGATATTTACATATTGTATACATTGCATCATCGATATACTGGTTTATAATAACTGATTGTCTGGATGCACTCGATAACTTGAGAATAACCGAATTAATCAATGTTAATGTAAAAGGCGTCATTTTTAAAGCAAAAAAATCGTAACAAAAGAGAAAATATCATTGGATGTGAGACTTTTCAGACGAGGGAAAAGATATATGTACATTGTACCTCCAAAAATATGGTACACATGCATCTAATCATTGCACGTCGGCAATCTAAAGGACACACTGATTCTTTTCCTTATCATAACTATAAAATAAAGTGCCACGCCACAGCATGATACGCCCGTCAAAAAATTACAATTACAATGTATCTTAAACAGTTAAAAGTGCAGGAAAATCATGTCAACCTTGAAAAATGAAGAAAACCAGTCATGAATATGGGAGTTTTTTTCCATTTCATACTTAGAAAATGTATCCAGATTGCCTACAGTCTTTCAGAAAATGGTAATTTGTATCTTCTGAGTCTCTTCTTAATGCCAATTCCAATGTGTGGAATAATTATTTTACTAAAAGGACAGTGGGATTCTAGCAGCACTTTTTAGGCAAAATAGATGTTTTACAACTATATTATTTACTCCAAGAAATTATTAAACTCCGGGGTATTGTTGTTCTGTTAGCTTTTTTATTAAGGAAAATTTCGCTATAAATAGAAGTCACGTGATGCCGTGGCGGTGGTGCACGTCTTTGCGTTAGACACTCTTTTATCTGTATGCAATTAGTTAATAAGAGTTTACCTTTATCAGCGGCTTTGGTAATTTATCAAACTTTATTTTCTTTAAAAAGTCTAGATTTCCCGAGAAATGACTTATATGCTTCCTTAACATACCCGCGAAAAAAAAGTACATTGTACACATGTATAATCCGTTTTGATTATATTATACACTATCAATTTAGTCTTAATCAAACACTGTATTTTAAAATATCAATTTGTTTTAATTACATTATACCAATTGAAAGATCTTTATTTTGAAAGTTAGACTAGCCATCAAGAACTCTTTAACACAAGCAATTATGAGGCGGGTTTCTTTTGCCCAACTCCCAAGAGATAGATAACAGCTGCTTGATCAGAAATTCTCTACCAGTTAGCTCCTGACAATAAACTTACTAATTTTTCTCTAATTTGACAAACAAATTTCTACTATTAAAATTCCTCTTGACCAGTGCTGGATAATTATGCCCATGGGAGAAATTGAATTTCACTCATATCATTCACATTTTTTTTTTTTACAGATTGCTGTAAAGTATATGATAAAAAATAAGTTTTTATTTGATTTAGCATTTTTTAATAAGAATACAACTATATTTTCACATTTTTTAGGATTATGAAACTAAAAATTTAAAAGACTTGTTTTTTAAAAAAAATTTGCTCAAATTTAAGGCCACAGTGACCTTGAAATAGGTCGCAACACACCTTCTACCTAAGATGTATACATTTGCCAAGTTTGATAGTTCTAGGTCTAATAGTTTTCTAGTTATGAGCCGGACAGGATTTTTTCATATTTGGCCACAGCATCTTAATAAAAGGTCAGAGCGACCTACTCTTTATGCGTGACACACTGTCTACCCAAGAAGTATCAGTTGACAAAGTTTCATAATCCTAGGCCTAATAATATATTGAAGTTATGAGCCGGGCACGAATGGACAGACGGACGGACATGAAGCCTATATCATAATACTTCCCTTCTTAAGACGGGCTTATGAAAGTGAAATAAACTTCTAAACCTCAAAATTATGTACCGTTTTCAGTTTCTAATGCTTAACTGTTAATTCACTCTAACTAGGGCCCATTGTTTGGCTAGCACAATCAATTTTTCCGATATATTCCTATGTAAAATTTTGATTGTCCATTGTGGCCCCACCCTACCCCAGGGGTCATGATTTGAAAAATCTTGAATCTACACTACCCAAAGATGCTTCCATTTAAATACATGTATGACCAGTCATGGCTTTGTGTTCTTCAAAAATTTTAAAGATTTTTTAAAAATATATTCCTATGTAAAACTTTGATAGTCCATTGTTGCCCCAACTTACCCTAGGGGGTCATGATTTGAACAAATATAATCTACACTAACTGAGGATGCTTCCACATTAGTTTCATCTTTCCCAATCCAGTAGTTTTTGTGACGATTTTTCAAACACACCACCAAATTTTTATTATTTCATAATAATCTCCCCTTAAGCTTGAAAGATGCTTTGTTGCAAGATTGGTTGAAATTGGCCCATTGGTTCTTGAGAAGAATTTGAACAAGAGGCCCATGGACCACATCACTCACCTGAGAAACTTTGGCCATGCTGTTCTTTAACAGATCACCCCCTCCCTTTGTAATACCAATTGTGACCACGTCCTACCCCAGCTAGGTCATGATTTGGACAATTTAGAATCTACACTAGGCCAAGATACTTTCACATAAGTTTCAGCTTTACTGGCCCAGTGAGAAGAAGATTTTCAAAGATTTTTCCATATATATTTCAATGTAAAATTTGGATTTCCCATTATGGCCCGCCCTTCCCCAGAGGTCATGATTTGGACAATTTAAAATCTGCACTTTTCCAGAATGTTTCCAGATAAGTTTCAGCTTTTCTAGCCCAGTGGTTCTTGAGAAGAAGATTTTAAAAGTTTTTTCCTATATATTTCTATGTTAAACTTGGATTCCCTATTGTGGCCCCGCCCTACCCTCGGGGGTCATGATTTGAATAATTTAGAATCTACACTTTTCCAGAATGTTTCCAGATAAGTTTAAGATTTTCTGGCTCAGTGGTTCTTGAGATGAAGATTTTTTAATGACTCTACCCTATTTTTGTATTTTCTTGATTATCTCCCCTTGAAAGGGGACTGGGCCCTTGATTTTTACAATTTAAATTTCCCTTCATCCAAGGATGCTTTGTTTCAGGTTTTCAGGCCTAGTGGTTCTTGTAAAAAATGTTGAAAATGTAAAAAGTTTACAGACAGACGGACAGGTAGATGGATGGACGACGGACAACGTGTGATTTGAAATTACAGACAGACAGCTAGACAGACAGACAAGCTGATTCCAATATTCCCCTCCCAACTTTGTTTGCGGGGAATATAATTAACTAATGTCCCGCCAAGAGGCTAAAAAGCTAAAATTGCATTAAAGGTTTTCCAATGAAAGTTGTTGAGAATTAAACATCGGTAAATTTTTTTTCCTTATACTGAAAATTTTATTAGTCTGTTCGGACTATAATTAGCCACATATTTTATAAGTCTAAATGAAAATATATTACACATGTAGTCTGAGTCAAACGGACTACAGTAAATGTTGAAACACTGGAATCCATTTTAAGTAGGAAATACAACACAGGAAATTTTCACATTTTCTATGCGCCCAAATTTATTCGGGGCATATAATATGCTTTTGTCCTATCTGCCTGTTCATCTGTCTGTTGTCAACTTTAACCTTCACCATAACTTTTGAACCGTTCAAGATAGAAACTTCATATTTGGTATGCATACTCCACTAATTAAGCACTTTCAACTGACACCAAGGTCGATGACTTTGTGACCTTGACTGTGACCTATATGCTAAAAATAGCTTTTTCGAACTTTCGCCATAACTTTTGAACCATAGGAAATGGAGACTTCATATTTGGTATGCATACTCCACTAATTACATGTGTAAGTTCTTCCAAATACCAACAAGGTCAATGACCTTTTGACCTTGACTGTGTGTAAGTTCTTTCAAATACCAACAAGGTCAATGACCTTTTGACCTTGACTGTGATCTATATGCTAAAAATAGCTTTTTCAAACTTTCACCATAACTTTTAAACCATAGGAGATACAGTCCCTGAAACGTTCTACTTTCCCATTTTTCAGTTCGCTCACTGTTCGTTCACTGTTCATTCACCGTTCGCTCTCTCACAGTTTTGCATTCACTGTGTGCTCACATTCACCGTTTAAAAAACGTTCACCGTTCGCTCTTCATTCCGTTTACTTTGCATTCACCTTGCGTTCACTTATCGTTCAGTCTTCATTGTCATTTTGAACTCTGAAAGTGAAAGGACTTATCTTTTTGATGGTAAGGATTTACACGTTTTTTAATTAAATAACTAAGATATCTTGTTTGAAGAATAATTTTTTCATTGCAAAAATTCAACGATATTTATATTTCTATTTTTATAACTTGGCTGTTACTTTATCCATGAAATTTCCTTGGAAAATAATACATTAAGTACTATTTTTTTTTTACCAATTTTTATTTGATACAACAGATATCTGAGAACGGAGGGTCTCTCTCTCTCTCTGTCGTACATTTCTCTGTTCAATTTAAACTATGACAACACATATCGTATTAAGTTTAATTTGACAAGAGATGTTTGTAAAACACTTATGCCCCCCTCCCTCCAAATTTGAGTTTTTTCCAAGTCCAAAAGGGCATAACTCTGTCTACAATTGTGCAATCCTACCCAACACAAAACCTGACCTAGAAATTCAGCTGGAAAATCTGTATACTAAATTTCATTTCAATATGTGCAACCTCTGCAGAGAAAATGAACTGAAACTGCAAATAAGTGGAATTTTTTTTTTTAAAGTCAAAGAGGCATTACTCTGTCAATAAAGTTAGTGCCCCGCCACAGCATGATACGCCCGTCAAATATTATACAAATATGGACTCAATATAGGTCAATATGCATTTATAATGACCCAGGATGACAGATATTGACCGAAGATACATGTGGTATATCGACCGAGGGCGCTAGCCCGAGGTCGATATACTTCATGTATCTGAGGTCAATATCTGACATCCTGGGTCATTATAAATGCATATTGACCGTGTATTGAGTCCATATTTATTATATTATATAAATAATAATTTCCCAAATTCA
>PRKT01000706.1:19259-40050 GCA_003671525.1 Saccostrea glomerata
ACACTTGCAGAGGAAATGCATTGATAAATTATAAATACCTGTCTTCTAAGATAAGATACAATCTTACATGGCATGCTTGTTTACATTTTTTTAGTCTCCGTAATCGCGTAAACACCGTCAAATCTCTGCTCGCCGAGTGGAAAAGTCGAACTCAAGCATGAAATGATATGTGCTTAGTATTACTGTATTCCCCAAAAATATTCACAGATATCCTTGTAATTTTTTTTGTATTATCAGCCTCATAGTTCTTCACTATATCTTTTAAATTTTCCTCACCTACAACTTGCGAACTTCCATGTTTGTCTAAAGCGAAAGTGAAAACGACGCAGCATGTGCGAGTCATTATTCGCTTTCAGCGGTGGTTATTAAAAGATAAGTACTTTGTATTGACCAATCAGATTACCAGATTTCACAAAGTTATATAATATTGTTCAATAATAATCATAAATTGGTTAGGGTGCAAGAAAATCAGGTAGCCTTGATTAACAGATAGACACAAATTTCAATATAATTTCCATTTCTCGTCATGTTTAAAATACTGTACATACATCTCTAAGAGACATACAGTGTAGGGATTAAATATAACAAATAATACATCATATAATTCTAAACTTGCTGTGTTAGAGCTTAACAAATATCCATATGCATGCAGCTTTAAATTTTTTATTGCATATTTTATCAAATAATGGAAATGCTAGTCTAATAAAAAATAAAAAATAAATTATTCTTTAGACTATAAAATTCTAAGTGAGACATGACTGCAATTTGTTCCAAATACTAGCATATAAAAATTGAAATGTATTTTTTTTTTCAATGAACACATGTATATATTATACAATACTAATTTAGTTTTAATCATACACTAAAACATCAATATGTTTTAATTACATTACACTGATTGAATGATCTTTATCTGGACTACAGCCATCAAGAACTAATTAAGAACATAATTAACACAAGCAACTATGAGGCCATTTCTTTTTGCCCAACTTCCAAGAGATAAATTAAGTAGCTGCATGATCAGATCTAGAGATTACCAGTAAGCTCCTGATGATAAACTCATTAATTTCTCTCTAATTTGACATGCACATTTCTGCTATCAAAATTCTTCTTGACCAGTGCTTGATAATTATGCCCATGGGACAAACTGAATTCCTCTCAAAACATTGACATTTGTTACAGATTGCTGTAAGTATATGATGATAAAATATGTTTTTACTTAATTTAACATTTTTTAACAAGGATACAACTATATTTTTACATTTTTTAGGATTATGAAATTTAAAAGACTTAAATTTTTTTTAAAAATTCACTTAAATTAAAGGTCACAGTGACCTTGAAATAGGCGGCCACACACCTTCTACTCTAGATGTATACTTTTGCCAAGTTTGAAAGCTTTGTGTATAAAAACATGTAACAGGTGTGAAATTCTCCCAACTTCATCAAGGAGCCATCATCAAACCCTTTGGGAATCATGGTCTTTTCTCTCCAAAATTCTATCATTATTTATTGTTCCTATGGGTATCTTGAACAATAATATAGGGTGCATGCATAGACATGTAAAAACTATTTCTTTTAAATGCAAGATTGAATTTGTTGTAGCTAATGACACATTCTTCATTTTCTTTCTACTTGACTTTAAATTCATTACATTGTTTTTATTACACTGAAAATATGAATTTGAACTGTTTGTCATCTTTGTGCGACATGACACTGTAAATTGACTGTTAAAAAAAACCCATATAAATACACTACAAGAGGCCCAAGGGCCTTGAATCGCTCTTCTGATAAATTGTACAACCTATCACTTGTATTTGAAGCCTCTAACCCTAAGTATCCTAAGACCCAAGTTGCATCACCTGACAAAGTTTGATGATTCTTAGCCAATTAGAACTACTTTTTGGTCTACATTCTTGGAAAACACAAAATGCATCAAGTGACAAAGTTTGATTATTCTAAGCCAATAAATACCTAAGATACTTAAATATAGCCATAAAATGTCGAAAGTAGGTCATCAGGACCTACATTTTAGTAACCATTTTTTAGAGTCCTAAGATGCATCTGCTGACTAAGTTTGATAATTCTAAGCCAATAAATACCTGAGATATTCAAAAGTAGGTCACTGTGACCTACTCTTTGGTCAACATTCTCAGAAAACCCAAGATGCATCAATTGACAAAGTATGATGATTCTTTACCAATAAGTACCAGAGATACTTAAATATAGCCATAAAATGTCGAAAGTAGGTCACCGTGACCTAAATTTTGGTTGACATTTTTAGAGTCCCAAGATGCATCTGCTGACCAAGTTTGATAATTCTAAGCCAATAAATACCCGAGATATTCAAAAGTAGGTCATCGTGACCTACTTTTAGGTTGACATTCTCCCAAAATCCAAGATGCATCAACTGACACAGTATGATGATTCTAAATCGATAAGTACAAGAGATACATAAATATAGCCATAAAATGTCAAAAAGTAGGTCACCGTGACCTACTTTTTGGTCGACATTCTCCGAAAACCCAAAATGCATCAACTCACAAAGTTTGATGATTCTAAGCCATTAAATACCGGAGAATACTTAAATATAGCCATAAAATGTCGAAAGTAGGTCATCATGACCTACATTTTGGTTGACATTTTTTAGAGTCCCAAGATGCATCTGCTGACCAAGTTTGATAATTCTAAGCCAATAAATGCCTGCAAAATTCTAAAAGTAGGTCACTGTGACCTACTTTATGGAAAATATTCTCCGAAAACCCAAGATGCATCAAATGACAAAGTTTGACAATTCTAAGCCAATAAGTACCAGAGATACTTAAATATAGCCATAAAATGTCGAAAGTAGATCACCGTAACCTACATTTTGGTCGACATTTTTCAGAGTCCCAAGATGCATCTCCTGACCAAGTTTGATGATCGTAGGTTTGAAGGTAATCAAAATATGCTTTTTAAACAATTTGAAAACAAATGCCTGCAAAATTCTAAAAGTAGGTCACAGTGACCTACTTTTTCCTAAATATGTTTTAAGGTCCCATGATGCAGCAACTTACAAGATTTGATGATTCTAACCCTTTCAGTGCCTGAAATAATGGGATTAAATGTTTTAAAAAGGTTAAGTCATAAAGTTCAAAAAGTAGGTCACAGTGACCTACTTTTAAGTTGACGTTGTTCAAGGACCCAAGATGCATCAACTGACTAAGTTTGATGATCATAGGCCTTAAAGTGTCCAAAATATGCCTTTAAATTGATTTGAAAACAAATGCCCGCAAAATTAAATAAAGTGCCCCGCCACAGCATGATACGCCCGTCAAATATTGTTCAATAATGATCATAAATTGGTTATTAGAGTGCTAGAAAATCAGGTAACTTTGATTACCAAGTTCAAGATTACAAGATTGACACTGATTTCAATGATCTAATTTCCATTAATTCCTTATCATATTCATTGTACATACATCTCTAAGAGTGTAGGCAATAATTATAAGAAATAATACATCATATAATTCTAAACTGGCTGAGTTAGAGCTAAATTACAAATATCCATCTGCTGCTTTTTTTATTGCATATTTTATGATTGATTAAAAATGCTACAGTCTAAAAAACATCAAACAGAAATTATTCTTTAGACTATACAATTTTATAAGACATGGCACTCTGCAATTTGTTGCAAATATATAAAAATTGAAATGTATTTCTTTTAATGTAAATATGTATAATTAGTTTTTATTATATCCTCAATATTAATTTAGTTTTAATCATATACTGTATTTTAAAACATCAATTTGTTTTAATTACATTACACCAAATAACTAATTGAAAGATCTTTATGTGAACTTAAGCCATCAAGAACTCTTAATTAACACAAGCACCTATGAGGACATTCCTTTTTGCCCAACTCCCAAGAGACAACAGCTGCATGGTCAGAGATGGTCTTCCAGTTAGCTCTTGACAATAAACTCATTAATTTCTCTCTAATTTGACATGCACATTTCTGCTATCAAAATTCTTCTTGATCAGTGCTTGTTAATTATGCCCATGGGACAAACTGCATTCCTCTTATAACATTAACATTTCTTACAGATTGCTGTAAAGTATATGATGAAAAAATAAGTTTTTTACTTCATTTAACATTTTTTAACAAGGATACAACTATAATTTTACATTTTTTAGGATTATGAAATTGAAAATTTAAAAGAATTAGTTTTTTTAAAAATTTCACTTAAATTAAAAGTCAAAGTGACCTTAAAATAGGCCGCGACACACCTTCTACCTAAGACGTATATTTTTGCCAAGTTTGATAGCTTTAGGTCTAATAGTTTTCTAGTTATGAGCCGGACAGGATTTTTCCTTATTCGTCCATAGCATCTTTATTAAAGGTCAGAGTGACCTACTTTTTGTGCGCGACACACCGTCTACCCAAGAAGTACCAGTTGACAAAGTTTGATAGCCCTAGGCCTAAGTAACAAACTGAAAAAGTGTAAGAAAAATGCTATCAGAAAGGTCAAATACACCTAAATGTACATCAAAATCGTCAAAAATTCTTTAGCTTCCTGGGGCTCCACCTCTGGGCCCCCACCAGGGCTTCTCCCTAGGCCCATTGGGGACCTTAAGGCGGCCCCAAAAATCCCCTGCCTATTCAGGCGTCCACATCAAAAGTACCCTGGCTACGCCACTGCCTTGTGACAAGACCTTTCTTGTGGTACCACCAAATTTGACGTTTTGACCTTGAAGTTTGACCCATTTTAGTCTAAAAAATCTTTCACCCCTGTTAACGCGCGATCGGCAACGCCGATCAAAACATTGAAGAAGAAAGTGTGGAGGGGGTAAATAAAAACAGTATTATGCGTGCTAAAGTGTAACCAGCTGTAGATAGAATTAGAAAACATTTTATTTAGATAATTATCTATATTTTACGATTCATCGAGAGGAAATTTGTTCAACAGTTTCTGCATGTGCAAATGCTACTGATTTGTTTTTCAATGTTCCAAACATCAAATTTCCATGCTTTGACATTGTTTAATGTTGTTATTTTCTACCAAAATTGCCGGTCGTTATTTTCTTGGAAGTATGAACTAAATATTTTGAGAAGTGAAACTGCATGCATTATCCTCAAAACAAATTCTAACTGGAAAATTGGACAACCGCGAGGCGATCGTCAACGACATGTATCTTTTTATGACAGTGAACAGTGAAATAGCGATCGTACAACACACTAAAAAAGAATAGCACAAGTCTGAGAAATTTCTTTTTAATGAGTTTATTTCGATGTTTGATATATAGTTTACATTAAAATTAGGCATCAGTCATTGTTATTTATTTTTTTAACTTTTAGAATTGACCTACAATTTAAGATTAGAAAATAGAAATGAAACTAAAAAAAATGACCTACAATTTAATATTAAAAGGAAGAAATTAAAGTTAACTACGTAGATTTAAGAGAAACTATTGAAAAAGAGCTTGATGGCTCAAAAGAATATAAAGTAGGAATTTTACCTCAATGTCATAACAGTGTCAGTCCCTAACACCCCCCCCCCTAAAAAAATACAAATATCTTAGATAGTTTGAAAAACAAATTGTAAATAAGAGAAAATTTTCTAAAAAAATCAATGTGTTTGTTTGGAGTGGAGGGTGGGGTCTTAGGATTCAAGTTCTTGAACAACCAAATTCTATTTATATATTACTAGCTGCAATTTACCCAGATTTGATAAAACTACAAAAAGTGGAGCAACCAGCCTATTAATGAAGTAAAAGAGTTTGTGATATCACATATGATTTTTTGATATCAGAAAATACCTTAAAAATATTAAAACGGCGCCTCATAGTATTTTTATTTGCTTAAAATTTCGGTAAAATTGCTATGCCACCTCCTTTGATTGTTATTTTTCATAGCTTTAATACGTGTTTTTTTCTGAAATTTTTTTATAAGTATGCTAACTCATGTAACTTAACTATCATTCCATAGAATAAAACTTTTCTTTCTATAATGCTAAAATTCGACCCTTGTAACACTCTGTCGGTAACTGTTTTATAATTTAAAAAAATCAAGTGTCAATCATCAATTAAAAGCAAGAATAAGGGGTCCATGACTCAAATAATAGATTTAGACTAGAACGTCAGTCAAATTCACTTTTTCTCCCCTTGAAAATCAAATGCTCGTTGTACTGTTCTATTTCGACAGACTTTCCTTCCATACCAAATGGTAATCTATAACTGTAACAGAGACAATTTTGTGCCTCTGATGGGAATTGAACTCGGGGCTATGGCTTGCCAGTCCAGTGCTCTACCAATTGAGCTAAAGGGTTAACCCACTAGCCCAAGGTAGTAGGATGCCATGTATCTTACACTACTACATTGTCCCCCTCCAGAGAATGAGATGTCTTCATCTCTGTTGGAGTACCGACACCTTTGGGGCGAAGTTCTTGGAACAATCACTCACACCCGCCAGAGAACACCCGTGTCCCAACGCGTGCGCCAAATGTAAAAGAGACAATTTTGTGCCTCTGCTTGGGATTAAACCCCGGGCTCTGGCTTGCCAGTCCAGTGCTCTACCAGTTGAGCTAAAGGGTTAACCCACTAGCCCAAGGTAGTTGGATGCCATATATCTTACACCACTACATAAACATTTTTAAATTATAAAAGTATTCAATAAATTTCAAGTTGCACGATTGCATGTTTATCAAATTTTCTTTGTAGTTGCCGATCGCCAAAATGTTTGATGTGTGTACACTTCAAACCATTATTTTGACGCTTTCTGTTTTCGATGAAAAACTTCAAATCGGAAAACATTTGATTTACACATTTAAAATTGCAAGTGTGCCTTTTTGACTGTCGGGTATACATAATAAGGTTGTCGCGCGTTGACAGGAGTGCATATGATATGTGAGGTATATCTACCATTCAAAAATTATGGCCAAAGTAAAAGTCACCCCTGTCAACGCGCGATCGGCAACGCTGATGCGATCGGCAACACTGATCGTTAAATTCAACTACATGAAGTAGATGGGGTTAAATAAAACAGTATTTTGTCCTAATTCTTCGTGATTTTCCTTCAACATTTTTAACTTTTAGATGCAACTAGACATATTTAAAACAATAAAGTCGTCCTAGCACTAAAACTCACCATATCTTTTATTAAAGTTAAGTTTTCCTTGAATATGATTGCCCTGACATTACCCACGAAGCTGGTTTAAGGACAGATGAGACGTTCCTTAATAATAGATAAATTTTTCTAAGAGTTTGTCATTGAAGTATTGCTACTTAAAAAACGTTTCATCCAAACTGAAAATTTTACCACTTCAATGCGCTTCATTGTATATTTAAGGCAAGAGAGCTACAGTGCCACCCATTAAAAAGTGTATATATTAATTGTTCATCAAAAAAATGCGCTGAAGCTCTATATTTCAATATCCGTGTTTTTCAACTGCAGCAATCTAAAAATATTACTTTCCGTGTCTTTTTAGCACATTCCTTCAATTTTTCTACAGCAAAACATTCCTTACAACCTTTTTTAATAGTCCTCCTGAGCCTGAATTTGAGGTATCGAAAATAGCGTATAATTGTTTTTTCCATTTTGGGTGGCAAAATAATTCGGGCCAACGAGCTTCTTGCAGATGTCAAGTACTAGTACTTGATACAGGTCTCTGAAACATTTTAAAATCCATCTTATGTGCAGTTGAGGTAAGAATTCGGAGGAATGATTCAAGAACCAAGCGCAGTTTTTTGTACGCAATTAATATATACTTTTAATATGGGTGGCACTGTAGCTCTCTGGTGATCCATCCCAGTTTTTTTTTTCAGCTAGCGAGCTACAGATCTGCAGCTACATGATTGTAGCCTTTCACCAAATATATTCTATAAAAATTATGATTCCATCTTGTTTGTTACTTTAAATTGCTAGAAATATAGTGTAAAAATCCAGAATGATAATAATAAATGTTAGAAATGATTTTATTAATTGTTGGAAATGCAATGCAAAATTCCGGAAATCAAATGCATCGAAAACTGGTACCTCCCTTTACCCATAGAAACTAATACATGTAGTACATGTACACACTTCGATGCTCGATTGTACATTCTAATCGGCACACACAAATTAAAAAGTTTATTAAAAGGAAAGTTTAGTGACGCATACTAATCTTTGCCAACCTTGTTTTTTTCTCATTTATTTGAAGACCTGCACGTAGCATCGTTTTTGAAAGGGGGACAACTAGCTGCAGAACTGTAGCTCTCCGAAAAAATATATTTGATAGAACAGAGAGCTACAGTGCCACCCATTGAAAAAACTGTATATTTATTGCGCACAAAAAATGCGCTGTTCCTGGATTAATTCTTTCAAATTCGTACCTCAATTGCAAATAAAGCCAGATTTCAATAAAGTCCTTACTCCTCTATCAATTACGTTTTGTATAGTTTACATTTGTATGAAGCGCGTTGGACCGAATTATCTTGCAAACCAAAATGGCAGTATAAATAGGCGAAATTTCGATGATCTCATTTTCAGGACCAGGAGGGCTATTAAAAACAATTATAAGGAATGTTTTGTTGTGGAAACAGTGAAAGAATATGTTAGAAACACACGGTTAGTAATATTTTGAAATGACCCTTTTAAAAACATGCAGAAATAAATCGAAAAAACAGCGCATTTTTTTGTGCGCAATAAATATACAGTTTTTTCAATGGGTGGCACTGTAGCTCTCCGGTCTATCAATATATATTTTTTCGGAGAGCTACAGTTCTGCAGTTAGGGGGCAACCAGAGAAAAAAAAATTTTTACTAACCTGTAAAAAGTTGACAAGCAAAAAACAACAAGAGGCCCATGGGCCACATCGCTCACCTGAGAAGCTTTGAACATTCCGTTCTTATTTCCCCCTTGTTATACATATTGTGACCCCACCCTACCCAACTGATCATAATTTAAACAATTTGAAATCTACACAACCATAGGATGCTTTGATTCAACATTGTAAAACTTTGATTCCCCATTGTGGCCCCACCCTACCCCCAGGTGTGACATGATTAGAACAATTTAGAATCTACACTATCCCAGGATGCTTCCACATAAGTTTCTGCTTTTCTGGCCCAGTGGTTCTTGCAAAGAAGATTTTTCCTATATATTTCTATGTAAAACTTTGATTCTCCATTGTGGCCCCGCCCAACTCCCGGGGATCATGATTTGAACAATTTAGAATCTACACTACCCTGTGATGCTTCCACATAAGTTTCAGCTTTTCTGGCTCAGTGGTTCTTGAGATGAAGATTTCAAAGATTTTTCCTATATATTGCTATGTAAAACTTTGATCCCCCATTATGGCCCTGCCCAACCCGGGGGGTCATGACTTTCACAATTTAGAATCTACACTACCCTGGGATGCTTCCACATAAGTTTAAGCTTTTCTGGCTCAGTGGTTCTAGAGAAGAAGATTTTCAAAGATTTTTCCTATATATTGCTATGTAAAACTTTGATCCCCCATTATGGCCCTGCCCAACCCCCCGGGGTCATGACTTTAACAATTTAGAATCTGCACTACCTAAGAATGCTTCCACATAAGTGTCAGCTTTTCTGGCCCAGTAGTTCTTGAGAAGAAGATTTTTAAAGAGTTTTCCTATATATTTCTATATAAAACTTTGATTCCACATTGTGGCCCCGCCCTATCCCTGGGGGTCATGATTTTTACAATTTAGAATCTACACTTCTCCAGGATGCTTCCACTTAAGTTTCAGCTTTTCTGGCCAAGTAGTTCTTGAGAAGAAGATTTTAAAAGATTTTTCCTATATATTTCTATTTTAAAACTTTGATTCCCCAATGGGCCCCGCCCTATCCTCGGGGATCCTCATATAGAATTTAAAATCTGCACTACCTAAGGATGCTTCCACATAAGTTTCAGCTTTTCTGGCCCAGTGTTTCTTGAGAAGAAGATTTTTAAAGAGTTTTCCTATATATTTCTATGTAAAACTTTAATTCCCCATTGTGGCCCCGCCCTATACCCGGGGGTCATCATTTTTAGAATTTAAAATCAGCACTACCTAAGGATGCTTCATTTTTAGAATTTAAAATCAGCACTACCCAAGGATGCTTCCACATCCTTAGCCTCCGCTTTTCTGGCCAAGTGGTTCTTGAGAAGATTTTTAAAGATTTTTCCTATATAATTCTATGTAAAAGTTTGATTCCCCAATGTTGCCCCACCCTATCCCCGGGGGTCATGGTTTTTATAATTTAGAATCTACACTACCCTAGGATGCTTCCAAATAAGTTTCAGCTTTTCTGGCTCAGTGGTTCTTGAGAAGAAGATTTTTAAAGATTTTTCCTATATATATATCTATATAAAAGTATGATTCCCCATTATGGCCCGCCCTATATATCCCCGGGGGTCATGATTTTAACAATTTA
Source organism: Saccostrea glomerata (assembly GCA_003671525.1). Taxonomy (NCBI): domain Eukaryota; kingdom Metazoa; phylum Mollusca; class Bivalvia; order Ostreida; family Ostreidae; genus Saccostrea; species Saccostrea glomerata. The sequence continues at coordinate 29,650 of PRKT01000706.1, forward strand.
GAATCTGCACTACCTAAGGATGTTTCCACATAAGTTTCAGCTTTTCTGGCCCAGTGGTTCTTGAGAAGAAGATTTTTTAATGACCCCACCCTATTTTTGTCTTTTCTTGATTATCTCCCCTTATGAGGGGACTTGGCCCTTTATTTTCACAATTTAAATTCCCCTTTATATAAGGATGCTTTGTACCAAGTTTGGTCAAAATTGGCCCAGTGGTTCTTGAGAAGAAGTCGAAAATGTGAAAAGTTTACAGACGGACAGACAGACGGACGGACGGACGACGGACAAAATGTGATCAGAGAAGCTCACTTAAGCCTTCGGCTCAGGTGAGCTAAAAAAAAAAAGGGAATTGCCAAGTTTTTTCACTTCCAATTTTCTTTGCTTACACTACTACATTTCCTTGATATCACTATAATGTGGTAAGAGGTGGGGGGACAACCAACCTTTCAATGGATATTTTCAATAGCAAAAGTTATGTTGGGGATAAAAGGGGGGCAGGCCCCCTGGCTCCTCCTGTTGGTACGTGCCTGATTTGGCATTCTCGACTCTGAAGGAAATCATTGTATCAGGGAAGGGGGAGGGTTACGTATCGCGATGAGAGGAAATTTAATAATCTCTTTTAGTCCAATAAACACGAAAGAATGGCTAGGAATATTTGTATGCAACTACACAGCTTTCTCAGAAGCAATTTTGCGTTTATTAGAAACATTTCTAGTTATTCCTTTTTTTTTTCTTTCGTATTCTGAAAACTCGGAATGTATATATATTGGGCGCTCTTCCGTGTAAAACAGCATGTACTTAGTAACAATCACGCTCCCGTAAAATCGTGTCATTGTGATATTCTTTTCATTCGAGGAAATAAAAGAAATACTATAAGCATATCATTCGGTACAATACAATTATAAGCCGTGTAGCAAATAATGCAGAACTCAAAGTTGCTTAATTTAATTTTCGATTTTCATGAGAATTGGATACGTCACTTTCACTTACAATTTACTGTGTGCATTTGTCATGTATATTTGTATTTGCTAATTTAAACAACATTTCAATTTTTTCTGATATAAAGCAATTAGAATAACTTGATATAGGCCAGTATACATGTAACGATTGCAATTACTTCAAAGTGCAGAGGGAGACGGGGCCTAGAAAAATCCTCGAACTACATGTGTACCTTTCCAATAATAGAATCATCCGTATCATAGAAACCTGAGCGGCCAAGAAAAGCGCCAAATCGCAGCACCGTTTATTTATTCCTCAAAGAATAGAAACAGACATTTAACATTTTATTTCTTTGAATACACATACATGTTCAAGAAAATCTTTATGTTTGGGCCAAGAACTATTCTTATGATTTACGCAAATAACATATTTTCTTGATTTTAATCTGAGTAAACCGATGACATACAATGAAGCGCATTGAAGTGGTAAAATTTTCCGTTTGGATGGAACGTTTTGAGCTATCTTAAGACACGCCCATTTCTTTAGAAAGGAAAAATCGGTCAAATGATTCAATCGAATACCTGTAGAACAGGTATTCCAAAAATATAATAGCCAATCAAATTGACGGTCCACATAAACAGCGAGTAAGCACGTGTTCGACTGATACATGTGTAATGGTAACTCCAATAAACATGATAAAATCATAATAATGTACAAATTCGTTGCAATGCGTGTTTTACAAAAGCGGGGAGTCTTTATATAGTAGTTTCTTATTTAAAAATCTTCAATTTAGTGTAACTCATGTTGCTTGTCGCGGAAAGTGGGGTGTCCTAAAACATTACGACGAATATATCTCTTTCGTTTCTAAAGAAATGGGCGTGTCGTTATGTTATAAATGACGGTCAAAACATGACTCAGAACGTTTCATCCAAATGGAAAATTTTACCACTTCAATGCGCTTCATTGTAGTAGCATCGTTTAGAGAACTCTAAGACTCTAGTAAAAATCAAAGAGCGGTAATGTTGACCTCCCGAAATCGGAATGTATAAAGGTCAATGCGCGATCGATAAACGGGTCACACATGTTACATACACACTGTAAACACAACAGTCAGGGTCCGAGGAAAATTCACGATGCGTGAATTTAATGACAGTGAACTATTTTAAGCTTGATTTTTTTTTTATAAATAATTCAATATTGAATATTAATCGACGGAAAGATGATAGGTATTTTTCCTCTCTCCTGTCTTGTTGTTTAAGCTAAATACAAGGAGAAAGTTGTCTCTGAATAATCTGTATGACATCCAGCTAGAGAATACGTTAAAACTTTATATCAACAAAGTTTAACATTCAGTTTAGTTAGGTAATATATTATTCTAATCCAGTTTATTTCAGTTATGCGTGTAAAACGCTTACGCATAAAGAATTCTTCACTTGCCGTATAAAATCAGTTACCTGTACATGGATTATAAAGTTTGCTGCTCATTTAATAACACTTGACTCAAACAAAAAAAACGTTTTCCTGAGATCAATAAGATGTTTTAAAAAGAACCCATTTCATATCGATAACCATATCGAAATATTTACCGTTTTTGAGTTATAAAGCAAAAACTTTCAAGCGCCCTAGACCCCTTATTTGAGGGGCCAGCCCCTTTTTAATGATGTCAAATAATAGATCTTAAAATTATGCACAATATTTATGAAACATGTCTAAACAAATTATTTTTAGTTTATAAGATACATAAGGAAATATATGTAAATTTTTGCGCTTATAGGTATTCTCATTTTTGACCCCTATCTAGCACCGTTTTGAGCGCAGAAATCGAAAAAAAAAAAACCGATGTGCACAACTTCAATTCTTCTAGTATTTAAATGCAGTAGAATTTCTGCTCCAGCTTTTGTCGTTTCTGAGCCTTTGTCTGGAAACGAACAGTATCAAATTTTCATTTAAAGGGAAATAACTCGAAAGCGGAAGGGAATTTTTGAAATTTATGAAAACATTTTAATTGAGTTTTGTAACGTCCAAAAAATCTGATTATTTGAGCGAAATCCGTTAAAAAATGAGCGAGTTACGAGATCTCAAAGTTGGCGTCTAGGAAAAAAAAAGAATAATAGGCCAACTCATGTAATTGAACTACCATTCCATAGAATAAAACTTTTCTTTCTCTAATGCTAAAATTCGGCCCTTTTGACACTCTGTCGGTAACTGTTCTATACAAAAAAAAAATCAACTGTCAATCATCAATTAAAAGCAAGCTTTAAGGTTCCGTGGCATTTTAAATTTTGTTCTCTTAAAATGTGGACATTATACAAATAACAGATTTAGACTAGAACGTCAGTCAAATTCACTTTTCCTCCTCTTGAAAATCAAATGCTTATTGTCCCGTTCTGCTTCGACAGACTTTCTTTCCATATCAAATGATTATCTATTACTTTATTTCAATTAAACGTGTTTAATAATTTTCAAGTTGCACGATCGCATGTTTCTCAAATTTTCTTTGTTGTACGATCGCATATAGAGTCGTTGCCGATCGCCAAAACGTTTGCCATGTGTGCACTTCAAACCGTTATTTTGACGCTTTCTGTTTGACGAAGAACTCAAAATTGGAAAATATTCATGATTTACACATTTAAAATTGCAAATGTGCCTTTTGGACTGTCGGGTATACGTAATAAGGTAAGAAATACCACTTAAGGTCAGACGAGACGTTCCTCAAAATCTGTTTTGTATATCTTCATAATGTATGAAAAATATTCAAAATTTTAATAACATTCTGATTTCTAAACCAGTTTCTAAACGTTTTTATAAAATCCAAACACTTAAACATTTGAATTTGGAAAATTATTTTTCTTCCCCAAAGGATTATATAAGAAAAACTACCCCTGGTATCTTGCAGAAATGCCTGGTAAGGTACCTCAATTTTTTGTGAGTAAACATGTTTAAGTAGCAATACTTCAATGACAAACTCTTAGAAAAATTTATCTATTATTAAGGAACGTCTCATCTGTCCTTAAACCAGCTTCGTGGGTAATGTCAGAGCAATCATATTCAAGGAAAACTTAACTTTAATAAAAGATATGGTGAGTTTTAGTGCTAGGACGACTTTATTGTTTTAAATATGTCTAGTTGCATCTAAAAGTTAAAAATGTTGAAGGAAAATCACGAAGAAATAGGACAAAATACTGTTTTATTTAACCCCATCTACTTCATGTAGTTGAATTTAACGATCAGTGTTGCCGATCGCATCAGCGTTGCCGATCGCGCGTTGACAGGGGTGACTTTTACTTTGGCCATAACTTTTGAATGGTAGATATACCTCATATATCATATGCACTCCTGTCAACGCGCGACAACCTTATTATGTATACCCGACAGTCAAAAAGGCACACTTGCAATTTTAAATGTGTAAATCAAATGTTTTCCGATTTGAAGTTTTTCATCGAAAACAGAAAGTGTCAAAATAATGGTTTGAAGTGCACACACATCAAACATTTTGGCGATCGGCAACTACAAAGAAAATTTGATAAACATGCAATCGTGCAACTTGAAATTTATTGAATACTTTTATAATTTAAAAATATTTATGTAGTGGTGTAAGATACATGGCATCCAACTACCTTGGGCTAGTGGGTTAACCCTTTAGCTCAACTGGTAGAGCACTGGACTGGCAAGCCAGAGCCCGGGGTTTAATCCCAAGCAGAGGCACAAAATTGTCTCTTTTACATTTGGCGCCCACGTTGGGACCCGGGTGTTCTCTGGCGGGTGTGAGTGATTGTTCCAAGAACTTCGCCCCACAGGTGACGGTACTCCAACAGAGATGAAGACATCTCATTCTCTGGAGGGGGACAATGTAGTAGTGTAAGATACATGGCATCCTACTACCTTGGGCTAGTGGGTTAACCCTTTAGCTCAATTGGTAGAGCACTGGACTGGCAAGCCATAGCCCCGAGTTCAATTCCCATCAGAGGCACAAAATTGTCTCTGTTACAGTTATAGATTACCATTTGGTATGGAAGGAAAGTCTGTCGAAATAGAACAGTACAACGAGCATTTGATTTTCAAGGGGAGGAAAAGTGAATTTGACTGACGTTCTAGTCTAAATCTATTATTTGAGTCATGGACCCCTTATTCTTGCTTTTAATTGATGATTGACACTTGATTTTTTTAAATTATAAAACAGTTACCGACAGAGTGTTACAAGGGTCGAATTTTAGCATTATAGAAAGAAAAGTTTTATTCTATGGAATGATAGTTAAGTTACATGAGTTAGCATACTTATAAAAAAATTTCAGAAAAAAACACGTATTAAAGCTATGAAAAATAACAATCAAAGGAGGTGGCATAGCAATTTTACCGAAATTTTAAGCAAATAAAAATACTATGAGGCGCCGTTTTAATATTTTTAAGGTATTTTCTGATATCAAAAAATCATATGTGATATCACAAACTCGATTTTTTGATATCAGAAAATCATTTTATGATAATATTATCAGAAAATATATTTTTTGATATCATAAATTAAAAAAGATTTTTTGATATCAAAAATTTGAATATATATGAGGCGCCGTTTTAATATTTTTGAGATATTTTCTGATATCAAAAAAGAAATTATTGATATCAATAATTCGAATTCTTAATATAAAAAAAATTTGATATCAAAAAATAGATTTTTTGATATCAGAAAATAAAAACCAAGTTAAATTACGATCGACTTAATGAATACTCCCTGTGATGAAGACTCAGCTTCCCACCATACAAATTTGTTGCGAACTTTGTTGGGTTCTAATAAGTTTAAAACATCTCTGGATGTTAGGGTGCCGTCTCTTTTTTTTTTGCATTATTGACTATATTTTTAATCATTTCACAAACTTTATTGATAGCTCAGACTAGTTTCACCTGGAAGAACGAACTTCTACGACTACACAACGTGTACTTGCTGGTCAGCTGTGATGTAACATCACTTTACACAAAATCAATTGGAGAAGCTAAAGGTTGCTGTTGATAGGGGTGAGAGAGAAGTTCTCAGTCAAAGCCCGACCTTCAGCACACCTAGATTATTTACTCAGATTTATCCCAAATTGAAAAGTAATATATATGTATGGCACGCCAAATTCACAAAAATAAGCAAAACATAGTTTCACAGTCGATAAACTAGGTTTATTGGTTGTAAACTATAGTTTACGGACTGTAAACTATAGTTAACAACGTTAATCTATATTTTATATCTGTAAACTATAGTTAACGCGATTATCTATGTTTCAAAACCGTAAACTATACTTAACACCGAAAATCATCATTTGCGATTGCAAAACATAGATTATCTGGTAAATACAGTTTCACGATTGTAAACTATGGTTTACAACTCTTAACTATAGTTAACGATCGTAAATTATAGTTTACAGACGAGAATCTATGTTTATCAGCAAAATCTATTGTTAACATTTCATTACAAACAGATAAATTTAGATTGGCATTCGTAAACTATAGTTAACAACCGTAAAATATAGTTTTACAAATGAAAACTATACTAAACGAATTATAAACAATAGTTTACAGTTTGTAAACTATAGTTTACAGTCGATAAACCTAGTTTATCAATTGTGAATCTATGTTTAGCACGCCAAATTCACAAAAATGAGCTAATAATAGTTTCACAGTCGATAAACTAGGTTTATCGGTTGTGAACTATAGTTTACGGACTGTAAACTAAAGTTAACAACGTTAATCTATGTTTTACATCTGTAAACCATAGTTAACGCGATAATCTATGTTTCAGAACCGTAAACTATACTTAACACCAAAAATTTCATTTGCGATTGCAAAACATAGATTATCTGATAAATATAGTGTCATGATTATTTTGTAAACTATGGTTTACAACTCTTAACTATAGTTAACGATCGTAAATTATAATTTACAGATGTGAATCTATGTTTATCAACAAAATCTATTATTAAAGTTTTATTACAGACAGATAAACTTAGATTAGCATTCGTAAACTATAGTTAACAACCGTTAAGGTTTCGTCAAAGGTCAATGTAACAATCACTAATTCAACCTTTAGGGTACCCCTTGTTTTGTTCCAAGTGTCGCCCTTCGAGCACCTCTTTGGTAAGCACCCAAATTTCCCTGCAGAATTCTGGCCGACAGGACAGGTAACAATAGCTAGGTATTCCCGGCAGAACTGTACACCGTGTAAGACACGATGTAATGGGTCAGGACAGATTGGTTAAGTTTTGCACCAGCTTGTGCCTATGACTTACAGCAAGTCTACTGCAACATTTTAGTATATTTCTGCACGGAAAACAGACCGTGGTAAGTATATTTTGCAAGTATTTCTTAGTTATGTTAAATGTACCTTTAAAATTCGTTACATTAATTCACCCTGGCAGGCAGTTATCAATGACTTACCTGTGTGTGCGTTCAGGTGTGACGTTAGCGAGAGTGTTTAAATAGGTTTTCTCGTCAGAAGTTTTATCGCTGTTAGTGTAATTCTATACATTTTTAGAACATAACCTACTTATTCAGCCAATCAAATGCTTCCATTTCACGCGAAGAATCGATTCTTCATGATGAAGAATTTTTCTATTTCTGAAATATTTAACGGTGACTGATTGGTTCTCTTGACAGTTACATGGGTGTGTCTTCATTGGTTTTTGTTCAGCACACAAAAAGAAACTATTCAAAGCCACGTGCTGTTTACAATGATATTTAAACTTTCTAGGCCTTGCTACGCTTTTTTCCACTGTAATATTTTGTCGCCTTTCTGAATTTTTTTTTCACGTTTCGTTTCATACAGAAAATACAACGTCATGTATATCAGAGATGAACCTTGTCTTTGAAGACAGATTTAAGTCACAATTTTCTTCAAATTTTTATTTGACCCTAGACAGGGGTACCCACTCCTGCTGACTAGGGCCTTGTCATCTTAATACAACCATTTTTCAAAAATATACATTCTTGTTACAAGGATATTCATTTGTTCAGTGGCTTTAATATCCTCCCCATACCATTTCCGCAGTAAATCACTTACGTACTAGCATCATTTTTTAACTTTTTTTCAATACCAATTTCATCCAGTTCCATTTCCCCCCGTACAAAACTACATTACCTTCATATTCATATACTGTAGTAAAAAGGTGGGGGGGGGGATCAGCCTTTCAATGAACATTCAATGAACATTTTCGATAGTAAAAGTTATGTGTGGAACCACCCCCCCCCCTTCCCACTGTTGCTACGTGCCTGAATCAAGCTATTTCATATAATCCCGTGCAAACCTGAATGGGTTGGAGTCCATTCTGAAACCGCGTGTGTTCGATGGTGATTGCGTGCTCGATATGTACAATGAGCGGTCAAGTTGAGCATTATATATGACACAGCCGTGGGAGGAGTTTATTTTTAATCCATTCATTTGATTGGCTGAGGTTCTTACTGACTTAGAACAGAACCTCAGCCAATCAAATGAATGGATTTAAAATAAACTCCTCCTACGGCTGTGTCATATATAAGGCTCAACCTGACCGCTCATTGTACACATCGAGCACGCAATCAATATCGAACACGCGGTTTCAGAATGGACTCCCAACCCATTTAGGTTAGCACGGGATTATATGAAATAGATTGATTTACTGGGGAAATGGTATGGTGAAGATATTAAAGTAACTGAAGTAATGAATACTCATGTAACAAGAATCGTAATATCTATAATTTTGAAAAATGATTGTGTTAAGATGACAAGGCCCTAGTCAGAAGGAGAGGGTATCGCTGTCTAATATCAAATAACATTTTGATGGAAATTGTGATTAAATCTGTCTTCAAAGACAAGGTTCGTCTCTGATATACATGACGATTGTTGTATTTTCTGTATGTACCGAAATGGGAAAAAAATATCCAAAAACGCGACAAAAGATTACAGTGGGAAAAAAGTGTAGCAAGGCCTAGAAAGTTTAAATATCATTGTAAACAGCACGTGGGTTCTGAATATTTTCTTTTTGTGTGCTGAACAAAGACCAATGAAGACACACCCATATAACTGACAAGTGAACCAATCAGACACCGTTGAATTTTTCAGAAATAGAAGAATTCTTCACCACGAAGAATCAATTCTTCGCGAGAAATGGAAGCATTTGATCGGCTGAATAAGTAGGTTATGTTATAATGTATTTTTGTTCGCTGTTTTACTTTTTCATTTAAATGTCTGCATGAGCGGAAGTAAGCTACCGGAAGTATTGTCAGCCATTTTGTATCTATGTCAACTGTAAACAAACTGAAGACAATGAAAGTGTCTTAGTGTTTATGTTATATTGAACTCAAACATAACTATATGGTTATTAATTAAAGCCAGTATAATTGTATAATAGTATTGCCATATGCATAGTACATAATCATTTTACTGATAAAGGAAAGTTGATATTTTAGCACCATGCTGAGGTGTTAGTGGTAACTGATGTGATGATGACGACGATGATGTCGATGATATGATGATGACGACGATCATGTCGATGATGTTGATGATGGTGTCGATGACGATGATGTCAGTGATGATGATGTTGATGAAGACGACGTCAATGATGATGTCTACGACTTAGTCGCGGGAATCTCCAGTTCTTGTGAACATTGATCCCAACCACAGTCTGGGACTACAGCCCCGGAGGCTTGGGAGGTTTAAGGACAGTGTTGGACTTGATTGAGACTGTCGTATGGATGGACAATACTAGTAAAGATTGAAATTGAGTTCTAAATTGGTTTGAGTTTTTGAGAACACGTGTTGATAGTTAATACAGCTGTTTAAACATCTTTTGATCATTTTTTTTTATCATTGTAAATAACATTTTTTTTGGTTACGATCATTTGAGTGAGTGTGCGTGTGTGTGATTGCGTGATTTATTTGTTAATTGTCTTTTCTTTATTATCATTATTTTTTGTAAATAAATTCTTGTTTTCTTTGAAGAAATTCTTGTTTTCGATTTAAAAGGAAAGCCTTGCTCATTCCACGTTACAGTCAACATGTCCAAAAAAAATTTTTTACAATAACTCCAAAACTATGTGAGGTATAAAGTTAAAACTTTTACAGTTTATAAAGAACGAGGGCGCTTTTGATTGGCATTCGGCAGGAATCTGGGCGTAATTGAAAAGTGAAAATTTTATCGACATGTCACATGAAATTTTAACATTTTTTTTATTTATCGGGTTCCTGTGCAACAGGAAAGGAAAATATTTTCCCGAAATTGAGCTTTGATTTGCTAAAAAATAACTTGAAAATTCACCAGATCAGATATTTGGTACAAAATGGTACATTTTTAAACACGTTTTTCTAAAAATTTTCTATCTCTGGGTCTTCTCTCCATCGTTTTGAAACGTTATTTGTGTGTATTTTGATTTAAAGAAACGAATACACTTTTTAAAAAAATGGAGAGAGGACCCAGAGACCATGAAAAATGAACTTTTCCCCAAAAAATCCAAATG
>PRKT01000706.1:43602-61471 GCA_003671525.1 Saccostrea glomerata
CAAAAAATTTATTTTGTGATATCAAGAAATCAATTTGAATTTCTGATATCAAAAAAGTCATTTTTTTAATATGAAAAAAAATTATTTTTTGATATCAGAAAATCGATATTTTTGATATCAGAAAATCGATATTTTTGATATCAGAAAATGATTTCTTGATATCAGAAATTCGAATTTTTGATATCAGAAAATGACTTATAATTTTTTATATCAGGAAGTCGAATTCTTCATATCAAAAATTACTTTTTTCGAAAGTCGGTCGTAATTTAACTTTGTTCTCATTTTCTGATATCAAAAGATCAATTTCTTGATATCAGAAAATACTAATAATTTTTTATATCAAAAAATCATTTTCTGATATACTAAAAGAAAATTTCTGATATCAAAAAAAAGATTTTTTTTGATAATAAGAATTCGATTTCTTGATGTCAGAAAATTCAAGTTATTCTATGATATCAAGAATTTGAAATTCTTGAAATCAAAAAAATGATTTCTTGATATCAAGAATTCTTGAATTTTTTTTTATATATCAGAAAAGGATTTTCTGATATCAAAAATTCGATTTCTTGATGTTAAAAAAATCATTTTCTTTATATCAGAAAATTAACAAGATTTTTTGCTATCAAATTTCTGATATCAAAAAATAATTTTTTGATATCAATAATTCGAATTTTTGATATTTCAAAAAAAAAACTATTTTTTTATATCAAGAATTACTTTTTTGATATCAAAAATTTCTTTTTTAGTATCAGAAATTACCTCAAAATATATTTAAACGGCACCTCATAAAATACGTCACAATTATACACGCACGTGCTTTATTAACAAGGTCATGTATAATTTTTTATTTGCTGAAAATTGTTATCATTTTTTTAATTCGTTGACAATTTCGGGAAAATTGAAAAGTGTGCCAACTCATAATAGCTTACGATGATGTAGCCTACTACATAAATTTACTAAAACCATGCAGATACAGTGTAGAATGGGGAGGGGGGGTTCACTTTTCACTTTATTAATAGGCTGGTTGCTCCTTTTTTGTAGTATTTTCAAATCTGGGTAAATTGCAGCTGGTAACTCATAAACAAAATTTCGTTGTTCAAGAACTTGAATCCTAAAACCCTCTCCATCTACCCAAAACAAACACATTTCCGATATTGATTTATGAGTTTAGAAAATTTTCCTTTATTTATATTTTGTTTCAAATTGTCAAACTGTCTAAGAAAAGAGCGATATATGGTAAGTGCCCCTTAAAATGAATATCTTACTTTTACTTTATATATAGCTTTTATTTGTAGAGCTGTATTTGCGACCTTTATTGGTCATTTTCATTTTGATCTATATGCCGTTATTTTAGAAATATGACATCATAAAAATCACGTTTTCCCGCCATTTTAGCATATTTTGTATAAAACTGCTTACTAAGTATTTTAAAGTTTTTTTTCTTCTAGATAATACAGAGCGCAGCCTAGAACAAGCTTTATATTTTTACCAGAGATGTATCTATTCAATACTAATTAGTGACAGAAAAATTATGTATGTTCTACACTGCGCTCTATGTTTCCCATTAGAAAAAACATCAAGAAAAAGGCATTTTTTTGGCTTTTTTGTTAGATAGCAAAAATAGCATTATTTCTCATGTCATTTACAGCTAGTGAGTGCATACAAATGTGAAAAATATATTGGAAATATTTCTAATGTAATCTCTTCTACAAAATAAATATCAATTAAACATATCTGAATGTCATTCTGAAATGTTGATTTTTAGGGGGCCAAAATTGGCTCTTACCATATATACTCCTTTGTATTTTTGAGGGTGGGGTTGGGATGGGGTTAGGGACTGACACTGTTATAACATCGAGGTAAAATTCCTATTTTACATTCTTGCGAGCCATCAAGCTCTGTCTGTCTGTCTCTCGTTAAATCAGAAATTTTTATGTCTCTGGTTAAATACAGCTGAGGAAGATGGGCCGGGGTTAAATAAAACAGTATTTTGTCCTATTTCGCGATTTTCCTTCAAATTTTTTTTACTTTCGAGATGCAAATAGACATTTTTAACACCACGAAAGTCGTCAAAGTATCTCTTAAATCTACGAAGTTAACTTTAATTTCTATTTTTAGTGCCCCCGTAAACGAAGCTTCGGGGGTTAATAGTTTTTGTCGTGTCCGTCCGTGTCTGTTTGTCCGCAAAAACTCATAACTTTTGATTCAGTCGAGCTATGACTTTCATATTCCATTTCTGTAACTTTCTTTGGGTACCACCATATTTGACCTTTTGACATTGACATTGGAGTTTGAAACACTTCGCTTTTTCTAGAGCAAAACTATCTAACTATGACCAAAAAATTAGAGTAAGATCAACTTCCGTTCAAGAAGCAAAACGTGGACCAGGGACCATGGCTTGAGATATTGATATTGATAGTACTACTTTTAAAAACTTTCACGACGAACGCATATACATATATTAATAGTTCATATGTAACATATGAAACACACTTGCATACATGTATTTTAAAATATATTTGTAGTAGTTACCGTATAAGTTTTTATTGGTTTTCTCCAGATATCCTATAGAGAGGTTAAAAGGTCGCGACAAGGCGGGTTTTTTTTTGCCAATATATTATGTACACATGTGTATGTACCTGACACATTTTTAGAGATTGTAAATAAAGTTTTGTTTTGCATGCAATTCCAGGCTCCGCCTGTAGATTATGAAGCTCCGGTCCCCCCATGGGATATGATGTAGATAACCCGAAGATAAAACAATAGAAAACTTATGTAATCAGAGATTACAGAGCTCACCTCAACGAATGTTGTCTTTAAGTAAGACAAAGTCACACAATTAACCAACAGAAAGTGTACATCCAAAAATGCAAAATTTATGCAATTTTGATCTGATACTTTAGAATAGACCTATCTAAAATCTTCATGAAAAGGTAATTAAAATCCAGCATCTGAAACAAGTTTGAGATTTTCATCCCTTGATGAATAGACCTGCACCCATGTAATATACTTGTGTTTTTCTGATTATTGTACTGTTGTATTCATAATTGTACTATCCATGTATAGAGGGCCTCGAGGAAGACTAGTGCTTGCACTAATCAGGTTACCCTCTTTAAAGAAAGTATTATTATTATTATCATTATAACTTTTACCTGGTCCATTATCTAGAAAATTCAGCATCCGAAGCAAGTCCGTTAGTGTGCATCCTAAGATTTATCGTCCTTGCAAGTTTGTTCAACATTAGGCTCATAGTTAATTGGAAATAAAACATGTATAAACAAGAGATGTTTTTTTTAAACACTTAATGCCCCCTCCCTCCAAATTTGAATTTTTTCTAAGTCCAAAAGGGCATAATTCTGTCTACAATGGTGCAATCCTACCCAACACAAAACTTGACCTAGAAATTCAGCTGAAAAATCTGTATACTAAATTTCATTTCAATATGTGCAACCTCTGCAAAGAAAATGAACGGAAACTGCAAATAAGTGAAAAAAAATTTTAAGTCCAAGGCGCATAACTCTGTCAATAAAGTGCCCCGCCACAGCATGATACACCCAAAAAAGAAGACCTACAATGTAGATATTCAGCTGAAAAATCTGTATACTAAAGTTCATTTCAATATGTGCAACCTCTGCAGAGAAAATGAACTGAAACTTGAAATAAGTGGAATTTTTCTAAGTCCAAGGGGCATAACTCTGTCAATAAAGTGCCCCGACACAGCATGATACACCCGTAATATTGTTCAATAATCATAAATTGGTTAGGGTGCAAGAAAATCAGAGCCTTGATTAACAGATACACACAAATTTCAATGATTTAATTTCCATTTCTTATCATGTTTAAAATATTGTACACACATCTCTAAGAAACTTACAGTGTAGGGATTAAATATAACAAATAATACATCATATAATTCTAAACTGGCTGTGTTAGAGCTTAACAAATATCCATATGCATGCAGCTTTAAATTGTTTATTGCATATTTTATGAAATAATGGAAATGCTAGTCTAATAAAAAAAAATCAAAAATAAATTATTCTTTAGACTATAAAATTCTAAGTGAGACATGACTGCAATTTGTTCCAAATACTAGTATATAAAAATTGAAATGTAATTTTTTTTTCAATGAACACATGTGTATATTATACAATACTAATTTAGATTTAATCATACACTAAAACATCAATTTGATTTAATTATATTACACCGATTGGATGATCTTTATCTAGACTACAGACATCAAGAACTCTTAATTAACACAAGCAACTATGAGGCCATTTCTTCTTGCCCAACTCCCAAGAGATAAATTAAGCAGCTGCATGATCAGATCTAGAGACTACAAGTTAGCTCCTGACGATAAACTCATTAATGTCTCTCTAATTTGACATGCACATTTCTGCTATCAAAATTCTTCTTGACCAGTGCTTGATAATTATGCCCATGGAACAAACTGAATTCCTCTCAAAACATTGACATTTGTTACAGATTGCTGTAAAGTATATGATGAAAAAATATGTTTTTACTTAATTTAACATTTTTTTAATAAGGATACAACTATATTTTTACATTTTTTAGGATTATGAAATTTAAAATTTAAAAGACTTACATTTTTTTTTAAATTCACTTAAATTAAAGGTCACAGTGACCTTGAAATAGGCTGCGACACACCTTCTACCTTAGATGTATACTTTTGCCAAGTTTGATAGCTCTAGGACTAATAGTTTTCTAGTTATGAGCCGGACAGGAATTTACATTTTTAAGGATTATGAAATTTAAAATTTAAAAGACTTAAATTTTTTTAAAAATTCACTTAAATTAAAGGTCACAGTGACCTTGAAATAGGCTGCGACACACCTTCTACCTTAGATGTATACTTTTGCCAAGTTTGATAGCTCTAGGACTAATAGTTTTCTAGTTATGAGCCGGACAGGATTTTTCCATATTTGGCTATAGCATCTTTATTAAAGGTCAGAGCGACTTAATTTTAGTGTGCAACACACCGTCTATCCAAGAAGTATAAGTTGACAAAGTTTGATAATCCTAGGCCTAATAGTATTCAAGTTATGAGCTAGACACGAATGGACAGACGGACGGACAGACATGAAGCCTATCGCATGATACGTCCCGTCTTAAGACGGGCGTATAAAAATGGTGCGATCAAACCCAAAACAGAACTTAACCTAGATATTAACCTGATAAACCTGTATACCAAATTTCAGTTCAGTATGTGCAATGGTTGTGAAGAAAATGAACGGAAACTAAATGGACCGACAGACCAGCAGGCAGCAGCAAAGCAATATGCCCTCCCTTCTTCGAAGGGGGGCATAAAAAGGCTGGTAAATAAATGTTTGACAGGCAATAAATTACAATGAAGAGAATTAGAGAAGAGAGGTCTTTCCTTCTGTTGTCAAATAATCCAAGTGTGTGTATAAATACATGTAACAGGTGTGACATTCTCCCAACTTCATCAAGGAGCCATCATCAAAGCTTTTGGGAATCATGGTCTTTTCTCTCCAAAATTTTATCATTATTTATTGTTCCTATGGGTATCTTGAACAATAATATAGGGTGCATGCATTGATATGTAAACACTATTTGTTTTAAATGCAAGATTGTATTTGTTGTAGCTAATGAAACATTCTTCATTTTCTTTCTTCTTGACTTTAAATTCATTACATTGTTTTTATTACATTTAAAATGTGCAACATGACACTGTAAATTGACTGTTAAAAAACCCCATATAAATACACTATAATTTAACAAATCAAATTAATTTTACTATTAACTATCACATTCTTTTTTTTTCTTAAAAAAGGCTGGTAAATAAATGTTTTGACAGGCAATAAATTACAATTAAGAGAATTAGAGAAGAGAGATCTTTCCTTCTGTTGTCAAATTCTCAGGAGATATAGATAACACATGATCAGAGATGCCCAACTTCCCACACTTAGCTCATTAATTATCTTTAACTGGATACATGTCCACTCATATCTCCTTAAGGACAATGGATAGATTATAATTCGAATTTTTCTAAGTTCAAAGGGCATAACTCTGTAAAAAATGGCATGATCGTACCCAAAACAGAAGTTGGACTAGATATTCATCTGATAAATCTGTATACCAAATTTCATTTCAGTATGTGCAACGGTTGTGAAGAAAATGAACGGAAA
Source organism: Saccostrea glomerata (assembly GCA_003671525.1). Lineage (NCBI taxonomy): Eukaryota > Metazoa > Mollusca > Bivalvia > Ostreida > Ostreidae > Saccostrea > Saccostrea glomerata. Next base: position 49,773 of record PRKT01000706.1, read on the forward strand.
CTAAGTGGACCGACAGACCGACGGACAGCAGCAAAGCAATATGCCCTCCCTTCTTCGAAGGGCGGCATAAAAATAACCTTCTCTCTCATCCAGAAAGTGTAGCTCATATTCAGCATCCGAAGCCAGCCTGGTAGAATGCATTCTAAGATGTATCATCCGTGCAAGTTTGGTCATTAAAAATCTGATAGTTATTTGGAAATGAATCCTGTTGCAAAAACCTGTTCACTCATCCGGAAAATGTAGGTCAGATTCAGCATATTAAGCAAGTCTTGTAGTATGCATCCTAAGATGTATCATTCATGCAAGTTTAGTCATTATAGGGCTCATAGTAACTTGGAAATGAAACCTGCACCAAAAACTTCATCTGAAGCAAGTTTGGTAGTATGCATCCTAAGATGTCCATGCAAGTTTGGTCATGATAGGGCCCATGGTATCTTTGGAATGAGACCTGCACCAAAAACTATACCCTGTTCACTCAACCGGAAAATGTAGGTCAGATTCAGCATCCGAAGCAAGTCTGGTAGTATGCATTCTTAATTGTATCATCCATGCAAGTTTGGTCATTAAAGATCTGATAGTTACTTGAAAATGAATCCTGCACCAAAACATTAACATGTTCACTCATGCGGAAAATGTAGGTCAGATTCAGCATCCGAAGCAAGTCTGGTAGTGTGCATCCTTAGAAGTATCATCCATGCAAGTTTGGTCAACATAGTGCTCATTGTATCTTGGAAATAAGACCTACACCAAAAACTGCACCAAAAATGTTAACCTGCTCCATATATATTAACCTGGTCATTCCTTTGCTGAAATTGCAGCATCTGAAACTTTGACTGGTACAATAAAATACACTAGAAACATCTTCCATGCATGTTTAATCAATATAGGACAAAGAAGTACTTAAAAGAAAACTGCTCCAAAAAACTTAACCTTAACCTGCGACGCCAACACCGACGCCGAGGGTATCACATAAGCTCCCCCAACTTCGCTGAGGTGAGCTAAAACTGGCGACTTATGGTACATATAATAAATACAGAAGCATAGATTCCAAGAACTTTTTACAGCTAGCTCTGTAAAAAAAATAGACAATGAACTTGAACCTGAAATATAATGTGAATACATTTTATTCATTAGAGAGGGTGTCCTGTCCATTTCATTATGGTTTACACAGACAAACGAGTTTCGCGCAACTCAGTGACGACATCTCTGTTTGCCCCATTTTCCCCCTATTTCTTTTATTTAAAGTCGCGGTGGGAATGTCTGATTCTGAATCGCTCATCCATCTTACATGAACGTTCATGTTCCCCTCTCTGTCCATAATGACTATGGGAACAGAGAAAGGAAATAATTGAAACAAAAGTTTATCGCCCCATTCCCATGTAATTTTTATACGTAACAAAAATATAGTTATCTCTCATCAACAAGAAAAAATAAATCTGCTACTATTCCAATATACTATTTCAATATAATCATGGATGCTTTTGGTATTTTTTATGCGCCCGGATTGATAGTTCCTGGGCGTATATTGTTTTTGTTCTGTCTGTCTGTTTCTTTTTCTGCAAACTTTGACCTTCGCCATAACTTTTGAACTATAAAAGATAGAAACTTTATATTTGGTATGCATACTCCACTAATTAAGCTCTTTCAAATGACAACAAGGTCAATGACCTTGTGACCTTGACTGTGACCTGTATGCTTAAAATATTTTTTTCGTACCTTTGCCATAACTTTCGAACCATAGAAGATTGATACTGCATATTTAGTATGCATATTCCACTAATTAATCTCTTTCAAATGACATCAAGGTCAATGACCTTGTGACCTTGACATTTAAGCTAAAAATAGTTTTTTCGTACCTTTGCAATAACTTTTGAACCACAAGAGATAGAGACTTCATATTTGGTATCCATACTTTACTAATCAATTTCTTTCAAATGACACCAAGGTCAAAATGACCTTGACTGTGACATATATGCTAAAAATAGCTTTTTTAGAATTTTGTTGCCGCCGGGCGCATAGTGTTTCACAAACACATCTTGTTTTTACTGTTACGTCATATGTACGTTATTTTAAAATATCATTGGACTCGAAAAACAGCTTAATATGTTGGTTAAAGAAAATATTAATATGCTTGGTTTTTTTTCATTGTTAATGATATGTAAAATGGGTCGCTGAGCCAATGCCTATTATTATTTACTACGTGTTCATAATATCTCTCCCAAAGCTATGGAAAAATCTTTTCTTTTATGTTTATGGCTCAGATCATGTCGAATATTAACTCTCCCTCACAAATAAGTCATTTTAAAAAAAATGTTCAAAGTATAAAAAAGAATCAGTTTCACAGTGCGTTTATAAACTACATGTAAAACGTTAATTGACTTCGTAGTGCATTTTGTGTGTTTTACTCGTAAAAGATAAAGTATTCAACAACAAATATCTCTGTAACGGATGCATGTACCTTATAACGTCCGCAATAAAAAATGTAGGGAAAATTCCCAACTTTCGGGTTATGGCATTTATTTTCATTTTACTTTGTGTTGTAATTTAGATAAAGCCAACAGAAGATAGCACAAAATAAGTCATTTATGAGTTATTTTATTGACTTCCTGGTAAGATATGCAATATTCACTTAAAGTTTACGATAATTTCTTAACATCACATTCAGAAAAACTTTGTCTACCAAAAATGTCCAGTTTCTTCTCTAGTTTAAGAAAATGTTCATTGTTTTGTTATATCCCAATTGTTTACAAAACAACAGCAGTTAAACACCTGTGACGCTGAAAAGGCATCAAAAGGCGTCTCTGGGCGTTTATATAATTATTGATACCCACAGTAGGGTGTTCTCACTGGAATTACAAGTGTGAAATATGAAAGTAGGCAAAGTCTAAAGTTTTTTTCATTATTATGGAAATCTCCTAGGTCAAGGTAATTGTTATCCAATGATAGATCTTGCCACAAAGGATACATATGTGAAATATGGAAGCCCTAGATCTAACCATTCAAAAGTTACGATCAAGATTAAAAATTTTAAAAAGTAGGTCAAATTCCAAGGTCAAGGTCAAAGTTCTTGGTATCAAATGAAAGGTCTTGTTACAAAAAAGGATTAAATATGTTAAGTATAAAAGCACTAACCCCAACCCTTTACCGCAAATCTTGCTTGAAAGTATAAACTTTGACCGATATTGTGATGCGTTGAGTGACGACACTGATGAATCTGACTGAAATACTACTGAATCTTACTGACGTTCAATTGCTAAATCCAATAAAGAATCTGGTTGGTGCTTTTTAATAGGCCCGCCCACTTTCTCAAATGTATAGCCGAAAATATGAAATGTTTCCAAGAAAGATAGAACAGCTGTAGAAAACGGGCAAGAAAGTGGTACTTTTTGAACTAAGTATTTAGTATACCTATGCAATACCTTATCAAATTTATTGTGAGCGTGGGTAATCTGTATAATGATCTTCAAAAAAGATATGTTCCAGAAGTGGCAGCAGTTGATTGGATACATGTCATGTTTGTATCAGGTGCATTTTCGGGGCACATCAACTCGGCCGTTTCTCTCGTTTTTTCTTCTTCAGTACAGTCAAACCTGTATTAAGAGACCTTGCAACGGAGAAAGGAAAAAAGGTCACATATGACAGGTGGTCTCCTAATACAGGTTGCTTATTTTCTGCAGTGTTCAAGTATACAATGCTGAAAACATCACGTGTATGTTGAATATATTTCATAACACTTTCTGTAAATTTCCACTTAATAGGTACTGCTCAAATCTAAAATACTTTTACAATTGTCCTGTTTAAAAATAAAAATTTGCTTGATCCTCACATGAGTCATATGATTATTTGGAAATATTGTGAACATCTGAAAATATCAATATTTTTTTTCATACAGTATAAAAAAAGCTGCCTTTTTTCTAATAATAATTTTTTATAACATGATCTTAGCCTATATATAACTTCGTATGTTTTGCATATTACTAAGAATTAAAACTGCATCACGATTTTTGTTATGCACTTGGTATCAAATTATCTTTATGACTAAAATATTGTTTTAACCTAATTGATTTTTTTTCATTACTGAGCTACTGTGCCTAATTGCTTCTTTATCAACTGGTGTGGGTGCTAGCTAGCGTGTGTTTACATACCCATTTGTGACACAATGCACTTATATAAACATCTAGGGTTTAGTTACTTGTTAATTAAAGCTCAAAAGGCAGGTTTTATAGCTAAATATCCATTTGGCCCTTATAGGCTGATTAGCATGAAATGACATCGGGATCGACTTCGAACGTCTATTTTCAAAATGGCGCTCGATCACTCAGGACAGAAAAGCGTGATTTTTGTGGTTAAGATTTTAATGTTTATTCAATTAATATCAAAGCGTAAGTAAAAATATTTATTGTTAATATTGTTTTTTTTTTTTTTATAAAACTCGCATTATTAAATGAAATAAAAGTTTGTCTGTTTTTGTGAACCAAAAACGTAGCATGCTCGACCGAAATTGAAAGTAGGAAACGGAAATTATGTAGTCGTTAAATTCAGGTAAAATTGCTTGGAATTTTTAGAATTGGTCAGAAAAATCACGGTCGTTGGTCGCGTAAGACAGGTGGTCGTTTAATACAGGTAGAATGTATAGGGAAAAGCATTGGGGAGAATTTTTACGGTCACATGTGACAGTGAGTCGCTTAATACAGTGGGTCGCTATGGCAGTTTTGATTGATTGATTGATTGATTGATTGTATATTGTTTAACGTCCCTCTCGAGAATTTTTCACTCATATGGAGACGTCACCGTATGCCGGTGAAGGGCTTCAAATTTTGACCTATACTCGGCACTCAGGGCCATTGAGCAGTGAGGGATCTTTATCGTGCCAACACCTGCTGCTGACACGGGGCCTCGGTTTTTAAGGTCTCATCCGAAAGACCCGCAACTTTCACTTCAAAGTGCCGAGCGCATGGCGAAGGAACAGTTGCTACCCATTTTTTATCGACTTAGGTCAGTCGCGGCCGAGATGCGAACTCACGACCTCCCGTTCACGAAGCGAGCGCTCTACCGACTGAGCTACCGTGAACGGTTGGCAGTTTTGACTGTACTGACTGTTAAATTAAATGTTCTTAGATTTGGTAAATGTTGTAACATTATTTTTTTTAACATGAATTATAATATTTCTTATTTTTATTGAATGATATTCGCCACACAGTAAAAATCGCACTGCCCGAAAAAAAAACACAAGGATTTAGATTTTTCCGGTCGCATGTTTATTGCAATGACCGTTGAAATGGGTATGTAGTGGCACACATGCATTTAACACATATGGTATTTTTGACACTCGTGACAATAAAACACAAGAAAACATTGATGTAACCATCAATTGTCGCCCGGGAAATATATAATGTTAACAATGAGTCTTGATCATAAAACCGCTTCGATATGTGTGGAAAAGACCACTCTAAAAAGTTTTAGTTGTTGTTTTTAAAATAAGATATTAGATTAAGAAAAACTAGTAATTATTAGTAATCCATTTAGTCAGAATAGCAAGTAAATGACTAACATGGTTAGTAATTGTAAACATAATTAGTAATAAGGATGAATTCATTCACTTATAAAATGATTTACCAAGTATCAATAGAATTACTTAAACTATAGGAATTATATAACAGTGTACTTAGTAAATGGCCTACTCAATTTTGGTAAATTATTATTACTTAATTAAGAGATAATATGCTTTCTAATTACTAAATTTTATGAATCATTACTAAGTAAATGTAATTCTGAAATTGATTAAAATCTAGAATATTATTACTTAATAGAATACTAAGTAAATGAAATATTTATCTTATTTACTAAAATCGACATTATTTACTAGAAACACTGCAAGGTACCGACCCTCTGATAAGAGAGATAATTTTGACAGAACAACATGTGTACTACTCACATTTTATTTTATCAGAGTTCCCTAATTGAGCCCTCCGAGTATTTTATCAGAAGAAATCTACTTATGATGGAAACAGTTATACTTTCTGTTTCTTTTGCCAGTTTCTTTGTAATTGTTTCATTATATTTAACAATAAAACATTTGATTCCAACATCGAAAGCCATATAAATTGAATAAGTTGTATCTTTTTAAGGACCATTTTAAAAAATGGTTTAATGTTTCAAGTATTTAATACAGCATTTTTATTAGTATGACTTTTTACACATTAAGGAATATTTAGAAGAAAGATTACTCCTCCTCACAGACAATTAATATGGAAGCTTAAATTCTATTCTACATTTCAAGAATTCAATCCCGATAGTGATAAGACTACCATATTTAAGTAATTATTTGTACTGCAACTGCTCTGAATTCTCCTTGATTTAGTAAATAGATTATTGTTTTAAGTAAATCAATTAAATACAATTTAATCAAGATGTGTTTGTGAAACACTGAGGCCCCCGTATGCCAACATAGCAAAGGTTAAACTTTTCTTATATGCAAATTCAATATATTGGTATTTCTTGATTTCTCCAAGGTCAAGGTCAAAAGGTCAAGGTTTCTGGTATCTAATGAAAGGTCCTGCCACAAAAAATACATATGTGAAATATGGAAACACTAGCCCCAACCCTTCAGAAGTTATGGTCAAGGTTACCAATTTTTAAATGTAGGTCAAACTCCAAGGTCAAGGACAAAAGGGTAAGATTTTGTGGTACCCAAAGAAAGGTCTTGTCACAAGGATGAAATATGTAAAGTATGAATGCACTAACCCTAATCCTTTTAAAGTTATAGTCAAGGTTTGCTTTTTAAAAGTGGGTCAAACTCCAAGGTCAAAGGGTCAAAGTTCTTGGTATCCAATGAATGGTTTTCTAACAGGAATTACATATATGGAAGTATGAAAGCACTATTCCTTACCGTTCAAAAGGTTTGGCCAAGGTTAAAGTTTTTTCTCAAGGATGGAAATCTCCAAGGTCAAAAGGTCATAGTTGTTGGTATCAAATGAAAGTTCTTTCAACAAAAAATATATATATGTGAAGTATAAATGTCATGATATTTACTGTTCAAAAGATTTGGCTAAAGAAAAAGTTTGGATTTTTTGTGTAAAAGTGGGTCAAACTCCAAGGTCAAGGTCAAATTTGGTGATACTCAAGGAAAGGTCTTGTCATAAGGAACACACATGTGAAATATGAAAGTCATATCTCCGCTAAATCAAAAGTTATGGGCAAGGTTAATGTTTTTGCGAATAAACAGACAAACAGAGAGACAGCTAGACAGACAAAGAGACAGACAGACGGACACGACAAAAACAATATACCCCCGAAACTTCGTTTACGGGGGCATAAAAATATTAGTTATATATAGTAAATAGTGGTAAAATGTAGAAAGACCAAGTAATGTTATTATTACTTATATACACAAATTTAAGTAAATACAAATTACTGATTAAAACTTTTTATTGTGTAAGTAAAACAATTCTTTAAAATACAAAAATCAAGTAAAACATTTGAATTTAGTAATTGACATATATTTCAGTAATTGATTTAAAATTTTAAGTAAATTATTTATTACTTATCTTTGTTATTTCAAGTAAAAAATGACTATTAAGTAAAACTTTTTTAAGAGTGACATGCGTCTAAATGAACGAGACGCGATCGAGAATATTTTGAAAACTTATTGTCGGATGAAAATCGAACAAAAACGATACCCTTTTAAACTTTATCAATTCCCCAAGTAAATGTTGACTGTATAAAATATGAATTGAAACCAGACAAACCATTGAAACCAGACAGAAACCAGACTTCCATAAAGTGAAACTGTAAAAAAATATATATAAAGTTGCTTATCATTTATTATCGACAAAATGACAGGTCCCTTTTCTTAGAACATCGAATTTTACTTATCGCATAAAAACGTACTCTACACAGTTCGTGTTTTATATTCTTCAAGTAGAATACATTTTTGAATATACAAATAGATGATGCATACATCATCAATTTGTATATTCAAAAATGTATTCTACTTGAAGAATATAAAACACGAACTGTGTAGAGTACGTTTTTATGCGATAAGTAAAATTCGATGTTCTAAGAAAAGGGACCTGTCATTTTGTCGATAATAAATGATAAGCAACTTTATATATATATTTTTACAGTTTCACTTTATGGAAGTCAATATATTATGTATCTCGTTATTTATAAAGGGAAAGAACATTCTGATTAACAATCTTTTTATTGTTTAGAAAACCTTTAATTCTGAATAACTTCTCCCACCTCAATCCCCATACACCAACACTTAAACTTATATGTATAGAGCAGCCCGGTCCTTCCAGGCTGCAATAAATCCGATGTTTTAAGTATTTTACTACCTATGAATTTATAATTTTTTTCACTGAATAACAAGAAGTGGTCCGCTATCAGCCGGGTAATCACATAATTTCCAGTAATACCCCCGTTTTAAATATGCTTGTGTTTGCCAACTCAATAAAACATCTCACTTGCGACTAAAAAATGGAACAAAAAAGATTTTTAATGCACTGAAAAGTCGCACAGAACAAACACCTAAAATGTAAAATGCCGTAAATCGGCAGAAATACATGTAGGATCAAATGAAATAGTGTGCGCCATCGAATGATGTTCATGTACCGTCTGCGTACGAAATATATCTTATGCTTCAAATGATTTTATACTTTGTTTGTTTGTTTTTTTTCTTCTTCAGAAGGTCACAATGCTTTCCGACAATCAAACATAGCTATTTGCTAGGCTGTTGGACGCTTTCCAACTTATTAAGGCAAAGGATACCGCACGAGAGTGGGCGGGTCCTAATCAACTACAAAAAAAATGTAATTAAAACGCTTGTTTTATAAAATGAAATCCGTGATTCAAATTGTTCAATTGTCAAATCCAACAGTGTCATCACTCAACGCAACGCTATTTAGGCCGGAGTGTATACTTTCAAGCGAGATTTGCGATAAAAGTTATGGTCAAGATTTGCTTTTTAAAAGTTGGTCAAACTCCAAAGTCAAGGTCAAAGGGTCAAAATTCTTGGTATCTAATAAAGGGTCTTTTCCCAAGGATTACATATGTGAAGTATGAAAGCACTAGCCCTTACCTTTTAAAAGTTATGGCAAAGGTTAAAGTTTTTTCTTAAGTACAAAATCTCCAAGGTCAAGGTCAAAAGTTCAAAGTCATTGATATCCAATATAAGGTTTTCCACAAAGAATACATATACATGTAATTAGTTTAAAAGTCCTGGTATCTATTGTTCAAAAGATACCGTATGGCAAAAGTAAAAGCTTGGAATTTTTGTATAAAGTGGGTCGAATTTCAAGGTCAAGGTCAAAAGGTCAAAGTTTGTAGTACACAAAATAAGGTCTTGTCACAAGAAATACACATGAGAAATATGAAAGGTATAGCTTCTCTAAATCAAAAGTTATGAGCAAGGTTACAGTTTTTGCGGACAAACAGACAGATAGACAGACGGACTCGACAAAAATTATATACCCCTGAAACTTCGTTTACGGAGGCATATAAATTGCACCAAAAACTTAACCTAGGACACCGACACCAATGTTATCTCATATTAAGCTCCCCCAACTTCATTGAGGTGAGTTAAAACAAGAGGCCCAAGGGCCTTGAATCGCTCTTCTGATAAATTGTACAATTTATCACTTCTATTGAAGCCTCTAACTCTTAGAATCCCAAGATGCATGAACTGACAAAGTTTGATGATTCTTAGCCAGTTAGGGCTGAAGATATTTCAGTATGGCTATAAAATACCATAAGTAGGTCACAGTGACCTCCTTTTTGATTTTAAATTTTCTGAGGACTCAAGATGTTTTAATTGACAAAGATTGATGATTCTAAGCCAATAAGTACCCGAGATATTCAAAAGTAGGTCACTGTGACATACTTTATGGTCAACATTTTCCGAAAACCCAAGATGCAATGATGTCATTTCATCATCATTGACAGCATTTTTTTTTTCAAATTGATAACTTATGTTCCTTCATAATTTAGTTTAACCACTTATATTGATCATATTGTGCTTGAAATATCTTGTTTTTCACGACACAACTTTGTTCGACCGAGTTTTTCTTTAACATCAAACTTTACACAAGTTGTTAGAAAATGAAACATTCTAGAAAAAACTTCGTGATCTTCGTAAAAAAACATTTATATCTATTAACAACTAAAAAATTACATCTCGTATCTGTACTGTACCGTATTATTCTTGGATCGAAACGTTATGTATTAATATTGATGCATTTGAAAAAGTCATACTTTTTCCATGCGTCGTGTGTAAATGATACTGCACAAACTGCATGGTTGTAAACTATCTATGACAAAATCCACATTCGTACGTTGTAGTCTGAATTCTTGTATACGTCTTTTAGAGCATAAAATACTCAGTCTGAGGGCGAGTTAAGTACCGAGAGATTGTTGTTCTTGTAACGGAAATAGATAATTAAGGGAAGGGGACAGGACGTTCCGAAAGGACCCTGAGTTTGTAAAACCGTTCGTGAACGTGGATTTGGGTGTGTCAAGAACAGGTACATCATTTATAATTGTGTAACGTTTCTTGGACTCTTTAATGGGATTCGGCTGTTCTATCTGAACAAGTAAAGAATGATCAAATTTCCCAATCACAAATTAAAATTAATAATATAAACACTAACGCCTTCGTTTCCCGGGAGCGCGTGCGCCTTCCAAAGACTGAAGCGCGTCCGCTTCTTATCTTCAGCCAAAGTATATCAAGGTACTATATAACAACAAACCAAAGCCTCAAAAGTCTATTTCAGACACTGAAGACTTAAACCAAGGTTTCCCTTGAAGTACCTACACGTTTGACTTCTGTTCTGGCGATCTTCTCTCATCAGCCGTCAGTAACAGACTCTCCGATCAACCTGATTGTCTCCTTATTTATACACACTCCAGTTCACAAGACCTGCGGAGAACCGAAGGGTACAAAGAGACAGGAAGTCAGCACAATGCAACTACCGAGAAACGAAGGGATTATTTCATCTAGATTACAGTTTTGCTTCAATTGTAAAGTATCTGGAGACTCATTATTCCATGTAATCATGTAATTAGGTTCACAGAGGTAGGAAAGTCTATTAAATAAATACACTGATATTGTGTCTCAATAGCTCTGGCATGGTAAACCAGAGGCCCTGGGTTCAAGTCCTAGTTGAGACACAATTTTTCACCATCTGTGATATAAACCATATATATTTAAAATACATGGTTACTGTCTTGAAATATAAGCGATATTTGGGCGAGGTTAAGAAAACGTGATAGAGGGTGAAGCTTGCCGAGCCCTCTTACATTTTCGACCCGAGCCCAAATGTCGCTTATATTTCAAGACAGGTATCATGTAATGTAACGTGTTCTCTTCTTGTACTGGATCCCTCAGTTACTTAACTGAGATCGAGACTCAAAAATAATACTTAAACTAGATGCTGTCATGAGACAGTAATACCCGCACTAAGGTGTTTGCCTCTAAATACACGCTCCTACATATTGGGCGGCTTTCCAAAGAAATAGTCAAAATAATTCTATAATTTACATGTATTCATCAAATTGAGTATGAAATTCTCAGACCCTGTGACCTATAACTCAGAACCTCTTATATTTATTTTATACATGTTTAATTCATTATATACCAGTCTGAATTTTATTAATGATGTAAATTCATGCACGGATCTGTCGGGGGGGGGGGGGGGGGG
>PRKT01000706.1:66466-78613 GCA_003671525.1 Saccostrea glomerata
AAAAAACGTCATTTTTCGACCCCCATTTGACCCCCCGGGGCAAAATCAAAATTCCGAAACCTTACTGCACATCTACATGACACCACCAACCATCTCTTAAAAGATGATTAAGCCACTGTGTAAAATGTAGGAGGAGTTCAGGGAAGAAAAGTCTGACAGACAGACGGACGGACATGAGTAACAACAATATACCCGAACTTTCTTTAGAAAGTGCGGGTATAAAAATGATCGCCTGTCAAAATATACAGATACAGCGAACGTATATACAAAAGTAATCGCCTGCAAAATATACAAATAAGGCGATACGAGTTCCTCTCGTATGAAATAAAATGATTACCCTTAATTACATAAACAAAACAAATTACTGTTAAAAAATCACTATAAAAAATACTAACTATACAAATTTACAGTAATCAAAATACTACTCAACTAATGAGTGTAACATCTATATACCCTTAGAGCGGAAGTCACGTGGCCTACCAACTCATGGCGCCAAATTCAAACTAAGTTAATACTATTTACATTACAGTATTTTGTTTATCCTGCAACATATTCATTACATTTGAACGTCTAAAACTAGCCATTGTCAACAGATTTAGGCACATCTCTGCGGTGGAAACTGTGACGCCATGGCGTAAACATTGCAGTGTATGTGACGTCACAATGCTTTAAGAATGTTGGAAAACATGCACGAGGCTTTATTAGGGCAGTGACCGGATAAAGCTTTGGTTTATTAGGTTACCTTTATTAGGTCAATGCAAGGTGTGGTTGCAGGATAAATACTATATATACTGAATTGCTTTGGATTCAAATTTAGTTAATATCAATTCAATTTCTTAATACATTTACATGTAGGAGCATCTTGCAAAATTTTCTATGTATCAGCATATGACATTGAAAAATATCATAAATAGTTTCTTTAAAACTGACTTAAACACAACTTGTGAATGTGAGGTCAAGGTCAAAGAAAGGTCAAGGTCAAAGAAAGGTCAAGGTCAAAAATGTTGATGCAGTTGCATATCTCTCATCAATATTTATCAACATATGAAGTTTGATAAAAATATCTAGAATGATTTCTGCTTCTGTAGCCAAACCAACACTGAGTGTGCTGACGCTAGCGTTGTAACATTTATATACCCTTAGAGCGGAAGTCACGTGGCCTACCAACTAATGGCGCCAAATTCAAACTAGTGAAATACTATTTACATTACATTACCCCCTCCTAAAAGGAATGCGTCTAAATTTCTAAATTCTTAAAATCTCTATCACTTAACTAAACTCTTTTTACCAAATCTAACTCAAAAACAAATACTGGCATTTATCTCAAAATAGCTTAATTATGTCAAAAAGCTTTCATCACATATCAATGTACAATACAATATACAATACTACTCAAAGGAAATATCTCTATACCAATGAGTAAACCGAAGGAGAAAAATGTACAATAAATCACATTATCTCAGAAACAAGTATTATCTATACACTTTACTGAGTTAGCTTTAAAAATATAATGTTCCTATTACAGTTTGATAACAACTTCCTCCTCTACTACACGACTAACCCTAATGGTACCATCGTCACTTTTTGTTGTAACAGTCTTTTCAACTCTGCTGTACTGAGTTGGCTCAGTCTGTACGGCAACATTCTTCAGGGTCTTACCTTCATTGTTCACAGACTGTGGATGAGAACATTCAGGAGTAGAAGGTACAATCGCATTAGCTTGAGATTTAGGGATTGAGCTTCTCCTCACGTCTGAAACAATCGTTGCCCTTGTACTTCCAGCTGGGAACTTAGATTTCTTTGCAGGGATAAATATTTCTGCCATTGTTCTTTTTCTCACGACCCTCCCCAGAATTAGCGAATCCTGCATCTGTTCTTTCTCAATAACTGGATCTTTCTTAGCTGAAGTTTCATCAAGTTCCTCATCATCACACACCACACTATTTTCAGGAACAACGCTTCCTAAATTCTGTTCTTCGGTATCACTGTCACTTGAGATCTCTAATTCATTACGAATACTAGCAATACCTTCTTGACTCTTCTCATTGTGCTCCGTTTTCTCACTTGGGTGTTTGCACTTCTTATGTCTGTTCAGATTGGCTTTTCTCAGTGAAACATATGGACACTTATCACACTTGAACTGCTTTTCTTGCTGTTTCTTTCCACACTCCAAAACATGAGTAAGCAGAGCTTCTTGACTTGACGATGAAAATGTAGACAAAGGACAATTTTCAGGCTCTTTCCTAGGCGTCGTTTTGGTGTTAACCATGATTGACTGAAATGCTTTAGTACCATTTTGTGTCATAATCAGCTAAATATGTTAGCAATTGCTTTGTTCGTTTTGGCCGTATACTATGATCAACTTTAGGTGAGTTATCTGACTCATTTTGTACAATACTTTCTGACTCATTTTGTGGTGCATTTTTATCTGAGTAAACTTCGGGTAAATTCTCTCTTTTGCCTGAAATTAATTGCGATCGTACAGGTCTCATACGATCAACATGAATTACTTGAGGTATTCCTCTTGGTCCGCAATTTACTTTGTAATTTATGTCGGAGCATTTGGATATAACTTTAAATAGACCATGCCAATAGCTCATTAGTTTTTGCGATAGACCACTTTTATGTCTAGGGAAGTACACATAAACAAGGTCACCGTTTTTGTAATCTTCCCAGTTGAGTTTTCTATCGTAATACCGTTTCTGTCTGAGCATTTCGGCATTTGTGTATTCTCGAACAACTTTATGTGCTTCGTCTAAACGTTCTTTGAGTTCCCAGGCCCATCTTGACTGTGGTATTTTATCTATAGTAGATGGCTTTTGGTACATGATATCGAGAGGAGATTTCTGTCTCTCTTCCTAGCATCAGGAAATTTTGGGAATATCCTGTCGTCTCATGTTCTGATGAGCGATACGCCATCATTACGTAAGGAAGCTGCTCATCCCAGTCTGTATGTCTCTCATTCACATATGCACTTTGCATGTTTAACAACGTTACTTTGAAACGCTCAACCATGCCATCAGACTGAGGGTGATATGGCGTTGTGTGAGTTTTCTCAATCCGTAGTAAGTTACACATCTCCTGAAATAACAAACTCTCGAATTGTCGACCCTGGTCAGAATGGATTGAGTATGGAACGCCAAATCTTGCTATGAATTCTTCCACCATGATCTTTGCTACAGTACGAGCTTCCATATTGGGCATAGGATAACTCTCGGTCCATTTTGTCTGTTGTCTCTGGCAGCTCACCTAAGATATCAGTGGCTATTCTCTCCATGGGTCGAACGGTTTAAATTAACTGCATTGGAGCTCGTGTGGTTTTATTTGGCCCTTTTCTCTTGCAGCATTGCTCACACCCAGCTATGTATAACCTTGTGTCTCGTTGTAAGCCGGGCCAATAGTAAGACTGACGTATCTTCCAAATGGTTTTTCTCACTCCTAGGTGTGCTGAAGAACGATTGTCATGACAAAACGTGAGTACTGTTCGCCGCAAACTCATCGGAATAATAGCTTTGAGTTTTGTAGTTTTCAGCTCAAAGTCTTCCCACTTCCTGAATAGAAATTGTCTTTGCAGGCTTATCTGTCGTATTGTGTGAGTAATGATTTCACAAATAGACTATCACCCGCTATCTCTTTGTGCTTAGGTCTTACACCTTTAGTCAACCAATGTTTAACCTTAACAATATCAGGATCTTCATCTTGCAGTCTTTGAAGCTCAGAGTTTGACAAATTCTGCTCTTTGTCTTCCGTTTCTGTGGCTTTCATCACAACTGCCTTATCTTCTTCAGTTTCGCGGTATCCACACTGGTGACATGGTATGCGACTCATTGCGTCTGCATTCTGGAGAAGTTTTCCAGGTCTGTGCTCAATATCCATATCATAAGCTGATAAGACATCGATCCATCTAGCTAACTGGCCTTCTGGATTTTTAAACCGCATCAGCCATTTCAATGAGCTGTGGTCGGTTCTGATTGTGAACTTTCTTCCAAGCAGATAATGCCTAATATACTTCACAAAGTAAACAACTGCAAGTAACTCTTTACGAGTGACACAGTATTTTCTTTCCGGTTTAGACAAAGTTCTACTTGCATATGCGATAACTTGATC
Organism: Saccostrea glomerata; assembly: GCA_003671525.1. Classification (NCBI taxonomy): domain Eukaryota; kingdom Metazoa; phylum Mollusca; class Bivalvia; order Ostreida; family Ostreidae; genus Saccostrea; species Saccostrea glomerata. The sequence continues at coordinate 70,574 of PRKT01000706.1, forward strand.
TCCATTCTCATTCTTCTGAGATAAAACCGCTCCGATAGCATTGTTACTTGCATCGGTATCGAGTATGAAAGGCTTTGAGAAATCTGGATAGATCAAGATGGGAGCATTCATCAAAGATTGTTTCAGTTTCTCAAACGCTTCCTGGCAGTCTTCATTCCAAACAAAGTTTTTGTGTTTCTCAGTCAGATGAGTAAGTGGCTTTGCCTTCTCTGCATACTTCTCAATAAATCTTCGGTAGTAACCACAAAGACCAAGGAATGACCTAACCTCAGTTGCTGTAGTAGGTACAGGCCAATCCTTAATTGCTCTAACCTTTAGTGGATCTGTGGATACACCTTTGCTTGAGATGACATGTCCAAGATATTCTACTTCTCTTGCAAATAACGAACATTTCTTGGCCTTGAGTTTTAAACCTGCTCCTTCCAACTTCTCAAATATTTTGCTCAAATTTCCTAGCATGTTCTCAAATGATTTACCAATGACAATTATGTCGTCTAAATAAATCAAGCATATCTGCCATTGTAGGCCTGCCAGCACTGTCTACATTAGTCTCTCAAACGTTGCTGGTGCGTTACTGAGACCAAACGGCATGACTTGGAATTCATAAAGTCCTTTCTTTGTTGAAAAGGCTGTTTTTGGCTTGTCCTTGGGGTCCAACTCAACTTGCCAGTACCCAGAGCTCAAATCTAGGGTACTGAACCAAAGAGAATCAGCTAAGTAGTCTAACGACTCATCAATGCGTGGCAGTGGATATGCATCCTTAACTGTCACAGCATTGAGTTGTCGATAGTCGACACAGAACCTCATTGTGCCATCTTTCTTCTTCGCTAACACAATCCCCGAAGACCAGGGACTAGAACTTGGCTGAATCACATTTCTCTCTAACATGTCATTAATCTGTCTGTCGACCTCTTCTTGCCAATGTACAGGTACTCTTCTCAATGGCTGCTTTATGGGAGCTGCATTTCCAGTATCGATCTTGTGCTTTACGATATTTGTTCGTCCGAGATCTTTTTCTGAAGATGCAAAAACGCTTGCATGTTTGAGTAAAAATTCCTTAACCTGCACTGCTTGTTCACTGGTCAAGTTTTTCACTGTTCTGTCAAACAAATCTTGCAAGAATAAAGGTAATTTCTCATGTTGTCTCACAATTGTCTGGGTACTCATTACTTTGTCTATTTGAGTCATCATTCCAACTATGGTTCCAGGATAGATGTGCTTTACGTCATTGGATAAATTGAGTACTCGTACAGGTACGTCTTTAGTTCCATGAGTAAGCGTTCGTCCAAGCAACATTTGATCTTCACCCTTAAACTTTTCGGACGGCTCAATTATGTGCGTCTTTTCAGGTAAACATTCATTGCCGGTGATGCACACGCGACCAATTGCGACTATTTCACTTCTTGGGGGTAAGTTCAGATGTTCAACAACTGCTATTCGATAACAACCAATTTTTCCTTCGAAGAAAAGCGAGTAGGACTTCTCACCAATTCTCAGTTTACTGTGGTGTACGTCAATTACACAGGAATGGGTCCTCATGAAGTCTAATCCTATGACACCATCCACTTGTAGATCAGCTACTGTCATTTGCTGTGAGTAGACCTCATCATTGTCGAATGTAACCGAGACAGTTGTTTTTCCTTCTACTTTAAGTTTTGACCCGCTTGCACACAATATGTCATTTGTGTGTTCTGTTAAATCGAGAGACGATTTCAACTCTTCATAAACATAGGACGAAAGGATGCTAATTGTTGCTCCAGTATCCACCAGTAAGTTAACTGGACGTTGGTTTACTACTGCCTTGATAAACATTCCTGCCTCGTTCTTGTCACGACTAATTCCCACCTTATTCTGAACGGATTTCTCTTCTTCTGTACTCAAAGATGAGAATTTGCTGTTACCTTTTTCTGAATCCTTAGGTCTATCTTTTGAGAAATGGTCCGTCCCTTTGTGTCCTCTGTTGTCTTGGCTGGGCTTTGGTTTCTTACAATAAAGGCTTATGTGACCACGTTTTCCACACCTATAACAAGTCCGTTGAGACATAGGAACTTTGGGCTTCTGGAGTGTTGAATTCTTCTCATAACTTTTTCTCTGTTCATGAGTTACAACACTGTGTTTCTTTAGCTGAGTAAGCTCGCGAAGCATAGACTCCATAGTCTTCTCCAATGAATTCATTCTCGACTCAAAATCCGATCCTTTTGATTCATTGCTGGCCACTGGACGAGCAAAATTCTTTGTCTCTTGATTTCGCCGGTCAGATTTAACATAAGCTTCAAGTTCAACGGCAAGACTGATTGCTTCATTTAATGTCTTTGGACGACTTTGTTTAATACGTATTCTCATATCCGAGTCAACCAGGGCATCGATAAATTGCTCTTTTGCCAACGTTTCTTGTAAATCGTTACCAGCTGAAGGATATGCTAAGTTAGTGAGTCTTCGGATCGCTTGTCCAAGCTCAGGCAATGTTTCTGTGGCCTTTTGACGTTTTTCTCTCAATTGTACTCTGTACAATTCCATTTGATTTGCAGGAAGAAATCTTTCCTCCAGTGCTTTCACTAAGATTGAGTAATCGTGAGTAGCATCGCTGCTCAAATTACCTAGTATCCCTTGTGCTTGACCTCTTAACGAAACCGCAAGGTATAGACCTTTCTGTTTGTTAGTCCATCTGTTTAGTTCTGAGCAAGCCTCGAAATGAGATTTGTAATCTAGCCATGATCCGCTTCCATCGAATGTAGCTGGTTTTATAAAGGAACTAACCGGTGCTTTTTCCGTTGAGTCGGATTTCGGTCCTTGTTTATCACTTGCTCTGTTCTTCTCACGTGATCGATTTCGTCTCATCGTTATGCCGTCTTCTCCTCTTCTCAGTACATATGGGCGGCTCTCATTTTCTTCCAGCTTTGGGAACTCCTCCCAACAACTTTTTCTACTCCATCCTCTTGAGTTTCTCTCTCTAGACTCCAAATGACCTTCTTCTCTCAGGTCTGCTGTTGCTGTTGAGAATCTAACTTTAGGCCTGGTCTCACTGTACTCTTCTTGATCACTAGTCTCACTTTCCGAGAAATCTGCATACTCGGAAGGACGCCCCGAAGCTAGTCCAGAATCAGACTCATCTACTGGATTACTCACTGCATGAGTCGACTTAATGGTCGAATGGCCAATCCTACCAGTTTCTCTCATAAATGAGTTCTCAATCCTTATCTGCTCAATTTGTCCTTCAAGGGCAGTGATTTCGTTTTGTATTTCTTCTAAACTCTTTTTCATCTTTAGAGAATAAACTCGAGTCTCGAGGATCCCACCGCTGCCACCAAAAATTATGTAAAGTGTTCTCTTCTTGTACTGGATCCCTAAGTTACTAAACTGAGATCGAGACTCAAAAATAAACCAAACCAACACTGATTGTGCTGACTCTAGCGTTGTAACATTTATATATCCTTAGAGCGGAAGTCACGTGGCCTACCAACTCATGGCGCCAAATTCAAACTAAGTTAATACTATTTAAATTACAGTATTTTGTTTATCCTGCAACATATTCATTACATTTGAACGTCTAAAACTAGCCATTGTCGACAGATTTAGGCACATCTCTGCAATGGAAACTGTGACGCCATGGCGTTAACATTGCAGTATATGTGACGTCACAATGCTTTAAGAATGTTGGAATACATGCACGAGGCTTTATTAGGGCAGTGACCGGATAAAGCTTTGGTTTATTAGGTTACCTTTATTAGGTCAATGCAAGGTGTGGTTGCAGGATAAATACTATATATACTGAATTGCTTTGGATTCAAATTTAGTTGATATCAATTCAATTTCTTAATACATTTACATGTAGGAGCATCTTGCAAAAGTTTCTATGTATCAGCATATGACATTGAAAAATATTATAAATAGTTTCTTTAAAACTGACTTAAACACAACTTGTGAATGTGAGGTCAAGGTCAAAGCAAAAGTCAAGGTCAAAAATGTTGATGCAGTTGCATATCTCTCATCAATATTTATCAACATATGAAGTTTTATAAAAATATCTAGAATGATTTCTTTAATTTAAACTGACTTAAACAAAATTTGATAAAAGTGAGGTCAAGGTCAAATTAAAAGGTCATGGTAAAAAATGTTGATGTAGTTGAATTGCTTACACCATTTTGTATCAGCATATGAAGATTAACACTGAATTAGAAAAAGTAAGATCAAAAATGTTGATGCAGTTGAATTTGTTTCATCAGTATGTAACAGCATATGAAGTTTGATAAAAATATTTTGAATAGTATCTAAAAACTGAGCTGAACACTAATTAAAGATAAGTAGGTCAAGGTCAAAGGAAAGGTCAAGGTCAAATATGATGATACAGCTGAATTGCTCTCATCAGTATATATCCAACATGTGATGTTTAATAACACCATCTTGAATGGTACGTTTAAAACTGAATTAAACATTAATTTAAGAAAAGTGAGGTCAATGTCAAAGGTAAGGCCAAGGTAAAAAAATGTTGATGCAGTTGCATAGCTCCCATCAATATCTATCAGCATATGAAGTTTGATGAGAATATCTTAGTTTCTTTGAAACTGGGCTTTGAACAGAGCTAAACGCAAAGTGTGACGGAAAGACAGACGGAAGGATGGAAGGACAGAAGGACGGAAGGACGGAAGACGGACATGACAAACACTATATGCCCGGCCATATTCATGGTGTGGCATAGAAAATGGAATGACATAGATTTTTTTAACAATCATTACATACATTTACGAGGGACGTTCAATAAATAATGTCATCAGCTCGATGACACACGACATAGAAATCATATGCCATTTAATTTGACTTTCTCTAATTAATGAATCTTTAATAAGTTGATAACAGTCTATGTGAGCGATTTTCATCACATAATTCCATTGTGAGAAGCTGGAAAACAAGGCTACTCGAGACACTGCATTTAAAATGAATGGTCAAGAATCAGTAAACTGGAGTGAAATTAAACGCTTCATTAAAGCTGCTGTAAAACTTGTTAAGAATCCCAAAGATATATTAATTGAAATACGTTTAATTTTACAGCAACCAATGCCTGTTTTATACTCACATGAGCAGGTGGATTTCGGAAAACAAAAATGATATAATGGGCATCAAAAATGGGTACCGTCCATGGCTACAGGGACATACAACAACCAATGTATATTTGCGAAATTTCAACAAATTATCACTGAGTATGTTTGATTGACTTTAAAACACATAGCAAATTTGATAGACATCATTTGGGGGTAGTTCATACTGATTTAAAGAAACATTTGATAGTAAAAAAGTTGAATACTAGTACTTAAAGGTCACCCGATATTTTGAAAAGTGAGTGAAAACGACAGGGTGTAGGAATATCTAACAAATTATTTTAAAAAATGGAAAAATATAATTATCCATGTTTGTCTGATATTCAAACAGATAATAAAACTTGAATCTGATTTGCTTTAAATCCTCAAAACAAATTTACAGTGAGATACACTTAACAAAACAGCAAAGGGCTGAAAAGAGCAAAGAATTGGTAGAGCATAAAAACAGTTTTATATGCTATTTTCTTTAATATTAGTGGTCTTGTTGTTCAAATTCCTTTTGGGGAAGTAATTTCATTTTCTGGAAGAAAATGTGTTTTCATTCAAAGAGAATATTTTAGTTAAATCATAAGGACTAAATCATAGAAAAGCATATTTTGTTTCTTTCCGAGCACCGATGACATTATTTATTGAACGTCCCTCGTAGTATTCTTTGTGACAAAACCTTTAATTTAGGGAGAGGGCTAAAATAGGCTTTGCCTGCTGCCCAATCCCATTCACTTATGTGAATAAAATTTTGTATAAATAAAAAAAAAAACCTTTAATTGGACACCAACAACTTTGACCTTGACCTCCATGGAGATTGAAATTCTTTTAAAAAACTTGGTCATGCTTTTGAACGGAAAGGGATTTGAATTTCATACTTTACATATGTAATCCTTGTGACAATACCTTTTATTGGATACCAACAGCTTTGACCCTTTAACATGGAGTTTGACCAACTAATTTTAAAAACTATAACTTTTGCAATAACTTTTGAACGGTAAGGGCTAAGGCTTCACATATTTTTTTTCTTCGTGACAAGCCCTTCCATTGGATACCAACAAATTTGTCCTTTGACCTTGACCATGGAGATTGACCTACTTTAAAAAAAAACTTTGCCATAACTTTTGTACGGTAAGGGCTAGAGCTTTCATACTTCACACAAGTGATTCTTGTGAAAAGACCTTTCAATTGATACCAACAACTTTGACCCTTTTACCTTGGAGTTTGACCTACTCTTTAAATTTAACCTTGGTAATAGCCTTTGAACGATTGGGTTAGGACTTTCATTCTTACCATACATAATCTTTGTGACAAGGCCTTTCTTGAGAATCTAATAGCCTTGACCCTTTGACTTTGACCAACCTTGGAAAAACATTAACTTTGGCCATAAATATTAAACAGGTGGTGATGGGGTTTTATATTTCACATGTATCTGTATTTCTTGTGAGAAGGCCTTACTTTGGGTATCATATTTAATTAGATTTAAGAAAATTTAACCTTCGGTATGTTGCCATATGGGGGCATCAGTGTTTCACAAACACATCTTGTTTAAAGATTCTTTCCTATATATTCCTATGTAAACCCTAGATTGTCCATTGTGGCCCAACCCTATCCCCGGGGGTCATTATTTGTACAAACTTGAATTTACACCACCTGCAGATGCTTCTATATAAATATGACCAATAAGGACTTCACTGTTCTTGAGAAGCACAGCACAACATACTTTTTAAACTCACATGTTTTTTTTGGCACAAATTAAGGTCACATTGTTATAATGCAAAATTGTATAATGTGTCAACAATATTTATTTTAAAAGTGATTCATAACTTCATTTGATCTTATTCCATTACTTTAAACATAATTCACATATATTAATTGGTAGGATTTTTATATGCTCTTGGCCGATAAATTTTGCAGTTCCCAAATGAATTTTTCATAGTTTCTCATCAAATGCAGCCGTCTTTGTATCCGTCCACTTTAAAGCATACCTTTGCCTTGCCAAGATACATACACAGTGCAGTTCATGTAACTTTTGTATTTTCTGTTCATTTATATACTGTATATGACACTAAGGCGCAAGATGATATAAGGTTTTTTCATCTGTTCGACTTTGTCGACAAACAAATTCCGATTGAAAACATCGACTTTAAAACTTAAGTTCATGATTTTAGAGAATATGCACCTTTATCATGAAATATTTAATAATATAAGGATTATTTCTCGTACTGAAACTCGATAATTTTAAATTTTATTGTGTGCGAAAAACATGTGAGTTTAAGAAGTGCGTTGAGCTGTATACTCCTATGTAAAACTTTGATCATCTATTGTCGCCCCACCCTACACCATGGGCTCATGTTTTGAACAAACTTGAATCTACACTACAAGAGGATGCCTCCATGTAAATATCACCAATCTTGGCTTTGTTGAGAAGATTTTAAAAGATTTTTCCTATATATTCCTATGTAAAACTTTGATCAACCATTGCAGCCCCGCCCTATCCCCAGGAGGTCATGATTTGAACAAAATTGAACCTGCGCCAACTGATGATGTTTCCATATAAATATCACCAATCATATATGGCTTTGCTGTTCTTCAGAAGAAGATTTTTAAAGATTTTTTCCTATATATTCCTATGTAAAACTTTAATCAGCAATTGTGGCCCCGCCCTACCCCCAGGGGTCATGATTTGAACAAACTTGAATCTGCACTACCTGAGGAAAATTCCACATGAGTTTCATAATTTTTGGAACCGTCGTTCTTGAGAAGAAAATTTTTAAAAGATACCATTAATTTTTCGCTAATTCATAATTATCTCTCCTTGGAGGAGGGCATGGCCCTTCATTTGAACAAATTTGAATCCCCCTCATCCAAGGATACTTTTTGGCAAGTTTGGTTGAAATTGGCCCAGTGCCTCTAGAGAAGAAGATAAAAATGTAAAAAAAAAAAAAAAAAAAAAAAAAAA
>PRKT01000706.1:82697-95121 GCA_003671525.1 Saccostrea glomerata
GTTCCTTCGCCAAGCGCTCGGCACTAGAAGTGAAAGTCACGGGTCTTTCGGATATGACCTTAAAAACGTAGGTCCCGTGTCACGGTAGGCGTTGGCACGATAAAGAACCCTCACTGCTCAATGGCCCTGAGTGCCGAGTATAGGTCTAAATTTGAAGCCCTTCACCGGCATCGGTGACGTCTCCATATGAGTGAAAAATTCTCAAGAGGGACGTTAAACAATATACAATCAATCAATCAATCATTCATGTTCAATATTCATTTTTTTATAGCTCTAGTAAACCCATTTTCCACTAAATATGCTTAACTGTCAACTTTGCAATAAAGATTATAAAATAATAAGTCGTTCAGTAAAATAAAACGATAAAATGTTTTAAAGATGACATTACTAAGAACATGATTTTAGAAAATATAACTTTTTTGTGAATTTTGAAAATTGAGAAATATTTCATCTCATAGCGGGGGATTGCCCACGCCTTATACGCCCTCTTTCTTTGTTTTATTTTATATCAACTACCATCCTTACATTTATTTAAGGAATGTTTTTCAGTTTTGTGTGAGTTATTGGTGTGTGAATCACACAGACTTGTCACGTAGGCATATTTCATGAAGCGCGCTATAATTCACACTTTAAATTGAAAAACATTCCTTATATTTACATTTTACATGTTTGGAAGCAATTAAAATATACTCAATATTTGAATTTCTCGCTCTCCTATATCGCTGCATTTAACTAATGTCGCTGCAGCCTCATTGTTACGTCACATTAACGCACGTTTCTCCTTGTATATTTCTACGCGTGAGTATACACAAAAATGACTTTCAAATCAATTTCACAGTTGGCTTAGTAGAAAAACACAGCGAATGTAAATATTAAGGGAATTACTGCTAAATCATGATTTTTCAGTTATTGTGACATCAGTTCTGTCTTCCTGTGAAACGATTTTATGTTTTCACGAATTATTTTGTGACTTATTGAACTTTAACTTTTGACCTAGAAGTTATGTCTACGGTTCGTCGAACAGGGAAACAAACAAACTTAACCATGTCAAATAGTGATAATCCCAGTAACTGGACGGTCGCCGAAATGAAGAAAAAGCTGTCAGATAATGGAATAAACATAAATGTGAATCTAAGTCACAACATTCTGAAAAGGATTTATGAAGACATTAATGTTTTTCAATATTTCTTTCAGTATAATGTCTAATTACAATTTTCTGATTGTGCATAATGTTAAAAATTAATCATTGTAGAGTCTAACAAATGTTTCCCAAAACTTTATAAATTTTTTAAACCTCGCAAAAATTCTATTGGACTGAAAGTGTGTGAATCTTACTATCCAACTGAAAGTGTTCTTATCCAAGCAAAAGTAGCCTGTACTGAGTAAAAATTAAGTCTGCAATGAAATGAACATGTACATGTACATGCAGTGTTTGCATTGATGCCTAAAAATTAGGGAGCATTTTGTTACTCCAACATTGTCGCCGTGCGCTATGACCCAACATTGCAATTCGCCATGGTGACAGTGTAATTAAAGGAAGATAATTTGTAAAACTCATAGATCGAAAGCCTACACACGTCCGACGTGTCAATCGAAGTTAAATCAGTTAAAATAATGAGTACCGTACCAATAGCGTACGAAAAATTAATCACTATCTGCACCTTGAAACGAATGATTTTGATATCTATAGTATTCCAGGTAATACATATTTTTATTATTCAGATCCTAGACTTTAGGAACATATTACCCATGGGAATAGGAAAAGAAGGGTGGGTGGGGGTAATTTGCCGATGTATAGTATACTACAGAAAACATGCTATTACAATTAACTCGTGCCCTCCAAATAAAAACACATGATATATTTTTTTGCTAGTCAACGAATTTTTGGTACTTGACAGTGCACAAAACTGGAAATTCATATACAGTCCCCCCCCCCTCCTCTAGCTCAAACTTAATTTGCTTCCTACCTACGGTCTAGAGTGGGGGGCATTAGATTTTAACGGTTCTTTACAAAAGTATTTACTAGACAAAGATTGAAATTACGAGGATTCTGCATTCTTTATGCAACGGGTGCAACATTAATTCGCCGGTTACTTACACCAAATAAAGCATTTCATTGTTTAAATAAATAAACACAATCAATTGTACAAAATTTAAATTTACGAGAGCCAAACGCGCAGTACATAAGATCATGTGGGAAAAACGTGCAACCGTCCAAGGCTATGTATGTTCAATTTTTTCTCTGTCAAAACAATCGGCACTATTTTTACTTAAGATTTAAGATTAAAAATAACTTAAATACATTAACATCTATTAAATGCATTTTTATTTCTTGAAAAAAGAATTGGAGTTTATACTCTCATGAACAACACTATAGGCACATCACTTATACAGATTTCTTGATCAGTGCCTGTCCCATCAATCACATGTAAATACAGGCCCGCCCTAATATAGAACCCCTGACCCTGGGGCCATAAAATTCACAATTTTGGAAGTCACACTCTTGCTCATCATAACTATGTACTAATTTTATTTAATACTCAGAAGCAGAAAAGAAGATTTTCAAAGAATATGCATTTTCACTATATAATCAATAGAGCCCCGACCTAACACCAGAACCACTGACACTGGGGCCAAAAAATTCACAATTTTGGAAGAGGCACTCTTGCTCATCATAACTATTTGCTAAATTAGTTTATTTGATACCCAGAAGCAGAACAGAAGAATTTTAAAGAAAAAATGCAATTCTCACAATATAATCAATAGAGCCCCGCCCTAACACCTGAACCCCTGACCCTGGGGCCATAAAATTCACAATTTTGGAAGAAGCACTCTTGCTTATCATAACTATGTACTTAGTTTATTTATTACCCTGAAGCAGAGAGGAAACTTTAAAAGAATTAATGCATTTTCACTAAATATGATCAATAGAGCTCCGCCCTAACACCAGAACCCCTGACACTGGGGCCATCATATTCACAATTTTGGAAGAGGCACTCTTGCTCATCATAACTATGTACTTACTTAGTTGTTTAAATACCAAAAAGCAGATGAGAAAATTTTCAAACAATTAATGCATTTTCACTAAATATGATCAATAGAGCCCCGCCCTAACACCAGAACCCCTGACCCTGGGGCCATCAAATTCACAATTTTGGAAGTGGCACTCTTGCTAATCATAACTTTGTGTTTAGTTAGTTTATTAAATACCCAGGAGCAGTGAAGAAGACTTTCAAAGAAGTAATGCATTTTCACTATATGATCAATAGAGCCTTGCCCTGACACCTGAACCCCTGACCCTGGGGCCATAAAATTCACAATTTTGGAAGTGGCACTCTTTCTAATCATAAGTATGTACTTACTTAGTTTATTAATACCTAAGAGCAGAGAAGAAGATTTTCAAAGAATAAATGCATTTTCACAATATGATCAATAGAGCCCCGCCCTAACATCAGAACCCCTGACCCTGGGGCCATAAAATTCACAATTTTGGAAGAAGCACTCTTGCTCATCATAACTACACATGTATGTGCTTAGTTAGTTTATTTAATACCCAGAAGCAGAAAAAAAGATTTTCAAAAATAAATGCATTTTCACTGTATTATTGATAGAGCCTTGCCCTGACACAAGAACCCCTGACCCTGGGGCCATAAAATTCACAATTTTGGAAGAGGCACTCTTGCTTATCGTAACTATGTACTTACTTAGTTTATTAATACCTAAGAGCAGAGAAGACGTTTTTCAAAGAATAAATGCATTTTCACTATATGATCAATAGAGCCCCGCCCTAACATCAGAATCCCTGACCCTGGGGCCAAAAAATTCACAATTTTGGAAGAGGCACTCTTGCTTATCGTAACTATAAACTTACTTAGTTTATTTGATACCAAGAAGCAGAGAAGAAAGATTTTCAAAAATAAATGCATTTTCACTATATGATTAATAGAGCCTTGCCCTGACACCAGAACCCCTGACCCTGGGGCCATAAAATTCACAATTTTGGAAGAGGCACTCTTGCTTATCGTAACTATAAACTTACTTAGTTTATTTGATACCAAGAAGCAGAGAAGAAAATTTTCAAAGAAATAATGCATTTTCAATATATGATCAATAGAGCCCCGCCCTAGCACAAAAACCCCTGTTTCTGGGGCTATGAATTTCACAATTTTGGTAGAGGACTCAATGCTGATTACAATCATACCAACAGGTTGCCTGCTTGATATCCAGGAGTAAAGAAGAAGAATTTTAAAAATTGCACTTATTTAAGTGGTTTTTGCTCCACCCTCAGGTCCCAGGGGGGCAGGGACCATGAAATTCACAACTTTTGTTCCCCTTCACTCATAGATGCTCTATTTTAAATTTGGTTGAAATTGGTTCAGTGGTTTCAGGGAAGAAGTTGAAATGTTCAAATGTTAACACACGACGGACGACGCACGACGGACGAAAACGGATAGCAATAGGTCACTTGAGTTACCCAGGTGACCTAAAAATAAACTATTTTACAAGCTACACATACAAGACTATCATTTGATGAAAAATTATAAAGTTTGAAGATGGTGCGGATTTTAATGCTTCGTGGCTCTTGTTCCTTTGATCAGAAAAACTTACTTGAGCTTTCGGCTCAGGTGAGCTAATTAAAATCCCTCCTTGGACCTGATTTTTTCAAAATTGAAAATTCTGATGGATGCCTCATACTAAAACTGACTGAAATTGGTTAAACAATATTGGAGAAGTCAGGGATGTTTAAGTATTTACAAAAGTCAACCAGTCGTGAAAAACAGATAACAAGAGGCCCATGGGCCTTATAGGTCACCTGAGTATCAAGCAACAACTTTCCAACAGATTAAATTTGATTCATGTTTTAAACCAGAGGCCATGGAATTCTGACACAATCTTGAAAGAGGCACAATTGCTTATCATAATTATACACTTAGCATGCTTACTTTGATTACTTAATACCCAGAGGTAGATCAGAGTAACAAAGAGAAAATGCATTTCCACTTGATCAGTTGTGCACCCCATCCCACAGGACCTACATGTATATAGCCCCGCCCTGCCACTAGAACCCCTGACCGTAGGGCCATTAGATTAACAATTTTAAAAAACCCAGTCTTATTCAACATAACTATGCACTTAGATAGATTATTTAATGCCCACAAACAGATTTTTACTATATAATCTACATAGCCCCGCCCTAGCACTGAAACCCCTTGCCCTGGGAACATGAAATTCACAATTTTGGAAGAGGCAATCATTTTCAAATCAACTATGCACTTGGTTAGTTTATTTAATGGTCAGGAGCAGAAAAAAAGAATTTCAAAGAAATAATACATTTTCACTATATAACCTGTTTAGCCCCGCCCTAGTACTAGAACCCCTGACCCTGGGGCCATGAAACTCAGGTGACCTATTGCTATCCTAATAAAGGTGAGTGACCCAGGTGACTATGAAAAGGAATGCCAGAAGTAATGCCACGAAAACTCATGATTCGAGGGTACAAATCAGTAGAGCTTCAGTCTCAACAGAGACTTCTGGTTTAAATCAGAGGGTGCGCTCACATTATTTTTGTTCTCAGAATGTACTCAAATAAACTTGTTAACATTAAAATTCAAGATCATTGCATTTTTATAAAGCCTGCGTTTCAAGACCTGGGGTTTCAGCAGAAATTTTTTCAATTGGAAATGAAAGTATTGAGTTTAAAATGGAACATAAAGTGTTAATTAGTCAATATTATGGTATATGTCTACAGGGCTGTTTTTGCATGAAATAAACTCTTGGATATATTAAAATATGCTCTTTAGTGGCTTTTTTTAAAATTCTTCACAAGAACCAGTGTGCCAGGAAAGATGAAAGTTATGGGTATATTCCCTCAGGTGATGTAGATTCAAGCTTGTCCAAAGCCTGACTGTCCGGAGGTAAGGCAGGGTCACAAGGGACAATCAAAATTTTATATAGAAATATATAGGAAAAACCTTCTTCTCAAGAATAGCAAAGTCTTGATTGGTCATATTTATATGGAAGCATCCTTGGGTTTTGTAGATTCAAGTTTGTTCAATTTATGATGCCTGGGGGGAGGATGGGTCCACAATGGATGAGCAATTTTTACATGATAATATTCAAGAAAAATCTTTAAAAATCATCTTCATGAACACAGCAAAACCAAGATTAATCATTTCTATGTGAAAGCATCCTCAGGTAGTGTAGATTCAATTTTGTTCAAATGATGACAGCTGGAAGGGGGGATGTGTTACCACAGTGTAAGTTCAAAGTTAAAGGGTAAAAAAGCCATAGTTAGACAAAGAAAGATGCAAACATCATTAGTTGGTGCGGATTAAAGAATTCAAGTTCATTCAAATCATTATCCCCTCCCTTAGCCACAGTGCTCATGTGAGCCATGTTATGCATCTTTTCAAACATGTGTCTGCTCTAAAAATAATTCCGTTTTAACCATAATTTATATTCTGTTACAGTTAGTTACACAATCTAGTCAATTAATGTAGATTTTGAAGTGCTGCTTTTTTTTCTGGCATTCCTTTTCATAGTCACCTGGGTCACTCACCTTTATTAGGATAGCAATAGGTCACCTGAGTTTCATGGCCCCAGGGTCAGGGGTTCTAGTACTAGGGCGGGGCTAAACAGGTTATATAGTGAAAATGTATTATTTCTATGTGTTTTTATTTGGAGGGCACGAGTTAATTGTAATAGCATGTTTTCTGTAGTATACTATACATCGGCAAATTACCCCCACCCACCCTTCTTTTCCTATTCCCATGGGTAATATGTTCCTAAAGTCTAGGATCTGAATAATAAAAATATGTATTACCTGGAATACTATAGATATCAAAATCATTCGTTTCAAGGTGCAGATAGTGATTAATTTTTCGTACGCTATTGGTACGGTACTCATTATTTTAACTGATTTAACTTCGATTGACACGTCGGACGTGTGTAGGCTTTCGATCTATGAGTTTTACAAATTATCTTCCTTTAATTACACTGTCACCATGGCGAATTGCAATGTTGGGTCATAGCGCACGGCGACAATTTTCAAGGTTGGAGTAACAAAATGCTCCCTAATTTTTAGGCATCAATGCAAACACTGCATGTACATGTACATGTTCATTTCATTGCAGACTTAATTTTTACTCAGTACAGGCTACTTTTGCTTGGATAAGAACACTTTCAGTTGGATAGTAAGATTCACACACTTTCAGTCCCATAGAATTTTTGCGAGGTTTAAAAAATTTATAAAGTTTTGGGAAACATTTGTTAGACTCTACAATGATTAATTTTTAACATTATGCACAATCAGAAAATTGTAATTAGACATTATACTGAAAGAAATATTGAAAAACATTAATGTCTTCATAAATCCTTTTCAGAATGTTGTGACTTAGATTCACATTTATGTTTATTCCATTATCTGACAGCTTTTTCTTCATTTCGGCGACCGTCCAGTTACTGGGATTATCACTATTTGACATGGTTAAGTTTGTTTGTTTCCCTGTTCGACGAACCGTAGACATAACTTCTAGGTCAAAAGTTAAAGTTCAATAAGTCACAAAATAATTCGTGAAAACATAAAATCGTTTCACAGGAAGACAGAACTGATGTCACAATAACTGAAAAATCATGATTTAGCAGTAATTCCCTTAATATTTACATTCGCTGTGTTTTTCTACTAAGCCAACTGTGAAATTGATTTGAAAGTCATTTTTGTGTATACTCACGCGTAGAAATATACAAGGAGAAACGTGCGTTAATGTGACGTAACAATGAGGCTGCAGCGACATTAGTTAAATGCAGCGATATAGGAGAGCGAGAAATTCAAATATTGAGTATATTTTAATTGCTTCCAAACATGTAAAATGTAAATATAAGGAATGTTTTTCAATTTAAAGTGTGAATTATAGCGCGCTTCATGAAATATGCCTACGTGACAAGTCTGTGTGATTCACACACCAATAACTCACACAAAACTGAAAAACATTCCTTAAATAAATGTAAGGACGTTTAGAAGAAGCACATAAAGTTGTTCGAGAACCCACAAATTCTGCAATGTTCAGACAGAAACGGTATCACGATAGAAAACTCAACTGGGAAGATTACAAAAACGATTACCTTGTTTATGTGTACTTCCCTAGACATAAAAGTGGTCTATCACCAAAACTAACGAGCTTTTGGCATGGCCCATTTAAAGTTATATCCAAATGCTCCGACATAAATTACAAAGTAAATTGCGGACCAAGAGGAGTACCTCAAGTAATTCATGTTGATCGTATGAGATCAGTACGATCGCAATTGATTTCAGGCGAAATAGAGAATTTACCCGAAGTTAACTCAGATTCAATGCGCAAAATGAATCAGAAAGTATTGTACGAAAAAGAGTCGGAGAGTATTGAACAAAATGAGTCAGATAACTCATCTAAAGTTGATCATAGTATACGGCCAAAACGAACAAAGCAATTGCCAACATGGTTAGGTGATTATGACACAAGGTGGTACTAAAGCATTTTTAGTCTATGATTTTTTTTCTCTTTGCAGAAAACAATCATGGTTAACACCAAAACGACGCCTAGAAAAGAGCCTGAAAATTGTCCTATGTGTACATTTTGATCGTCAAGTCAAGAAGCTCTGCTTGATCATGTTTTAGAGTGTGGAACGAAACGGCAAGAAAAGCAGTTCAAGTGTGATAAGTGTCCATATGTTTCACTGAGAAAAGCCAATCTGAACAGACACAAGAAGTGCAAACACCCAAGTGAGAAAACGGAACACAATGAGAAGAGTCAAGGAAATATTGCTAGTCTTCGTGCTGAATTAGAGATCTCAAGTGACAGTGATACCGAGAACAGAATTTAGGAAGCGTTGTTCCTATAGATAGTGTGGTGTGTGGTGATGAGGAACCTGATGAAACTTCAGCTGTGAAAGATCCAGTTATTGAGACAGAACAGATGCAGGATTTGCTAATTCTGCGGAGGGTCGTGAGAAAAGGACAATGCCAGAAATATTTATTCCTGCAAAGAAATCTATAAGTACCCAACTGGAAGTGCAAGGGCAACGCTTGTTTCTGACGTAAGAAGAAGCTCAATCCCTAAAACTCAAGCTGATGCAATTGTACCTACTATTCCCAAATCTTATCATGCACAGTCTGTGAACAACGAGGATAAGACCATGAAGAATGTTGCCGTACAGACTGAGCCAACTCAGTACAGCAGAGTTGAAAAAGACTGTTACATCAAAAAGTGACGATGGTACCATTAGGGTTAGTCGTGTTGTAGAGGAGGAAGTTGTTATCAAACTGTAATGGGAACAATAATTTTTTTAAAGCTAACTCAGTAAAGTGTATAGATAATACTCATACTTGTTTCTGAGATAATGTGTTTTCTTGTACATTTTTCTAATTCGGTTTACTCGTTGGTATAGAGAAATTTCCCTTGAGTAGTATTGTATATTGCATTGTACATTGATATGTGATGAAAACTTTTTGACATAATTGAGCTATTTTGAGATAAATGCCAGAATTTGTTCTTGAGTTAGCTTTGGTATAGAGAGTTTAGTTAAGTGATAGAGATTTTAAGAATTTAGAAATGTGGGACGCATTCCTCTTAGAGGGGGTAATGTAATGTAAATAGTATTTACTTAGTTTGAATTTGGCGCCATTAGTTGGCAGGTCACGTGACTTCCGCTCTAAGGGTATAAAAACTTAACAACGCTAGCGTCAGACAATCAGTGTGGGTTTGGCTACAGAAGCAGAAGGTTGTGTAACACAGGTTTATAGGTAAGCCGACAGTTTCCCATAAGAGAACGTGGATCAGGCATCCTTACTCTCGCGGGAATAGTTCGACAAGTCCTCAGTGGACATATAGATAAAAGTTTCTTTAAGTGTTAAGTGTTGAGTAGCCGAGTACTCATTTGTTGAGCACTCATCAGAGCGGAAGGTTTTACTCATTAGTTGAGTAGTATTTTGATAACTGTAAATTTGTATAGTTAGTATTTTTATAGCGATTTTTGACAGTGATTTGTTTTGTTAGGTAATTAAGGACAATCATTTTTATTTCATACGAGAGGAACTCGTATCGCCTTATCTGTATATTTTGCTGGCGATTATTTTTGTAAATACATTCGCCGTATTTGTATATTTTGGCAGGCGATTATTTTTTAGCATTATTTTTTAGTCTCGGTCTCAGTTTAGTAACTGAGGGATCCAGTATCAGAAGAGAACACGTTACAGAATGTATTCGCAGGAAAAAAAATAATTACAAAAAAATCACCGATAGTATCTATCCAAATATTTATTTGTATACATGTATTTGTGTTTCTTCAGTAAATTCCCTCCTCCTCTTCCTGATAAAGAATTTCTTTTACTTTATAACCAGGTTAGGCAAGTAATTGATTTGCTGTTCTAAATTATAGAATAAACAAAAAAAATTTCACAAGCATATTTCTTTTTTCCCCGAGCATTTGGTGTGTGTGGTTTTTTTTTCTACTTATAGTTTATTAGTTAAAAAAAAACATTTTTGTTACCCTAACGTGCATTTGCGTCTAAAGTGTATACAATTATTTGGATTGTGTCGAAAACGACCACCAGGTTACAGTGGATTTTTGTAGATTGTATAACACTCAGTTAAAACATTGATGTGACGTCATGCCTTTGTTCTTGCAGTCTAAAAATTTACCTGTAGCTGTCCGATAATAATAATGACCAGTCTTGATAATATATTATCGGACGACTATGATAACAAAATCGGACGGTATTTAAAAAACATAAAGAAAAGTGAAATTGTCCAGAAAACCCCAATAAAAATGTTAAGAAAAAAATCAGGGAAAGCAAACGCAAGGAATTTAAGTTGCTACAAAATAGCAAATACATGGGGAAAAAAATCCGAGTTTAAACATTCCACAACATTAATACTTTCCACTCTTTAAAAGAATTTTTGATAGAGTACTTTGAATAAGCGAATTTAAATCCATTTCTGAAAAAGATTCTGCAAGTCTCCTTATTTTATGTTTGTTCCACGATGTCCACACTACAACGAATCTTTGGGCAACCAATTTTAAACATAATGGACAGAATTTTTATTTGTGTTATTTTTTTTAATAAGAGTTCAATATTTGGTTAAAATGGAAACTAAGGAATTTTGACTTTTATTACTGAAGTGAATATAACATACATATTACATTAAACTTTCTTCAAAATTTTTTTTATTGTGATTTGTGTTCTATCTTAATCATATATGGAGTCGATATTGCCTAAATGTAATTGACTAATGCAATTTGGTGTTAAAGGTATACAAAATGTATTAAAAACCTAGGAAAGTGAATAAACTTGCATACATGTAGCAGTGACAAAATTTTGTTTTTAGCAAATGCAAGAATTTCATAACAATTTCTCAAGGCTATTGGCCAATGCAGGCATTGCACAACTATCAAAGGGCAAATGAAGGTATTGGAAGTCTTTCTTTCTCTCTCTCTCTCTATGGTCATTACAAGCATTGCAAGGCTCTCTCAAGGTCCAATGCAGGCATTAGCTGACTCTCTAAAAGGTCTAATGCAGGCACTGGGTGACTCTCTCAAGGTCCAATGCAGGCATTAACTGACTCTCTCAAGGTCCAATGCAGGCATTGGCTGACTCTCTTGAAAGCCAATACAGGCATTGACTGACTGTATCTAGGACTGTATGCAGGCACTGGCTGACTCTCTAAAGGTCCAATGCAGGCATTGGGCAACTCTCCTGAGAGCCAATGTAGTTATTACCTGACTCTCTCAAGGTCCAACGCAGGCATTGGCTGATTCTCTCAAGGTCTGATGCAGGCATTGGCTGATTCTCTCAAGGTCTGATGCAGGCACTGGCTGATTCTCTCAAGGTCTGATGCAGGCATTGGGCGACTCTCTTGAAAGCCAATGCAGGCATTGACTGACTGTATTGAGGACTGTATGCAGGCATTGGCTGACTCCCTTAAGGTCCAATGCAGGCATTGGCTGACTCTCTCTAGGTTTAATACTGGCATTGGCTGACTGTCATGCATGCTGGTAATATATGGGGAACAATATTAACAATCTTAAAATTATGAATTAATAGAGGCTTAAACAAACGTATAGGCCCCTATTCATATTCAGAAAAATAGTGTTATCTTTACCTAAGTAACCAGTATAATATATTGAACTTGGTTGAATAATGAAAGGATCTGGGAATGTTGACCTACAATATGGCGGCCATAAGGTATATGTCTTGCTTAAATCACCTCAGTATAGAAAACACTATATTAACCAGAAGTCTCTGTCGAGACTGAAGCTCTACTGGTTTGTACTTATAACAAAGGAATAGAAAAGTAGCAGTTGGGACTTGAAACTTTACAACAGCAATGGACAGATTTCCGCGGATTATTTGTGACCGCGTACATAGCGTAAATTAATACCACGCGGA
>PRKT01000706.1:106445-158088 GCA_003671525.1 Saccostrea glomerata
AAAATTTCTATTTTTAGTAACCAAGGCAACACCGATCATCGAAATCAAAAAGCTATATATAGAAGTAAGTATCTTAGTGTAGTCTACTTCTGTGCCAAGTTATACTGAAATCAGACCAAAACTGAAGGAGGTGTAGCATTTTGAAAAATTGTTTACAGACAGACGAACAGCTAGACAGACAGAGTGACACATTACTATTGCATAAGCTAAAAATTGGCAAGGAAGATTATTGTGTGGTTTAAGCAGACATCAGCTGAAATAATAAAAAAATCATATTTGTTGAACAAAGCTAATTTGATATGTTAATATAGTAGTTCCTGGATTATCAACACTCAGCTGAGAACAAGCTCACAAAACCATGGAATAAATTGGCAGTAATTTTATATTCTAATAAATTTGTTAAAATCTGCTTATTTTCCTTGTATATGTACACACAAATTTTAAAGCTAAAAATACAATAGATTGTGAAAAGCAGTAGAAAATTTGATTTGACGAGAAAAATGTAAACTATTGAAAAAAACATTTTTTCACCTGATGGTTTTTAAGCATTGTTAAATAAATTACACATCTACATATTAATTTATCTAATTTTTCAATTTCACATAATAATATCATGCTTAAATAATTCATGTATCATAAAATGAAGGTAAAAACTAGAACTGTCCAAACGGAACAAAATACCCCCCGCTGGGTTTTTCAGAGGTAAGTTTTTCCATAATAAAGATATGGACCGGACACAAATTATTAAATTTTTCTTCCAGTGACCTTGAAGTTCCCCCAAATGACCTTGGGTCAAGGTCATGACACACCTTTGGGTCATGGGCAATATTTGTGTGAAATGAGAACCTACCAAGTTTATCCACAAGAAAGATGTAGACCGGACATGAATTATGAAATTTTCTTCCAATGAACTTGAAGTTCCCCAAATGACCTTGGGTCAAGGTCATGACACACTTTTAGGTCATGGGCAATCTTTGTGTGAAATGAAAACCTACCAAGTTTAACCATAAGAAAGATATGGATCAGACATGAATTATGAAATTTTTCTTCCAGTGACCTTGAACTTCCCCAAATGACCTTGGGTCAAGGTCAAGACACACCCTTTGGTCATGGGCAATCTTTGTGTGAAATGAGAACCTACCAAATTTATCCATAAAAAAAGATATTGACCGGACACGAATTATGAAATTTTTCTTCCAGTGACCTTGAAGTTCCCCAAATGACCTTGGGTCAAGGTCATGACACACCCTTGGGTCATGGGCAATCTTTGTGTGGAGTAGTAGATTCTAATGTCCCTCCGTAAGAAAGATATGGACCGGACACGTTTGCACAGACAGACGGACAGCCAGATGGATGGACAGACGGACAGCTAGACAGCTAGACAGACGGACAAGGTGATTCCTATATACCCCCCAAACTTTGTTCGAAGGGGGGGGGGGTATTATTCATATGTATTTCTTTTGGGGAAAAAAGTTACACTAAAGACAAACTTGACAGGCAAGGAACAATTATTCAACATCAGTCAAGTGAAAGTAGTTGTATGATTAGATTTTAAATAATTATGTAAAACTACCATTTATATAAATGTTTAAAATTCTTCACCCCATAAATATAAATATAGACAACATATGTTTCTAAATTTCCTAAAAATTATAATCATACTGGTTAATGGCATGAATAATGTCCATGGAAACAAACAATATAGCCTAGTGGTGATTGCTACAGCTGTAACATACTAGTTCTGTTTTGGTCCCATGATGCATCAGAACATTTCATTGGCAACAAATTAATTGTAAGAAGTCCATGGGTATGATTGTTTTTTATGCAGGAAATCTGACCATGAGGCTGCCATATTGAGTTCTACATCACAGAAATATTCTTCATTTACATCAGGTGGCTGTCAGCATATCTCACTGGTGGAACGACTTCTTGAGGAAGATGATCCAAAAAGTGAATCAAAACTGAAATTTAAAAAAATACTACAATGATCATCATGACATCAACATGCATACAAAGGAAGAAAGCAAAATGTTTAATCTACATATGCTCAATACATAATTACTGTAAACATGTTACATTTGGCTGTGTAATCTATTTAGCGCCTTTCACAGAGAGCTTTCTCCGCTAAATCAAATACATCGCTAAATACCTTGTTTACAAATATTCATCTAAAGCACATTCAAAAAGTGCAAATTCAACTCTATGCTATTTAAAAAAAAAAATCAATTTCTGCCAAATATTGTACAAGCCAAATAAAATACATTTACAGTATTTATATAGGGAAAAATCTCTATACTTAATAAAAACCACAAAAAAACAAACAAATTGGTGCCGCTTCCCCTTTTGGGGTCTTATTGCACTAGTCTATGGTGTACATATTGTATCATCTTTATTTGTCCATTACACTATGATAATTCAATATCTTTGAATCTTGCTGGACCTGGTGCAAAAGTTCAAGTGATAAACATTTTGAAAGTCATTTGATAAAAAAATCAAAGAGCATTTCAGTTCCTGGTTAAGGTCATTTGGTAAAAAGAAATCACAAAGCATTTGGAAAGGTCCTTTCACTTATCGTACTGCACCTTTAAAATTTGAAAAATCTGTCTCCACTAGTAAAATAAAATAATGCCAAGGTTACTTGTTTAAAAGTAGGTCTCACTCCAAGGTCATGACGTCAAACATCACAATACATTTGGAAGGCCTTGTTACAGGTAATGCACATAAAAAATATGATAACCCTGTCTTTTCAGGTGTAAAAGCTACAACCAAGGTGAAATTTCAAACATAGGTAATCAGAGATTACAGAGCTCACCTCAACGAATGTTGTCTTTAAGTAAGGCAAAGTCACACAATTAACCAACAAAAAGTGTTCATTCAAAAATGCAAAATTTATGCAATTTTGATCTGATACTTTGGAATAGACCTATATAAAAACTTCAAACTAGTTCTTCATCACAAAAATGTGATTAAAATCCAGTATCTGAAGAAGTTTGAGAGTTTTCATCCCTTCATGCATCATTTGGGGAAGTTTGGTTTTTATAAGCCTTATACAGTCGCACCTGCTGTAACGGCCACCCTTAATCAGCAGCCACTCCCCATGAGCGGCCAGTTTCAATCCCGCCCGTTCATTTTTTCACTATATTTTAACTCATTTAAGCGGCCACCTGTCTAACACGGCCAGTGGCCAGTGTTTTTAGGTCCCGTGTGCTCAACATGCCTGTTTTCAGCGGCCATTTTGTCTGTTTCATCACATGAATTCTGTCTGACACGTGACCTCCTATCCTCGTATGAAGCCAAACATGAACAGTTGATAATGAGTTAATAACCAATAATTGCAGGTTTAATTTGAATTCTGTCAGGATTTATTGATTACATAAATATGATTAAATGATTTATTGTTAACAAATCCTGTACGAAATGTTCCGCCCGGAATATAGGGGGAATTGAGGCGTACTTGGAGAAGGAATTCCGGGCGTCCGTTTGTCTTTCTACATATATGGTAATACACAGGTTCCGGGCGTAAACCAAGAGGAAAGTGGCAGGAATTTGAGGCGAAAAATGCAAATGAGCTACGCCCGGAAAAATGAGGTCACTGGAAGAAAAATTTAATAATTTGTGTCCGGTCCATATCTTTATTATGGAAAAACTTACCTCTGAAAAACCCAGCGGGGGGTATTTTGTTCCGTTTGGACAGTTCTAGTTTTTACCTTCATTTTATGATACATGAATTATTTAAGCATGATATTATTATGTGAAATTGAAAAATTAGATAAATTAATATGTAGATGTGTAATTTATTTAACAATGCTTAAAAACCATCAGGTGAAAAAATGTTTTTTTCAATAGTTTACATTTTTCTCGTCAAATCAAATTTTCTACTGCTTTTCACAATCTATTGTATTTTTAGCTTTAAAATTTGTGTGTACATATACAAGGAAAATAAGCAGATTTTAACAAATTTATTAGAATATAAAATTACTGCCAATTTATTCCATGGTTTTGTGAGCTTGTTCTCAGCTGAGTGTTGATAATCCAGGAACTACTATATTAACATATCAAATTAGCTTTGTTCAACAAATATGATTTTTTTATTATTTCAGCTGATGTCTGCTTAAACCACACAATAATCTTCCTTGCCAATTTTTAGCTTATGCAATAGTAATGTGTCACTCTGTCTGTCTAGCTGTTCGTCTGTCTGTAAACAATTTTTCAAAATGCTACACCTCCTTCAGTTTTGGTCTGATTTCAGTATAACTTGGCACAGAAGTAGACTACACTAAGATACTTACTTCTATATATAGCTTTTTGATTTCGATGATCGGTGTTGCCTTGGTTACTAAAAATAGAAATTTTTGTGAAATACTTTAAAAATGATATGCCTCCTACAGTTTTGGTTGGATTTCAGTATAACTTGGCAAACAAGTAGACTACACTAAGGTACATGATTTTTTTTTATCAGTTTTTTATTTCAATGAACATTGTTGCCATGGTTTCTAGAAATAGAAATTTCTGTAAAATGCTCTCAAAATTGTACTCCAAAAACAGTTTTAGTCTGATACTTATATAATGTGGCTTGGAAGGAAACTACACTGAGATATATATTTTTTTATTTTGATTTTTTTTTTCGTTTTAATGAATGATTGCCATGGTAACTAAAATTGAAAATACATGTACTGTAAAAGTTTATTAAAAGCTATACCTATAGTTGTTGTCTTATTGCAATATCTTGCCACAAAAAGAGACTCAATCAAGGATCATTATTCTATTTATTGCTGTTGTAAAGTTTCAAGTCCCAACTGCTACTTTTCTATTCCTTTGTTATAAATATGCTTGGGTAAAGGCACTAAAAATTTAAAATGAAGGGCTAAGTATCCTTCCAAGAGGAGATAATCAAGAAAAAACAAAAATAGGATGAGGTTATAAAAAAATGAACCACTGGGCCAGAAAAGCTGAAACTTATATAGAAGGGTAGTGTAGATTTTAGATTGTTCCAAGTATGTCCCACGGGGGAAAGGCGGGGCTACAATAGGGAATCCAATTTTTACATAGAAATATATAGGAAAAATCATTAAAAATCTTCTCAAGAACCACTAGGCCAGGAAAGCTTAAACTTATGTGGAAACATCCTGGGGTAGTGTAGATTCTCAGTTGTTCAAATTATGACCCCTGGGGTAGTGCATGGCCACAATAGGGAATCCAATTTTACATTGAAATATATAGGAAAAAATTTTTCTTCAAGAACCACTGGGCTAGACAAGCTGAAACTTAAGTAGAAGCATCTTGGTTAGTGTAGATTCTAAAATGTTCAAATTATGACCCCTGAGGGTTGGACGGGGTCACAATATTGAAACCAAATTTTACATTTAAATATAGAAGAAAAAACGAACAAAGAACTCATCATAGGAAAACATGGCATCAGTTACTTGAATGAAAATAGAGAACTTTTTATAAATTTCTACACTTTCAATGATCTAGTCATAGGAGGTACCATCTTTCTACACAAGGTGAAAGACAAGACTACTTAGGTTTCCCCTGATAAAAAGACAGAAAATCAAATAGATCATATCACCATCATGCGAACGTGGAGAAGTATGCCAGATGTCAGGACAAGACGAAGAGCAGACGCAGCCTCAGATCACCATCTGGTTATAGCTACGCTGAGGATGAAACCCAGAGCATTCAAGGATAACACACCACACTACAAGTTCAACGTCCAGTTTCTTAAAAACAAAGAGAAGAGAGATGAGTTCAATTTTGCAGAGGCAACCATAGAAGATCCTTTGGTAAAGCTTCACGACACTTGGAAAAGTGCATGCTGTGTAATCCAGACGGAACAACATGAAAAAGCCCTATGAAATAACCAGAACACTGTCGGGAGAAAATGTTAACACCAACACCCCAGTGAGGGACAAACAAGGCAAAATTATAGATAGCGATGTAGGACGAAGCACTAGATGGGTAGAACACTTTAAGGATGTTTTAAATCCACCACCACTACCCAGTCTCAATTCAGTTAAATGGAGAGTACATCAAAGAAACTGATATATTCACCTATCTTGAGAGGATAGTGGCACAGATGACGACGTCAAAGCTAAATTAATTAGGCAAAACATGCTTTCAACACTCTCATACAAATCTGGACTTATAAAGCAGCAGGCATGTTTACGAAGCTATCTTAGGACTAAGAAACGTCTTAAGATACACTAAAGACAAACTTGACAGGCAAGGAACAATTATTCAACATCAGTCAAGTGAAAGTAGTTGTATGATTAGATTTTAACTAATTATGTAAAACTACCATTTATATAAATGTTTAAAATTCTTCACCCCATAAATATAAATATAGACAACATATGTTTCTAAATTTCCTAAAATTATAATCATACTGGTTAATGGCATGAATAATGTCCGTGGAAACAAACAATATAGCCTAGTGGTGATTGCTACAGCTGTAACATACTAGTTCTGTTTTGGTCCCATGATGCATCAGAACATTTCATTGGCAACAAATTAATTGTAAGAAGTCCATGGGTATGATTGTTTTTTATGCAGGAAATCTGACCATGAGGCTGCCATATTGAGTTCTACATCACAGAAATATTCTTCATTTACATCAGGTGGCTGTCAGCATATCTCACTGGTGGAACGACTTCTTGAGGAAGATGATCCAAAAAGTGAATCAAAACTGAAATTTAAAAAAATACTACAATGATCATCATGACATCAACATGCATACAAAGGAAGAAAGCAAAATGTTTAATCTACATATGCTCAATACATAATTACTGTAAACATGTTACATTTGGCTGTGTAATCTATTTAGCGCCTTTCACAGAAAGCTTTCTCCGCTAAATCAAATACATTGCTAAATACCTTGTTTACAAATATTCATCTAAAGCACATTCAAAAAGTGCAAATTCAACTCTATGCTATTTAAAAAAATAAAATACATTTACAGTATTTATATAGGGAAAAATCTCTATACTTAATAAAAACCACAAAAAAAAACAAACAAATTGGTGCCGCTTCCCCTTTTGGGGTCTTATTGCACTAGTGTATGGTATACATATTGTATCATCTTTATTTGTCCATTACACTATGACAATTCAATATCTTTGAATCTTGCTGGACCTGGTGCAAAAGTTCAAGTGATAAACATTTTGAAAGTCATTTGATAAAAAAATCAAAGAGCATTTCAGTTCCTGGTCAAGGTCATTTGGTAAAAATAAATCACAAAGCATTTGGAAAGGTCCTTTCACTTATCGTACTGCACCTTTAAAATTTGAAAAATCTGTCTCCTCTAGTAAAATAAAATAATGCCAAGGTTACTTGTTTAAAAGTAGGTCTCACTCCAAGGTCATGACGTCAAACATCACAATACATTTGGAAGGCCTTGTTACAGGTAATGCAAATAAAAAATATGATATTCCTGTCTTTTAAGGTGTAAAAGCTACAACCAAGGTGAAATTTCAAACATAGGTAATCAGAGATTACAGAGCTCACCTCAACGAATGTTGTCTTTAAGTAAGGCAAAGTCACACAATTAACCAACAAAAAGTGTTCATTCAAAAATGCAAAATTTATGCAATTTTGATCTGATACTTTGGAATAGACCTATATAAAAACTTCAAACTAGTTCTTCATCACAAAAATGTGATGAAGTTTGAGAGTTTTCATCCCTTCATGCATCATTTGGGGAAGTTTGGTTTTTATAAGCCTTATACAGTCGCACCTGCTGTAACGGCCACCCTTAATCAGCGGCCACTCCCCATGAGCAGCCAGTTTCAATCCCGCCCGTTCATTTTTTCACTATATTTTAACTCATTTAAGCGGCCACCTGTCTAACGCGGCCAGTGGCCAGTGTTTTTAGGTCCCGTGTGCTCAACATGCCTGTTTTCAGCGGCCATTTTGTCTGTTTCGTCACATGAATTCCGTCTGACACGTGACCTCCTATCCTCGTATGAAGCCAAACATGAACAGTTGATAATGAGTTAATAACCAATAATTGCAGGTTTAATTTGAATTCTGTCAGGATTTAATGATTACATTAATATGATTAAATGATTTATTGTTAACAAATGTTTTTTGGTGTACTTTATTATATACAAAAGTAAGTTATTGAATATGTTCATGATATAAACTCAATACATTAATTAATATTTCGCCTGAGGTTATCAAATCAAGCAGTCAGTCTCGCATTTAGCCTTTTATGTTATATAAATAAATACATATCTAGAAAAACTAAAAAGCTTTACACAGCATCATGGAAGTGCTGAGTTGTTAGAACATTTCATGATTTCATGTGATGTATATTCTATGGCTGTAAAATTAAAATTACCAACACAAAAAAACAATCACAGATTTCTTAAAGAAATTAATGTAAAATGAAATATAAGAAAAGGCATTTCACATGACTTAAAACATTTAAAAGTTTATTTTAAATGTGTTGAAATTGTGGATTTGGATACATGTGAAAATAAATATACAACTGTGGCTGCAATTTTTTATTCATTGGTTTGAAACCTTGAATAAGTGGCCACCTGTCTTATGTGGCCAATTTTTCATTCTCCCACAAGTGGCCTCTTAAAACAGGTTTGACTGTAGTTTCTTGGTAATAGAACTGCACCCATAACTTTTACATGGTCCATTATCTGGAAAATGTATGTTGAATTCAGCATCCGGAGCAAATCCATTAGTGTGCATCCTAAGATGTATCATCTATGCAAGTTTGCACAACAAAGGGCTAATAGTTACTTAGAAATGAAACTTGCATAAAAAATTTAACCTCTTCACTCATCCCCCAAAAAATGTAGGTTAGATTCAGCATCCAAAGCCAGCCTGGTAATGTGCATCCTTAGATGTACCATCCATGCAAATTTGGTCATTAAAGAGCTCATAGTTACTTGGAAATGAATCCTGCATCAAAAACTTTAACCTGTTCACTCATCCAGAAATTGTAGATCAGATTCAGCATCCGAAGCAAGTCTGGTAGTATGCATCCTAAGATGTATAATCCATGCAAGTTTAGTCATTATAGAGCTCATAGTTACTTGGAAATGACACCTGCACCAAAAACTTTAACCTGTTCACTCATTCGGAAAATGTAGGTCAGATTCAGCATCCGGAGCAAATCTAGTAGTATGCATCCTTGGATGAATATCCATACAAGTTTGGTCATTATAGGGCTGATAGTATCTTGGAAATGAAACCTGCACCAAAAACTTTAACCTGTTCACACAACTGGAAAATCTAGATCAGATTCAGCATCTGAAGCAAGTCTGGTAATGTGCATCCTTAGATGTATCAACCATGCAAGTTTGGTCAACATAGGGCTTATAGTTACTTGGTGATGAGACCTGCACCAAAAACATTAACCTGTTCACTCATCCAGAAAATGAAGGTCAGATTCAGCATCCGAAGCAAGTCTGGTAGTGTTCATCCTAAGATGTACCATCTATGCAAGTTTGGTCATTATAGGGCTGATAGTATCTTGGAAATGAAACCTGCACCAAAAACTTGAACCTGTTCACTCAACCAGAAAATGTAGGTCAGATTCAGCATCCGAAGCAAGCCTGGTAATGTGCATCTTAAGATGTATCATCTGTGTAAGTTTGGTCAACATAGGGCTGATAGTATCTTGGAAATGAGACCTACACCAAAAACTGCACCAAAAATGTTAACCTGTTCAAAAAAACATTAACATGGTCATTCCTTTGCTGAAATTGCAGCATCTGAAACTTTGATGGTACAATGTTACACTCTAGAAGCATCTTCCATGCATGTCTAATCAATATAGGACTAGGAAGTACTAAAAAAGAAAACTGTTCCAAAAAACTTAACCTTAACTTAACTTAACGCCGACACCAACGGTATTACATAAGTTCCCCAAATTTCGTTGAGGTGAGCTAAAAATAATGTTAAAACTCAAGTTCAAGGTCATAAATCATGATAAATATGAAAAGCTCTTGTCACAGTAATGCATGTGTAAAATATCAAATATCTCTCTTCAGAAATTAAACATTGTTAAAGCTCTGGCCAAAGTAAATGTTTTTAAAAAGATTATGAGGTCAAACACAATAATACAAGAAAAGTCTTGTTACAAGTAATGCAAAACTGGATTTTGACAGTCCTATCTTCAATCAATCAAAATCACTGGACAAGGTTTAAATTTTTGTAAAGTAGGAAAAAGGATAAAACATCAATTAAGTCCAAATTGAAAGTAACAGTATATTCAGTAAGATTTTGTCACAGGTAATACATTTGTGATATACATCCCTGCTTCTTTCATTCAAAAGTTATGATCAAGGTTTAAGTTTTTTTGACAGACAAATGATATTAAAAATTCTCAAACTTTAAAGAAATCAAGGGGACAAAAAAAAGAAGCAAAACAAATCAGCAACAGTAAGCCTATAAACCAAAAAAATGCACATAAAGGTCAGCAACAAATGAACAACCTTTTCATCTACCGGAATTAAACCAGTAGTCTTGTTGTTCTTTGAACATCAATTTATTTCTAAACAAGAAGCCCATGGGCCACATCGCTCACCTAAGTAGCTTTGACCATGCTGTTCTTTACCAAATTTCCCCCTTGTAATACATATTGTGACCCCACCCTAGCACATGGGTCATAATTTAGACAATATAAAATCTACACTACCACAAGATGCTACCATATAAGTTTCAACTTTTCTGGCCCAGTACAGCCAAACCTGTATTAATTTAAGGACATACGCAACGTACCTTACCTACTGATAGTTTTCCAAGATATTCCAAATTTAAACTTATAATATCATTACATGTTCTTAGACAAAAAATCAGCATGCGTTACCAGGGGTTTTGAAAAGATATCGTATTTTGAAAATTTTTGCATTATTCAAATAAAAATGTACAAAAATTATAAAACATAAATTCCAGAGTTTTTTTCATTAAAAATTGTTTTAGATGAGGTACAAAAATCCATATAAAGACATAAAAAATATTGCACACAACTCCTTCAGTAAGTGGAACTCTTCAACTCCAGGGAAGAAGCCTAAAAAGTCCAAACTACGTTGCGTGTGACCTTAAGAGACCTTCCAAGGGGAAAAGGAAAAAAGGTCACATATGACTGGTGGTCTCTTAATACAGGTTGCTTTATTTTCTGCAGTGTTCAAATATACGTAGTACATTATATGCTGAAAATATCACGTGTATGTTGAATAAATTTTAAAACACCTTATGTTTATTTCCACTTTTTGATAGGTACTGCTCAACTCTAAAATGCTTTTACAATTGTCCTGTTAAGAAATAAAAATTCTTGATCCGCACATGAGTCATTTGAATATTGGGAAATATTGTGAACATCTGAAAATATTAATATTTTTTCATACAGTATAATAAAGGTGCAAAGTTTTTTTTTTTCCCTAATAAAAGATTTTTTTTACATGATATGATAGCCTATATAACTTTGTATGTTTTGCATATTACTAAGAATAAAATCTGTATCATGATTTTTGTTATGCACTTGGTATCAAATTAAATAATATTCATGACTGAAATATTTATTTAACCTAATTAATTTATTTTTTCATTACTGAACTAGCATGTCTAATTGCCTGTTTGTGACACTTCAACTAACACACAGTGTGCGTGCATGCTACCTAGCGTGTGTTTACATACCCATTGGTGACACAATGCACTTAAATTGTTTTATTCATCAAACTGCATTATATAATTATTAAATGAAATAAAAGCGTGTCTGTAGTTGTTTTGAACCAAAAACGCAGCAAGTTGGCCGAAATCGAAAGTTGGAATCAGAAGTTATGGAGTTGTTTAATTCAGGTAAAATTGCTTGGAATTACTAACAAGAGGCCCATGGGCCACATCGCTCACCTGAGCACTGTGGCTAGGAAAAAACAGAATTGGTTTATACTTGAAAAGCTTAAATCCAAAAGTAGTCCCATGACCAATCATGGCTTTGCTATTCTTGAGAAGAGGATTTTTTAAGAAATTTCCTATATAATTTTATGTAAAACTTTGGTCGACCATTTTGGCCCCGCCCTACCCCTGGGGGTCATGATTTGAACAAACTTGAATCTACACTACCTGAGGATGCTTCCATATAAATATGATCAATTTTGGCTTTGCTATTCTTGAGAAGAAGATTTTTAAAGAATTTTCCTCTATATTTCTATGTAAAACTTTGGTCGGCCATTTTGGCCCCGCCCTCCCCCTGGGGGTCATGATTTGTACAAACTTGAATCTACACTACCTGAGGATGCTTCAATATAAATATGTTCAATTATGGCTTTGCTATTCTTGAGAAGAAGATTTTTTAAGAATTTTCCTCTATATTTCTATGTAAAAATTTGGTCGGCCATTTTGGCCCCGCCCTACCCCCGGGGGTCATGATTTGAACAAACTTGAATCTACACTACCTTAGGATGTTTCCCCATAAGTTTCATCTTTCCTGGCACATTGGTTCTTGAGAACAAGATTTTTAAAACATGCTACCAAATTTTCATTAATTCCCAATTTATCTCCCCTTGAATGAGGGCGTGGCCTTTCATTTGAACAAACTTGAATCCCCTTCACCCAGGGATACTTTGTGGCAAGTTTGGTTGAAACTGGCCTAGCGCTTCTTGAGAAGAAGTCGAAAATGTGGAAAGTTTACAGACAGACGGACGGACAGCTAGACAGACAGACGGACAGCTAGACAGACAGACGGACGCCGGACAAAATGTGATCAGAAAAGCTCACTTGAGCCTTGAAAATGGTCAGGAAAATCACGGTTGTTGGTTGCGTTAGGCAGGTGGTCGTTTAATACAGGTACAGACACGTGCCATACGTATTCGGTCAACATGGCGACTTGTTTACGCTTGAAAACAAAAGTACATACTTTGAGTCTCTTGTTTTTGTATCTTGTATGTTATAAATTTAGATTTTTAGTCACATGATGTATCACATGATCATTTGTTGTCATCTGTAGTTAGCGAAAGTTGTCAGAATTACAAATTTGAAAATATGGGTCGAAAAGGGCAGGAGCTTAGGACGGAGGCGAAAAATATCATTATAGATATGATACAGAGTGGTCTTTCCCGTCACAAGGTCAGTGAGATGTTGAAAATTCCAAAGTCAACAGTTATCGATGTCGCAAGAAAGTTTTTTGCCACAGGGTCAGTGGAAAACAAACCAAGAAGTGGGCAGCCGGCGAAAATGAAAGAAAGGGATTACCGTGGTTTAGAAAGGCTTGTAAAAACGCATCGTCGGGAGTCTAGATATTACATCAAATTTTAATGAAGGCAGGACTGAAAGTGAAACTGTAAGTAAGCAGACTTTTCAGCATCATTTGCATAATCATGAATATAGAAGATGTGTAAGTAAAGAGAAACTTGTTGTGAAGGAGGTTAGCCGATGAAAGAGACTGGCATGGTGCAGAGAGAAAAGGCGGTGGACAGTTCAGAATAACTGGAATAAAGTGATATTCTCAGACGAGAGCAAGATAATGATTGGACACGACCAGCGGGTTCATTAGGGATGTGCGATTTTATCGGTATACCGGTATATTGCGATTTTTTGTTGCATGATACGTATCCTGATACGGAGACCTAAATACCGGTATTTAGGTACATATAATAAAGCCCCGAAATTATTCATTTATTTGTTCTATCTTTCAGATTACAATTATAGAAAGTCTAAAAAATGTTGTAAAAGGTGAAAAGAACAGCATCTTACCATCCAAACATGATTAATTTATGTACATAAAAAATTCAAAAAAGTGAAATTTTGTTTTTCTAGCATATTTTTAAGAAAATTTATGACAATTCAATAAAAAGCATCGTAAAAATTGATGGTAAAAATATCATGATATTATCGTGATATTTTTGGGAAAAATCGTGATATATCGCGATACAAAATTTTTGGCGATACCCATCCCTAGGGTTCATATTTGGCGCAAGAGAAATGAAGGTTGGCGACCCGATCTTGTGCAACCCTGGACATCGCAACCCAGGTATGAAGTAATGATATGGTGGTGTATCTCTTGGAATGGTGTTGGGACAATTACACCGGTAAATGGTAACATAAATGCACAAAAATATCAGGACATTCTGGAAAAGAACCTGTGGCCAGTGATTGCTCGACATTTTCCTAGGGGTGGATATTTCTTCCAGGACGACAATGCCCCCGTTCACCGAGCAAGGTCTACTCAAGAATACAATGCCCAGAATGGAATAAACTGCTTAAGTTTGGCCTGCCCACTCGCCAGATATCAACATTATTGAAAACCTTTGGCTATTGATAAAAAGAAAGCTTCAGACACGCATTTCTTTCATAAAATCTAATACCGATCTTGTGGAGGAAATTCGGGGCATTTGGACAAGCATCCGACCTAACTATGTTCAAAACCTATACAAGTCCATACCAAACAGAATTTTGAATGTAATCAGGCTCAAGAGACATCTTACGAAGTATTAAAGGTACTTGGACACAGATTTGAAGTTAATATTTTCTGTATATTTCTGTATAATATCACGAATTATATATCTTAATAGCATTTCACACAAAAAATAATTAAAAATCTTATTTCATTTAAAAGTTATTAAAACACATCAGGATTGCCACTTTTCTTAAGGATTAAGACCGGTCACGGTAGCCTAGTGGTAGAGCGTTCGCTTCGTGATCGGGAGGCCTGGGTTCGATTCTCGTTCGCGGCTCCGCGTCATACCTAAGACGTAAACAAAGGTAGTGACTGTTCCTTCGCCAAGCGCTCGGCACTAAAAGTGAAAGTCACGGGTCTTTCGGATATGACCTTAAAAACGTAGGTCCCGTGTCACGGTAGGCGTTGGCACGATAAAGAACCCTCACTGCTCAATGGCCCTGAGTGCCGAGTATAGGTCTAAATTTGAAGCCCTTCACCGGCATCGGTGACGTCTCCATATGAGTGAAAAATTCTCAAGAGGGACGTTAAACAATATACAATCAATCAATCAATCTTAAGGATTAAGAATAAAGTTAAGATTTATGAAAGTTCAAATATGTTCAATCAAACCCGCCAAAAAATTTAAAGTTTTAATAACTAATTTTAGATGAAATAAGATTTTTAATTAATTTTTGCGTGAAATGCTTTTAAAATATATAAGTCGTAATATAATAGAGAAAATTTTAATTTCAAATCTGTGTCCAAGTACTTTTAACAAGTAAGTTTAACATAATTTATATTTTTTATTACTTTATTTCATTACAGCTAATGTTTCAAATTTGACACTTTCGTTTTCAAGCGTAAACAAACCGCCATGTTGACCGAATACTTATGGCATGTGTCTATAGAATATATGGGGAAAAGCGTTGGGGGGAATTTTTACGGTCACATGACAGTGAGTCACTAAATACAGTGGGTGGCTATGGCAGTTTTGACTGTAGTTTGTTTTACTTTCATCTGCAAGTGTGTTTTGTTTTGTTTTGTTTTTTTGACGATTAAGTTTCATGGACTTTCATTTTTTAATTAATATTTTGCTATGAAAATTGGGAACTTTGGTAGGCCATTTTGGCCCAGCCTTACCCCTGGGGGTCATGATTTGAACAAACTTGAATCAACACTACCTGAGGATGCTTCCATATAAATATGATCAATGATGGCTTTGCTATTCTTGAGGAGAAGATTTTTAAAGAAATTTCTTAAATTATTCTATGTAAAACTTTGGTCGGCTATTTTGGCCCCGCCCTACCCCCGGGGGTCATGATTTGAACAAATTTGAATCTACACTACCTGAGGATGTTTCCCCATAAGTTTCATCTTTCCTGGCACAGTTGTTCTTGAGAAGAAGATTTTTAAAACATGCTATCAAATTTTCATTAATTCCCAATTTATCTCCCCTTGAATGAGGGCGTGGCCCTTTATTTGAACAAACTTGAATCCCCTTCACCCAGGGATACTTTGTGGCAAGTTTGGTTGTAATTGGCCCAGCGGTTCTTGAGAAGAATTCGAAAATGTGGAAAGTTTACAGACAGATGGACGGACAGCTAGACAGACAGACGGACAGCTAGACAGACAGACGGACGCCGGACAAAATGTGATCAGAAAAGCTCACTTGAGCCTTGAAAATGGTCAGGGAAATCATGGTTGTTGGTTGCGTTAGGCAGGTGGTCGTTTAATACAGGTACAGACACGTGCCATACATATTCGGTCAACATGGCGACTTGTTTACGCTTGAAAACAAAAGTACATACTTTGAGTCTCTTGTTTTTGTATCTACATGTCATCGATGACGAAGTGTTATAAATTTAGATTTTTAGTCACATGATGTATCACATGATCATTTGTTGTCGTCTGTAGTTAGCGAAAGTTGTCAGAATTACGAATTTGAAAATATGGGTCGAAAAGGGCAGGAGCTTAGGACGGAGGCGAAAAAT
Organism: Saccostrea glomerata; assembly: GCA_003671525.1. Lineage (NCBI taxonomy): Eukaryota > Metazoa > Mollusca > Bivalvia > Ostreida > Ostreidae > Saccostrea > Saccostrea glomerata. The sequence continues at coordinate 122,832 of PRKT01000706.1, forward strand.
ATCATTATAGATATGATACAGAGTGGTCTTTCCCGTCACAGGGTCAGTGAGATGTTGAAAATTCCAAAGTCAACAGTTATCGATGTCGCAAGAAAGTTTTTTGCCACAGGGTCAGTGGAAAACAAACCAAGAAGTGGGCAGCCGGCGAAAATGAAAGAAAGGGATTACCGTGGTTTAGACAGGCTTGTAAAAATGCATCGTCGGGAGTCTAGATATTACATCAAATTTTAATGAAGGCAGGACTGAAAGTGAAACTGTAAGTAAGCAGACAATTCAGCATCATTTGCATAATCATGAATATAGAAGATGTGTAATTAAAAAGAAACTTGTTGTGAAGGAGGTTAGCCCATGAAAGAGACTGGCATGGTGCAGAGAGAAAAGGCGGTGGACAGAATAACTGGAATAAAGTGATATTCTCAGACGAGAGCAAGATAATGATTGGACACGACCAGTGGGTTCATATTTGGCGCAAGAGAAATGAAGGTTGGCGACCCGATCTTGTGCAACCCTGGACATCGCAACCCAGGTATGAAGTAATGATATGGGTGTGTATCTCTTGGAATGGTGTTGGGACAATTACACCAGTAAATGGTAACATAAATGCACAAAAATATCAGGACATTCTGGAAGAGAACCTGTGGCCAGTGATTGCTCGACATTTTCCTAGGGCAGGATATTTCTTCCAGGACGACAATGCCCCTACTCAAGAATACATTGCCCAGAATGGAATAAACTGCTTAAGTTTGGCCTGCCCACTCACCAAATATCAACATTATTGAAAACCTTTGGCTATTGATAAAAAGAAAGCTTCAGACACGCATTTCTTTCATTAAATCTAAAGACGATCTTGTGGAGGAAATTTCATTTAAAAGTTATTAAAACACATCAGGATTGCCACTTTTCTTAAGGATTAAGAATAAAATTAAGATTTATGAAAGTGCAAATATGTTCAATCAAACCCGCCAAAAAATTTAAAGTTTTAATAACTTTTAATTGAAATAAGATTTTTAATTAATTTTTGCGTGAAATGCTTTTAAAATATATAAGTCGTAATATTATAGAGAAAATTTTAATTTCAAATCTGTGTCCAAGTACCTTTAACAAGTAAGTTTAACATAACTTATATTTTTTATGACTTTATTTCTTTACAACTAATGTTTCAAATTTGACACTTTCGTTTTCATGCGTAAACAAACCGCCATCATTGACCGAATACTTATGGCATGTGTCTATAGAATGTATCGGGAAAAGCGTTGGGGGGAATTTTTACGGTCACATGTACAGTGGGTCGCTATGGCAGTTTTGACTGTAGTTTGTTTTACTTTCATCTGCAAGTGTGTTTTGTTTTGTTTTGTTTTTTTGACGATTAAGTTTCATGGACTTTCATTTTTTAATTAATATTTTGCTATGAAAATTGGGAAATTTACACCTTTCTTTTGGGAAAAAAGGTACCTTTTTTGCATTGGGAAAGGGGCCGAATATCATCCCAGTTTTAGAGAATCGAGAGCCCTGCAAAAAGAAATAATTCTACAGATGTCTAACAAGGGTTATTCAAGCTACAAGCTACAGGATGTAATAGGAATACATGCAAGCACAATCCAAAAATTTCTAAAATGTGATCGTGAATGAGGAAGTGTTGAAAATTTGCCACGAAGTGGAAGGAGAAAAACAATGGTGCGCGATGACAGGTGTCTGATGCTGAGTGTAAAAAAGAATAGAAGGCAGACACTTAGACATTACAAGTAGATTTAATGCAAGAACTGGGTGTGGTGTGTCCTTCAGGACTGTGAAAAGATGACTTTATGAACAAGGGTACAAAATCTGCATTGTTTCAAAGCAAACAACAGTCTCTCAGATGAATCGTGAAAATAGAAGCCGTTTTTGCAGGCAAAAAATATACTGGACAGTGCCAAATCAGTGGGCATCTATCATTTTTAGTGATGAAACGAAAATAGTGTTAGGAAATAACAATAAAGTACATGTTTGGAGAAAAGCAGATGAAAGAAAGTTACTAAGAAGATTTTTTAAAAGTATTTTCCATAACATTTCAATGTAAAATTTGTGTTCCCTATTGTGGCCACTTCCTTCCCCCAGGGGTCATGAGTTCAACAATTTAGAATCTACACTACCCCAGGATGCCTCAACATAAGTTTCAGCTTTTCAGGCCCAGTGGTTCTTGAGAAGAATATTTTTAAATTTTTTTCAAACATATTTCTATGTAAAACTTTGATTCTCTTTTGTGGCCCCATCACAGCCCGGGAGTTGTGATTTTAACAATTTAAAATCTACACTACCCAAATATGCTTGCACATACGTTTCAGCTTTTCTGGCCCAGAAGTCCTTGAGAAGAAGATTTTCAAAGTTTTTTCCTATATATTTCTATGTAAGACTTTGATTCCCTATTGTGGCCCTGCCCTACCCTTGGGGCTCATGATTTGAACAATTTAGAATCTACACTACCCAAGGATTCTTCAACATAATTTTCAGCTTTTCAGGCCCAGTGGTTCTTGAGAAGATTTTTAAATTTTTTTCAAACATATTTCTATGTAAAACTTTGATTCCCTATTGTGCCCCCCCACCCAAACCCAGGGGGTCATAATTTGAACAATTTAAAATCTACACTATCTCAGGATGCTTCCATATTAGTTTCAGCTTTTCTGGACCAGTGGTTCTTGAGAAGAAGATATTTTTAATGACCCAACCCTATTTTTGTCTTTTCTTGATTATCTTCCCTTGTGAAGGGACAAACCCTTTATTTTTAACAATTCAAACTCCCCTTCACCCAAGGATGCTTTGTACCAAGTTTGATTAAAATTGGCCCAGTGGTTCTTGAGAAGAACAGACAGAAGGACGGATGGAGAGACGGACCGACAGACGACGGACAAAATTTCATCAGAAAAGCTCACTTGATCGAGCCTTCGGCTCAGGTGAGCTAAATAGCATTTGCTCTTTTGTTGGCTTTATCTATCTCTAATCTTCACAGCTTGGGCCTCATGATAATTATAATTTGACCTTCATCTTTAAAAAAAAAAAGACCCCCAAATTAAAATTTCTTTTCCATGGCATTCTCAGTTTTGAAAGTTGTATGTGGCCTATGTGATGCAATATAGAAAACCTAAAAAAAATGTGGTAGTTTTATTATTGCAACATAATTGTCATATTCAAAATTAATTTCTGTAATTGTATTTCAACTGAAACACATGAACAGTTGAACACTCACATGTATCTTTGAATACAAATCAAACAATGCAATGCCTTTCAGTGCCCATGACAAATAATACAGGTAAACTTCGTTATCTCGACATCGACAGGACAGTCGGAAAATGTCGAGATATCCGAGGTGTCGAGATATCAGAGTTGAGACTCGACGTCCTTAATGTTACTGTATAGTAAAGACCTAAACTGAACAGACGTATAACTACAGGTACCTACGTCTTCAATTAGATTGTAGCTCTTTTTTCAGCTATCCATCTATATTCATTAGAAAATCTAAGAAGTATTTCACAAATTTTATTTATGAAATGCTTTCTTTTTTATCGAAATCTTCTCATTTTACTGTAAAGGTTTTCCATCAAGCATTCGATTTGCGTACCACTAGCTCTGTCAGAAATGAAATGCTCTCTATAAACTCCAAACCAGTACGGTACAATGTCGACTTTGAGATATGGAAAAAGTTAATGCGTATATTTTTCAATTTATTTCATTTCACTTCTTTTTTATTTCTAATCATTCATCATTTATTTTCATTTCATTTTCAAACCAAATTTAATTGGAATTGCACAATTAACAAACTAAATGATGTTACATATGCATCCATAATATGGCTGATGCAATAGTCGTGCATGTCGTAGATTTGATTGATTCCTGTTGAATGCTGCAATGCATTTTTGCCACAATTTCTAAGTTAATTTGAATTCAATGTGTATATTGTTCATTGTTATTCAGTTGCTTTTCTTTTCATTAAATGTTTAAAGTTTTGTCAGATTTCCACATTAATAAACGGTATTACATTTACGTAGAATCGAGAAGATTTATCAATGATATTACCCAAGCTGAACATTAAACAATTAACGTATTAGAGACACCAAGGGGGCTTGGGATTCATCTACAAACACATATAGCAGGCAAAAAATATACTGGACATCTATCAGCTGGCATCTATCATTTTTAGTGATGAAACGAAAATAGTGTTAGGAAATAACAATAAAGTACATGTTTGGAGAAAAGCAGATGAAAGAAAGTTTCTTAGAAGATTTTTTAAAAGTATTTTCCATAACATTTCAATGTAAAATTTGTGTTCCCTATTGTGGCCACTTCCTTCCCCCAGGGGTCATGAGTTCAACAATTTAGAATCTACACTACCCCAGGATGCCTCAACATAAGTTTCAGCTTTTCAGGCCCAGTGGTTCTTGAGAAGAATATTTTTAAATTTTTTTCAAACATATTTCTATGTAAAACTTTGATTCTCTATTGTGGCCCCATCACAGCCTGGGAGTTGTGATTTTAACAATTTAAAATCTACACTACCCAAATATGCTTGCACATACGTTTCAGCTTTTCTGGCCCAGAAGTTCTTGAGAAGAAGATTTTCAACGTTTTTTCCTATATATTTCTATGTAAGACTTTGATTCCCTATTGTGGCCCTGCCCTACCCTTGGGGCTAATGATTTGAACAATTTAGAATCTACACTACCCAAGGATTCTCCAACATAATTTTCAGCTTTTCAGGCCCAGTGGTTCTTGAGAAGATTTTAAAATTTTTCAAACATATTTCTATGTAAAACTTTGATTCCCTATTGTGCCCCCCCCCCACCCAAACCCAGGGGGTCATAATTTGAACAATTTAAAATCTACACTACCCCAGAATGCTTCCATATTAGTTTCAGCTTTTCTGGACCAGTGGTTCTTGAGAAGAAGATATTTTTAATGACCCAACCCTATTTTTGTCTTTTCTTGATTATCTTCCCTTTTGAAGGGACAAACCCTTTATTTTTAACAATTCAAACTCCCCTTCACCCAAGGATGCTTTGTACCAAGTTTGATTAAAATTGGCCCAGTGGTTCTTGAGAAGAACAGACAGAAGGACGGATGGAGAGACGGACCGACAGACGACGGACAAAATGTCATCAGAAAAGCTCACTTGAGCCTTCGGCTCAGGTGAGCTAAATAGCATTTGCTCTTTTGTTGGCTCTATCTATCTCTAATCTTCACAACTTGGGCCTCATGATAATTATAATTTGACCTTCATCTTTAAAAAAAAAATAACCCCCAAATTAAAATTTCTTTTCCATGGCATTCTCAGTTTGTGAAAGTTGTATGTGGCCTATGTCATGCAATATAGAAAACCTAAAAAAATGTGGTAGTTTTATTATTGCAACATAATTGTCATATTCAAAATTAATTTCTGTAATTGTATTTCAACTGAAACACATGAAGTATTTCAACTGAAACACATGAACAGTTGAACACTCACATGCATCTTTGAATACAAATCAAACAATGCAATGCCTTTCAGTGCCCATGACAAATAATACAGGTAAACTTCGTTATCTCGACATCGACGGGACAGTCGGAAAATGTCGAGATATCCGAGGTGTCGAGATATCAGAGTTGAGACTCGACGTCCTTAATGTTACTGTATAGTAAAGACCTAAACTGAACAGATGTATAACTACAGGTACCTACATCTTCAATTAGATTGTAGCTCTTTTTTCAGCTATCCATCTATATTCAATAGAAAATCTAAGAAGTAATTCACAAAGTTTATTTATGAAATGCTTTCTTTTTTATCGAAATCTTCTCATTTTACTATAACCGTTTTCCATCAAGCATTCGATTAGCGTACCACTAGCTCTGTCAGAACAGGATACGAAATGCTCTCTATAAACTCCAAACCAGAACGGTACAATGTCGACTTTGAGATACGGAAAAAGTTAATGCGTATATTTTTCAATTTATTTCATTTCACTTCTTTTTTATTTCTTAATCATTCATCATTTATTTTCATTTCATTTTCAAACCAAATTTAATTGGAATTGCACAATTAACAAACTAAATGATGTTACATATGCATCCATATTATGGCTGATGCAATAGTCGTGCATGTCATAGATTTGATTGATTCCTGTTGAATGCTGCAATGCATTTTTGCCACAATTTCTAAGTTATTTTGAATTCTATGTGTATATTGTTCATTGTTATTCAGTTGCTTTTCTTTTCATAAAATGTTTAAAGTTTTATAAATGGTATTACATTTACGCAGAATCGAGAAGATTTATCAATGATATTACCCAAGCTAAACATTAAACAATTAATGTATTAGAGACATCAAGGGGGCTTGGGATTCATCTACAAACACATATTCCTACAGAGCAGTATGTAGTCAAAACATGGGTGTAAAAGGTGTGAATTTCTGACGATTTCGAGATACACGGAGTCGTCCAGCTGACGAACAATTAGGTTAAGTAGAGCAACTAGAAAATTGCCCCGATGTCGACATATACCAGGTTAATCTTGCTCTTGGGACTGTAAATTACACCGAGATAAGCAAGGTAGTCGACATATCAGAGTTTTTGCAAATCATTTATAAAGTGAAGAATGCCGGGACCACGAACGGACGTCGACATATCCCAGGTTGTCGACATATCCGATGTCGAGATACAGAAGTTTACCTGTAATTGGGGTACAATTTTCTCTCTCACTGAGGCAGTCCACTCTAGAGTTGTGAAGTTAGGAGATGATCCTTACGCCACAGATTCGAATCCCACTGTGGGATGTTGAGATCGGTCCTTTGAATGAGACTGTACAAACCAAGGTCCCCTATTGCAGTAAGTGCAGCAATAAATGAGGTCCCTCCCTGCACAATGGCCGTAAGTGCTGAGTATAGGACAAATTTTTAACTGGTGGTGTCTCCATGAGTGAAAAATTCTCAAGGGGATGTTAAACAACACACAATCAATCAATTTCTCTGCCTTAAACTTTAATCAACTTTCCATCATTAAGGGCTTCCACAATTATATTGGCACCAAATCAGCATTTCAATGCCAAGTGAACTTGAATTTGACCTTGTGGTAACATCATGGCATACTTTTTATTCCAAGGCAACAGAATTTTACAGACATATGCCAAAATCAGTACATGTAAATGTATGTCTCCTTTAGTAGCAGGAGATATAACCTTCAGTATTGCTGAAATATGCAAGGAAGAAAAACAAAAAATAGAAAACAGTAAAATTATTACTCTATGACAACTAAGCACCATCATTTCATGCAAATTGAAACACAAATTAGACAACTAGCAGGTTTTCAATTCAGACACAACAGCTGAAAAAGTACTTAGAGAACCTTTAAAGTAATACTTTTCAGAAATCCACCTCTGGCAAATTGAGTTTTTCCACTAGCTCTGTAAAACTGCAAAACACATGCACAACACAAAATAATTAGCAATTTCCTGATGCATAAATATTCAAACATGTTAAAAGAATATCTTTTAAGTTTAACACAAAGTATTTCACCAATAATAATAAACAATAGGCCCATGGGCCACATTGCTCACCCGAATGAGTTTGGCCAACCTCCAGCATGTAAAAATGTGGTCATGACCAGATTTGGAAAGTAAAAAATCTGGTCATAACGCGTAACGTCATTCAGGACATATTCACAATCTTCATTTATCAGCTAGCTCTCTCTCTCTCTCTCTCTGAAGTTAGTGAGCCTACATGTTTTAATCCACGTTTATCAGTTTTACAATGAATTTAATATACAAACTTTATAAGCTTAAATTGTCATCATTTTCTAACTTACTGTACCAACATTTTTTCTGTCATTTAAAGTCTATTATATATCACACCTAACATAATAATTCTCGATTTCTTTTCCAAATCATGCATAAAGTAAGTAACATATTTAATTCAATTAATATTTTTAAAAGTATATCAAAAATTAAATTTTGCATACTCATATATGCCATGTCGAGAGTGCTACTAGAATCAGTGAACAACAAATGTCCCCCCAGCCCCACCCCCCAAAAAAGCTTGAACTCCTATATCACTATTTCGCAGAGGTAAGTGATTTTCTGAAATGCAACAAAATGAACAAAGAAATATTTTAAGGTCAAGATTTTTAAGTTTAATACTTCTAAATATGTAGATAAGATAGTTAAGACATACTTAAGTCACCTCTACCGGCCGCCTAAGTTTTGCTAAGATTATCAAATCTTAGCACGATTCTAGTTACGGTCTTAAGACTAAGACAGTACTTATAAGTCCTACTTAAGCATGGTCATAGACTTAAGTACCCTTTATGTTACGATCCCCTGGTTCAGAAAAGGATGGTCACAGCTTCTCAGGTGAGCTATATGGCCCATGGACCTCTTGTTTGTAATTTTGAATGGAAGTAAATAAATTCTCTCCCATTCACTATTGCTCAAGTCAAAGATTCTATTCCAAAAGGTTTTACCCATTAGGGTTTAATTTTTTTGTCGAATTGGTATTTCATATAAATCATGTCATTTTTTGGCATTCAGAAGCAAATTAACATTATCTGGGATATATGGGATCTTTGATAAATTATTTGAATCTCTGTTTATCTTTCTCATCCAATCTAATATTGATGCCTTTAATACAATTATATTCAAAAATATATATTTTTTTATCTAGTATTTTATATGTAGGTCATTCAAACTCATAAATGTCCCATCTTTATTGAGTACATGAGTTCATTTATACATGAAATGTTCCATGAAAACCATCTTTTATAGAAGAATGGCTTTTTATTAAGAATTAATTTTTAGGTCACCTGAGTTAATTCGGGTGACCTATTGCTATCCATTTTCATCCGTCGTCGTTCATCGAGCGTTAACATTTGAACATTTTCAGCCTCTTTTCTGAAACCGGTTGACCAATTTCCACCAGTTTAGGAGTAAAGCATCTATTGGTAAATGGGAACAAAAATTTTGAATTTCATGGTCCCTGCCTCCTTGGGGCCTGAGGGGTGGGGGCAAAATAACTAAAATTAATGCAATTTTTAAAAATCTTCTTGTTTACTCCTGGACATCAAGCAGTCAAACTGTTAATATGATTGTATACAGCATAAAGTCCTCTACCAAATTTTGAAATTCATGGCCCCAGGGTAAGGGGTTCTAGTGCTAAGGCAGGGCTAAATAGATTTAGTGAAATGCATTATTTCTTCTTCTGTACTACTGGGCATGAAATAAACTAACCAAGTGCATAGTTATGTTGAAAACTACTGTCTTTTCCAAAATTGTGAATTTTATGGCCCAAGGTAAGGGGTTCTAGTGCTAATGCGGGGCTAGATAGATTACATTAGTGAAAATACATTATTTCTTAGAAATTCTTCTTCTGTACTGCTGGGCATGAAATAAACTAACCAAGTGCATAGTTATGTTGAAAAGACTGTTTCTTCCTAAATTGTGAACTTTATGGCCCAAGATCAGGGGTTCTAGTGCTAGGGCGGGGCTAAATAGTTTATATAGTGAAAATGCATTATTTCTTTGAAATTCTTCTTCTCTGCTCCTGGATTTAAAGTAAACTTACCAAGTAAATAGATATGTTGGATAAAGCTGCCTTTTAAACTCAGGTGACCTATTGCTATCCGTTTTCGTATGTCGTCGTGCGGGTTGCGTTGTGTGTTAACATTTGAACATTTTCAGCTTCTCCTCTGCAACCGCTCAACCAATTTCAACCAATTTTGGCATATTAGCATCTATGGGTGAAGGGGAACGAAAATTGTGAATTTCATGGGCCCTTTCTCCTTGGGGCTGAGGGGTAGGGCCAAAACCACTAAAATTAGTGCAATCTTTAAAAATCTTCTTCTTTACTCCTGGACATCAAGCATTCTAATTGTTGGCATGATTGTAATCAGCATTGAGTCCTCTACCAAAATTGTGAAATTCATGGCCCAAGGGTCGGGGGTTTTAGTACTAGGGTGGGGCTATATAGATTATAAAGTGAAAATGCATTATTTCTTTGAAAATCTTCTTCTCTGATCCTGGGTATTAAAAAAAACCCAACTAAGTACATAGTTATGATGAACAAGAGTGCCTCTTCCAAAATTGTGAATTTTATGGCCCAAGGGTCAGGGGTTGTGTTATGAGGTCGGGGCTCTATTGATTATATAGTGAAAATGCATTAATTCTTTGGAAATCTTCTTCTCTGCTTCTGTGTATTAAATAAACTAACTAAGTGCCTCTTCCAAAATTTTAAATTTTATGGCCCTAGGGTCAGGGGTTCTGGTGTTAGGGTGGGGCTCTATTGATTATATAGTGAAAATTATTAGCAGCATTAATTCTTTTGAAAATCTTCTTCTCTGCTTCTGGGTATTAAAAAAAAATGACTATGTACATAGGTATGATGAACAAGAGTGCCTCTTCAAAATTTTAAATTTTATGGCCCTAGGGTCAGGGGTTCTGGTGTTAGGGTGGGGCTGACTATTGATTATATAGTGAAACTATTGATTATATAGTGAAAATGCATTAATTCTTTTTGAAAATCTTCTTCTCTGCTTCTGGGTATTAAAAAAAACTGACTATGTACATAGGTATGATGAACAAGAGTGCCTCTTCAAAATTGTGAATTCTATGGCCCCAGGGTCAGGGGTTCTGGTGTTAGGGTGGGGCTCTATTGATTAAATATATAGTGAAAATACATTTAATATTTATATTCAAACTAAGTAATTGCAAAGTGTATAGTTATGATGAGCAATTATGCCTCTTCCAAAATTGTGAATGCCATAGCATCTAGCTAAAAACGGGAACCAAATTCAATTATTTGAAAATTGTTGCATGATGCTCAGGTGACCTGTAAGGCCCTGGGCCTCTTGTCCAAAATTGTGAATTTCATGGCCCAAGGGTCAGGGGTTCTAAGGCTAGGGCGGGACTATATAGATTATATAGTGAATATGAATTATTTCTTTGAAATTCTTTTTCTCTGCTCCTTGGTATTAAATAAAGTAACGAAGTAAATAGTTATATTGAATAAGGCTGCCTCTTCCAAAGTTTTGATTTCATAGCCCCAGGGTTCTGGTGTTAAGGTTGGGCTGATTATACAGTTGCGTACCATAAAATGGTACAGTTGGCAAAATGGCTGACTTCATGTCATAATATTTCAATATGTAAAATTTTGGTTTGTATTTTCTTTTTAATAAGATCTTCCACCTTACTTGGTCAATACTTTGTAATATGTCCCCGAGAATGTAATACTGTCCGAATCCTTCTTGGAAGGCTTTAGTATAGCTAGGCTACGAATGTTGACCAAAGGGAGATTACTTCAAGTGTCTTGAACAACTCGTTTTAGGTTGTTGGCATTTTTTATCTTTTTCGCTCTCCTTTGCACACATAATTTAACACTTTCCATACATTTTCACTAATGTTAAGGTCTGGGCTCTGTGGGGGACAGGGAAGTGTTACCATATTATTATTCTGCTTCTGTTCATTTGATCTGGCGGACACATGACATGGAGCGTTATCCTCTTGAAAATCCCAGCGACGATTTGTAAAATGCCTAGGAACCACTGGCAAAAAACCTCATCCAAAACATTAGTATACTTTTCACTGTTCATGTTTCCAACTACAACTTTCAATGTACCAACTTCATGAAATGAAATACAGCCCAAGAACATGACGGATGCTCGACATGTCGTCTCCCTATCACAACGCAAACCAAGGCACTCTGATCTTAATCTTTCATCTGCTTTTCTCCAAACTTGTACTATATTGTTATTTCCTAACACTATTTTTGTTTCATAACTAAAAATGATAGATGCCCAGTGATTCGGCACTGTCCAGTATATTTTTTGCCTGCAAAAACGGCTTCTTTTTTCACGATTCATCTGAGAGACTGTTGTTTGCTTTGAAACAATGCAGATTTTGTACCCTTCTTCACAAAGTCGTTTTTTTACAGTCCTGAAGGACACACCACACCCAGTTCTTGCATTATAAATCTACCTGTAATGTCTTTAAGGGTCTGCCTTCTATTCTTTTTTACACTCAGCATCAGACACCAAGAATGTCATTGCGCACCATCGTTTTTCTTCTTCTACTTCGTGGCAAATTTTCAACACTTCCTCATCCACGATCAAATTTCAGAAATTTTTGGATTGTGCTTGCATGTATTCCTATTACATCCTGTAGCTTGTAGCTTGAATTACCCTCGTTAGACATCTGTAGAATTATTTCTTTTTGCAGGGCTCTTGATTCTCTAAAACTGGCCCCTTTCCCAATGCAAAAAAGGTTTTTTTCCCCAAAATGGAGGTGTAAATTTCCCAATTTCCATAGCAAAATATTAATTATAAAATGAAAGTCCATGAAATTTAATTGCAAAAAAAAAACAAAACAAAACAAACTTGCAGATGAAAGTAAAGCAAACTACATGTAGTTCTATGTACAACTATCAATTAGTTCATTCCATATGCATTCGTAAACTGGTTTGGGGAACCAGGTTAGTGTTAGTAAATGAATTAGTATCTTGTCATGAAAATTGACAAAAAACATCATTTTGATTTCAAAAATAGACATTCATTTAAACATTTACCGTATTTGGCCGAGTATAATACGCATTGATGTCAAATACGCACACCCCGTTTTTGCGTCTGTAACTGGGGAAAAAACGCAGTTGGGATGTATTATACGCAACAGAAAATTTTACCAAGCGATGTTCTGAACTTTGAAAATCGCGGTAATTTGTAACGAAAATCGGTGCGAAGATTAAGTGTCAAAAATTTACAGAACACACATTTATAATTTTTTTTTTCTTAATGTGCAATTTCCATAAGGAGATTTGCGGATTGTTCGGCAAAAATCGGGTGAAAAGCATGACCCGCCGGGTCATAAAAATTGATCGGGTTACAGGTTGAAAAATCAGGTGTAACCCAATGAAATCGGGTGAGTTGGCAACTTTGTTTGGAATATACCTTGGTACATCCCACTAATAATTTTTAGAATTCGTAGGAGAAGAAAGAAGTGCAGAAAAAATTACAAATTTCTTAATTTTCAGACTTGACAAAAAAAATGTGATTAATGTGTACTAAAGTGAGCCTCATACTTCTTGATAAGGAGTATCTTTCCTAACAAAATAGCTTAATTAGCAAATGTAATTCATCAAGAAGATTAGCTTAATTATTTTGTGTATTACACCGCCATTGAGAATCCTGGAATTCCCCTCCTTTCACTTTCATTTTCAGAGGTTAATGCAGACAGACGCATTTTGCTGGAAAACGAATCTGACATGCCACCTCGAGATTTTAACCAAAGAAAGACAGCTTAATGTGCTTTGATTTGAGGGATCACTCACTGCTAAGTGGAAATTAGGGACATTGCTATGAGACAATTAAACGTTAACATTGTCGCCTATGGGAAAACAATTGGTGGACCTATTACAGTCCCTGAAACGTTCTTACTTTCCCACCTGAACAGCGAACGAACGCTGAACAAACGGTGAACAAACGTAGAGCGAACATTGAGTGAACGATGTGCAAACGCTGAATGCAACTTGGTGAACGATGTGTGAACGGTGAAGGGTGAGCGAACGCAGAACGCAAACAGAGCGCGAACGTGAGCTTAAAGTGAACGGTGAATGAACGGTGAACGCAAGATGAACAATTTATTTGGAATGCCTCCAATCTTTTCCTTGCATTGAAATTTTTCGATTATTCTATAATTCATTTTCAGGTGCTAAAATATAAATAAACAATAGATAAATAAATAAATAAATAAATAAATAAATAATAAAAACAATTTTTTTTTATGCACATACCAGAAATGCTTTAAATGGATATTTTAATAACATGATTTTAATTGCCGTAAAACATGTGTAGTTTAAATATAAATTTATACACCACATGACACCATGATAAGGTTCAGATTTATTAAGATGAACAAATAAAATATATACATTTTTTAAACACTACATACACAGCATATTTACAACCACAGCAACACTGTCCATCGAAATCAAAAACTGATACACAGAATTATGTATCTTAGTGTAGTCTACTTGTGTCCAAGTTATATTGAAATCAGTCCAAAACTGTAGGAGGAGTAGCATTTTGAAAACAATTTTACAGAAATTTCTATTTTTAGTAACCACGACAAAACCGTTTATCGAAATCAAAAACCGATAAATAAAATTTTGTATCTTAGTGTAGTCTACTTGTGTGCCAAGTTATATTGAAATCAGACCAAAACTGTAGGAGGACTACCATTTGAAACAATTTTACAGTAATCTCTATTTTTAGTTTCCATGGCAACACCGTTTATCGAAATCAAAAACTGACACACAGAAATATGTATCTTAGTGTAGTCTACTTGTGTGCCAAGTTATATTGAAATCAGACCAAAACTGTAGGAAGAGTGGCATTTTGAAACAATTTTACAGAAATTTCTATTTTTAGTTACCATAGCAAAACCGTTTATCAAAATCAAAAACTGATATACAGAATTATGTATCTTAGTGTAGTCTACTTGTGTGCCAAGTTATATTGAAATTAGACCAAAACTGTAGGAGGAGTAGCATTTTGAAAAATTGTTTACAGACAGATGGACAGCTAGACAGACAGACGGACAGACGCCGGACGCATTATTATCACATAAGCTCTTCTGGTCTCTGACCAGTAGAGCTAAAAACTGGGTTGAAAATAATCCTTGAGCACTTTAAAATGATCATTTGTATTAAAATAATGTGAAAACAATAATTTTAGGCATTTTCAGAGAGTTAGATTCATTAAAAAATACTCAGAAATATAAATGTATGCACTTCCGGATTTTTGGCAAACACTTTCATTTTCACCGAGTTCAATCAGAAACCCAGGATCTCGACATTAATTAAGGACCCATTTCAGGGTGTTTTGCTTTAATGATACGAGGGGTGATCAAAATGTTCGCGAACAAATTGAATAACTTTCAAAAAATGAAATGATATAGGGTTTCAATGTTAAAAATGTTTCAACATAGTCCTCTCTGATTTTAATGCGCATCTGCAACCATTCTGCCCATGCGCATATCACATGATATTTGCGGTCATGTGACATGCTCCTTAGCATTCTGTCACAGAAGCTTTAAATATTTACAGACTCTTATATTTCTTACCATGCAGGTTATTTTTTCCAACAAAAACAATCCATTTGTCAGAAATTGCCTTAATCTCATCGATAGTATGGGTGGATAATGATATCTTTTTGCAAAATGAGCATGATAACCATCAAAACCCAAGTCTTCTGTCTTTTGAGCGTCATTTATTTCATGTGGATAAAGTATGGGTGCCTTCACTTTATCATATCTGATATGTTTACAGTCTAAAGTAAACGATATTACAGGGATTTGATAATTATATTATTGTAAAGATATTCATCTATTTCTCTAACTGTAAGTTGGCGATCTCTCTTATCAAATAGCTTAACAAAGGATACGCCTCTATCCCAGTTTGCATTTACTGGGCAACAGAACAAAAATCATTTTTAAACATCTCCTTTCTTATACTTAAACAATCAATCCAATTAATGACAATACTTCTGGAAAGTCGTTTATCTTCATAAACCGTATACAAATTATTATAAACTTCTACATAGGAATTTCTAAGATATTCGTTAAACTTTACAGACGTTCGTTTCTCGAATACGACTGAGTCAACCATTATTTGTCACAAGTGATCTACCTTATGATGTCATTTTCAAATTGTGACGTCACGAACATGGGAAAAAATTTTCCATTACATATGCTATTTATAGAACATGTGTATGACTTTATGTGTGTCAAATTTCATTCTGATCTGAATTGTGGTTTTGTAAATATAGAAGTAATTTGCGAAACTTTGTAAAATGACACGTAGAACCAATAAAAAAGACCCAATTTTGAGTGTTATTACCTGACAAACTAGGCGGTCAAGAATTTTCTTTTTTGGCACAGAGTTTACTTATGGACTTAACATTCACCATACAAAATTTAGAAAAAAAATGTATGTTGGGAACATACTCCCATGATACTCCTTAAGTCAAAAACTTTGCAAGCTTTACATTACGAGCCCCAGATTTGCTCCTTGTAATACATATTGTGACCCCAACGTACCCCAAGGGTCATAATTTGGACAATTTAAAATCTACACTACCTCAGGATGTTTCAGCTTTTCTGGCCAAGTTGTTCTTGAGAATAAATTTTTCCATAAAAATGTTTTCCTTTATATTTCTCTGTAAAACTTTAATTCCCTATTGTGGCTATCCCCACCCCTGGTGGTCATGATTTGAACAATTTAGAATCTACCCTACCCCGGGATGCTTCCACATAAGGTTCAGCTTTTCTGGCCAAGTGGTTTTTGAGAAGAAAATTTGTAAAGATTTCTCATATATATTTCTTTCTAAAACTTTGATTCCCTATTGTGACTCCCCCCAGGCTAATGATTTGAACAATTTAGAATCTCCCCTACCCCAGAGTAAGATTCAGTTAAAAAAAAATTTCTATATATTTCTATGTAAAACTTTGATTCCCTATTGTAACCTCGCCCAACCCTGGGGGGCATTTGTACAATTTAGAATATAAACTATCCCAGGATGCTTCTACATAAGGTTCAGCTTTTCTGGCCCAGTGGTTCTTGAGAAGAAGATTTTTTAAAAGATTTTTTCTATATATTTCTATGTAAAACTTTGATTCCCTATTCTGGCCCTGCCCAACCCCTGGGGGTCATGATTTGAACTATTTAGAATCCTTACTACCTGAGGGTGCTACAATATAAGTTTCAGCATTTCTGTTCCAGTGGTTCTTGGGAAAAAGATTTTTAAAGATTTTTTTCTATTCCAATTTAGAACAAATCATAAAATTCTAGCGACAAATTCCTTCCTGCACAAAATAAAATTGATTATTAAACATTTACTCTCTGTAAAAAGAAGTCTCTGTTGAGACTGAAGCTTTACTGGTTTGTACTTATAACAAAGGAAGAGAAAAGTTGCTGTTTGGACTTGAAACTTTAAAACAAATATTAAAAGAATAATGATCCTTGATTAAGTCTCTTTTGTGGCAAGATTGCAATGGGACTTCAACAGTAGGAGTAGCTTTTAATAAAATTTTAAAGAATTTTCAAATTTAGTTACCATGGCAACATCATTAATTAAAATGAAATAAAGACATTTATGTATATAGGGGAGATCCATCCAATTCTGGACATGGGGTAATTCCGAACAAATAAAACAGTCTTTCTCTTTTGTCTTATTTTTTTCGGTAATTCTGTATTGTTGATTATGAATAAATGAAGTACATTCGGAAAGCAGGTGTCATTGTTGTCTTTTTTAAAAACATTATAATGATTCTAGGGTATTCTGAATGCTATAAGTACATCAAAAGTTAGACGTTGGACTTTCATGTTCCTGAAATCCTTTAGGCAGCAAAATTTGATCAAATTAAGGGCAATTTGACATAGAATTAAAACGACATCTAAGATAAATATTTATTTCCATTTATTATTTTAAAATTTCTTATGTAGAGAGCATATGTTTAAAAAGAAAAAATATGATGAATTATACAAAATAATGTTAATTTTTTAATTAAATTTTATCAAACAATGTGTTCCAATTTCCCCCACTGAAATATAATTGTGATTACAATGAGAAGATTTTTTTAGATTAATTTGCAGCAGATTAACTTGAAGTACAGAGAAAAGATCCCAAACATCCTAGATCTTGTTGATCTTGTAATTGCCAGCCAGTTCCTCTGAATGTGAGAGAGGGTTTTCTGTAATGAAAATGACTAAAACTGACTATAGAAATTGATTGTCCAGACACACTCTTTCCCAGCTAATGGTGATCAAACTTCACTCTCCATAAATAGAAAGCTTTGACCCAGGGCCAGCCATCCATGCTTGGAACACAGGTACATAGCTATTAGTATTGCCCACAGGCCTTTGGATCGCTTAAAAAAAATTGTGTGTAAAAAAAAAAAATAAAGGTATGGACCTCTTACACTGGGTGCCCAATTTCGCTAATAAAATATTTTTTATTCAAATGGTTTAAAATTCTATCTTTCTATTTAAATCTATTCATAGATAAAGATTCTTCATTTCTACCAAAGCTCATTCCAAAATCCCATATATTTCTTGAGATATTCTGAAATCAATTCCAAAAATGACCTTCTTTCTTTTACTCGACATAAGCTTTGGCTACTGGTCATTCACATGTAAACAGACGGTGTTTGAAGTGCACCGAAGAGTTGCATAGTATTTGAAAAATCTTTCAACAATTTAAAATTGATTTCTTACTCCAGATTGTAACGTTAAGTTCGTAATAATTTCTTTCGCGAAAAATTAATTTGAAAATGTCCACATCAACAACTTCACCGCCATGTTGATTATGAATGTAAAAGAAGCCATGGTAGAATGAATTTTTTCCCAGAATGCATCATATACCTTTCTATTTTTCAAATCATTCAGACTGCTAAAATGTTGTTTCTGACTAAGTAAGATCATATGATCAAATCAGAGAAAAACAATGTAAAGCTCGAATGCAAATGAGCCAATATTCATTGAGTTTAGAATAAATTCTGGGGAAAATTTATCCCATCGTTCCAGCTTTATAATTAGTGTGAGCCCAAGCTGATGTCGAGTAAAAAAATTAAGGTCAATTTTGGAATTGATTTCAGATTATCTCAAGAAGTATAAGGAAATACGGATTGAAGTTTGGTAGTACATGTAATGAAGTTTGTTTATATATGAATAGATATGGATAGAAAGGAAAATTGTTAGATATTCTATGCAGATTTCCGGAAATGAAATGCAGCGCCCAAAACAGTAAATTGCAATGGCTTCAATATAGAATTACTGTAATCACTATGTATTGACAACCAAAAGTCTTATGTTTAAGATAGGTAAAACAGACTCTAACCTATGTACATTTTGTGAAGCAGAGGAAGAACAATACTTCATTTAATTTGACAATGTCCAGTTGTAAAACAATTTCTAGATGGTTATATTAGACAGTGTCATCAAAAAGACATTGTATTAAATCTAGATTGAAAAACTTTTATATTTGGAGATATAAGTAATGCAATATCATAAAAATCTTCAAATATTTTGCTTATGTCAATGAAGCAATATATTTTAGACTTCGTTATCAACACCTCAGCCTCTCTATCCATGGTTTTCTGAATGAATTCAAAATCATTTATAAATCATTGAAATATACAGCTAGAGAAAGTGATAAAATAGATGAGTTTAATGCCACCTGGCAAAAATGGCACTCCTACAGTTGTAGTCTTCTTGCAATCTTGCCTCAAAAATAGACTTAGTTAAGGATCATTATTCTATTTATTGCTTTTGTAATGTTTAAAGTCCCAAAAGCTAAAGTAATATATATTTTGTGTTCATGGATAATGATAAAAGAACAAGTGTTTAAACAAACTGATTTTTGGTAGTCTAGTGAAAAAATTAAGCTATTTCACAGGGGCTTGCTCCCGATGCGTATTATTTATCAGGTCTTGACGATTTCTAAATATGGAAGTCAAGAACGATAACCGAAAGTTGCTATAAATGTACTTCAAGTACACGTAATTATTTTTCTGTCCAATCAGACAACAGCATTTTTACACACCCCAAGAACAAAAAGATATCACGTGCTTTTGTTTTTTTCCTCAAAAAGATTTTTTTAACAAAAAATCTGTAGAAGTAAGATGAAAACTTTTGAAGAATAAGGTATTCCCCACATTTTTACCGTGAACAACATTGACATTTTTATCTCGGTAAGAAAAAATAATAATGCACGATAAAATGTAATCGTTTACAGAGGTTTAGATCGCACCAGCAAGTTTTTATCAAGTTTAATTAGAACATTTAACAGAATATATTATATGATGGTAAATATAATTTTGCTTAGCCGTCCGATTTTCATCGATAATGTTTAAATTCCATGTGTATGGATCAACTCACACAAGTGTTTATCGTATGGAGTATACACTATCACAGGTTTCATGAGCGCCGAATGCTTAGCTAAGCAGACTTTAAAGGGCATAAGGAAAGGCGTTTAACGTGGAGAAAAGAGAATCCTGTACATGTAATTATACATGAATGCGTTTTATCCCTATTTCTTACCTCACATATCAGACTACTAGTATTCTGTAATAAACACTCAAAAATGATAAAGACTGTTATCTTTTCGATAAGATTTTTATGTCAGGCTCTAAAAACTGAAAATTTACCGTATTTATATCATTTTTTAACGTAAGTAAACTTTTGGGATTGCTAACATGAGTCTCACACAGGTTACACCGTACCAACTCTTGTGCACACTTCTGCGGATCCATGTCAAGGTAATTTGGCTCTAGAAAGCAGACACATAAAGTTAACCATTTGTTAATTTTGTAAGAACAGTAAATTTAAACGATCATATTTTAAATATGAGCAAAAAGATATTTAAGTTAGAACTTAAAATATTGGACCTGGACATTTGGATTAAGATGCAGGACATTGCTAGAACACCTATATTGCCACAAATCAGCATTTAATTAAGTGAAAGTCCCAGACGCGGAAACCTAAACTGTCTGCACATGCGTGTTTTATCAATTTGGGAAAATAATTTTTATGCGCCCGAATCGATAGATCCGAGGCGTATATTGTTTTTATCCTGTCTGTCTGTCTGTTTGTTTGTTTGTTTGTCCGCAAACTTTAACCTTCGCCATAACTTTTGAACCATGAAAGATAGAGACTTCATATTTTGCATGCATATTCTACTAATCAAGTTCTTTGAAATGACACCAAGGTGAATGACCTTGTCACCTTAACTGTGACCTATATGCTAAATTTTTTTTTCTAACTTTGTTGCCGCCCGGGCGCATAGTGTTTCACAAACACATCTTGTTTTTTACAGTTTATATACTAGTAATTAGTTTCAAGTAAATTCAAAGACATTTCATGTACTCCAGATAATCTAACCAGAACGTCTACATTAAGCAATTTTGTTTGTTTTTTATGTTCCAGTCATTGTATTTTACAGTCATATGGAGACGCCAACACTTGCTGGTGGAAAGCTGCAAATTTTACACTATACTAAGCACTTACTGCCATTGAGCAGTAGAGGATCTTTTTCGTGTCAACAACTAGTGCGACATGTAACCTATTTGGTCTCATCCGAAGGACCTGTCTCCACGTCGATCTCACAGTTGAATAAGAACTCGCGACGTTAGGATCGACTCCTTACTTTGCGACTTTAGAACAGACGCTCTAACCTCTGCGCCACACAGGCGACACATTAATTAGCAATAAGATAGTACAGTTTTAAAATAAACGTTGTCAGAACCCAAAATTAATAATCATTTTAATTTGTTATTTAAGAGTGCTTACCTGACTACAGTGTAATAAAAAGCAGATTACTGTGGTATGTGCACTTTGTTCAAATGACACACTTATGTATTCTAAAGGTTATTTTATCCTAATCTAGAAGGGTATTTATTTATCGGCTATCTTTATGATGCTCTCATCCATTGAAATATAAAGAGTTATTATACCTCTATTGATAATACTCGAATTTGATTGGCTGGTAAGAAAACTTTAAAACACAACAATGACTCCAAATGGTACTGTTTACAGCAATACTGACCTAGGAATCTTTGCACGTGGGATATAATGACCCGGTCATTATTTTTAATGACCGCTTAAAATGACCGCTTAATCAAAAATTCGTTTTTGAGTAAAGTTAATGCATAAAATAATAATTATTCGAAAAAAACATGTTTTTAAAATTGTGCATGGTCTGTTTTGCATTACCATACAGAATACGGTAAAATTTTATCGTTACAATATTATGAATATATCGTTTCAATATATCGTTACAATTCAGTTCAATAGAATGTAGAGGCGGCTCTTTAAAGAGTTGAATTCTGTGTTAGATTTTAACTGTGTAGAGGAAAAGTAATCGTTAGCTATAACAATGTATGTTGCTATCAACTAAATATTGTTTTAATCAGTAAATCATGATGCAAAACTTACACGACTTGCAGACGTCAATGTAAACAACTTCGCTCTCCGGTCTGTAGCAAATCCCAATCCCGATCAAAGAAAGAATAGATAACGGTTAGAAATTCATACTTTTCGATATATATCAGTATAATAAAACAATTAATTACCCCTTGTGAGTTCAACATGGTGAAATAAGGACCCGAGACCTGGCCCACGAGGTGACCTGACCTGACCGAGGCCGCGGAGCGGCCGAGGTCAGGGCAGGTCATCGAGTGGGCCAGGTCGACCTCACAAGGGGTAATTAATTGTATAATAACGTATTCATGCTCAAAAATCCATTAAGCAACACAAAAAGTAGCAGAACAAATACGAACCCCCAAGACATCAGAGGTGGGATCAGGTACCATGGAGGAGTGAGCATCCCCTGCCGACCCGCGTGTGCTCATTGTCACGATAGAGAAACAAGGGATGAATCCGTTGACAGTTCAGTGTGCCTAACAATTACACTGTAGTATGAAAAACGTCATTTAGCATTTGACTTAAGGGGTCCCGACCCTTTGCTATAAATTTCACCTAAGAAAATGTAAAAATGTCTAATTTTGAATTTCATGAACAACAATAACCTTAGAGTCACATGGATAATATTGTTTGAAGTATGAAGCGCTGCTTATTTTTGCAGAAATGCTTTTTATGTCGGATCATGATATGAAGAAATTTCAACACAGAGAACAGAAAGATTAATGATTAATTATTATCACAACATTAAATTTAAAATGTGATGTGTATATAGATAATGATACTTAGTATCAAACCTATTAAAATTATGTTAAAAAAACAAACGCTGCTTTCTAAGTCAGAATATCACGAAGTTGTTTGTGGTTGTTGGAAAAAAATACATTTGTGAGGAATTTTTTTTTTATTTGAATTCCACAATTCTATAATACAAACATATGAGATGAACACAATATTTCATTGTAGCATTCATTTTTTGAGAGAGAGAGAGAAAGAGAGAGAGATAGAAAGAAGAGAGAAAGAGATGGTGTTATAAAAGAATGTGGGTGATAAATACAATAGGTAGCATAACTAGTTTTAAGACAGGGTTTATTGATGTAAGTCCGAGAGTATGGAGTGCCATTTTTGCCAGGCGTTAAACTTATCTATTTTATCACTTTCTCTAGCTGTATATTTCAATGATTTATAAATAATTTTGAATTCATTTAGAAAACTATGGATAGAGAGGCTGAGGTGTTAACAACAATTAACTCTGTGAATATATAGCCTCATTGACATAAGCAAAACATTTAGAGATTTTGATGATATTGTTTTACTTTTATCTCCAAATATAAAAGTTTTACCATCTAGATTTAATGCAATGTCTTTTTGATGACACTTTCTAACGAAACTATCTAGAAATTGTTTTACAACTGGACATTGCCAAATTAAATGAAATATTGTTTCTTCCTCTGCTTCACAAAATGTACGAGGGGTGATCAAAAAGTTCTCAAACTATCTCTATATCTACAAAACCACAATTCAGAATAGAATGAAATTCGGTACACACATAGCCATACACAAGGTCTATAAATAGCATATGCTGAGTAAAGTTTCTATCCTTGTTTGTGACGTCACAATGTGAAAATGACGTCACTATTTAGGTCACTTGTGACGAAAAATGGTTGTCTCAGTCGAACTCGTTCAACAAGCGACTGTACAATTTATTGTAATATCTTAGAAATCCCTCTACAGTATGATATAATAATTTGTACACAGTTTATTGAGATAAACGAGTTTCCATAAATTCAATTAATGATTGGATTAATCGTTTTAGTCAAGGAAAACTGATGGTTAAAAATGATACTTGTCATCTTGCCCAGTGTAAGCAAGATGGAAAAAATATGTATCTTTATTTAAGCAATTTGCTATCAAAGACCTCCAATTAGCACTTTGAACAAGAGGCCCAGGGGCTACAGCGCTCACCTGAGCACATCAGGCTTGAATTTATCCCCCCCCCCCTCCAGGCGTTCATTTGAACAAATAAGAATCTACACTACCTGTGGATGATTCCATATAAACATCACTAATCATAGCTTTGAAGTACTTGAAAAGATTTTAAAAGGTTTCCCTATATATCCCTATGTAAAACTTGAGTGGGGCCATTTTGGCCCCACCCTAGCCCCGGGGATCATGATTTGAACAAACTTGAATCTTCACTACCTGAGGATGATTCCACATGAGTTTCATCTTTCCTGGCCCAGTGGTTCTGGAGAAAAAGATTTTTAAAGATTTTTTTTATAAATTTCTATGTTAGACTTGGGTTGGCCATTTTGGCCCCACCATTGCCCCGGGGGTCTTGATTTGAACAAACTTTAATCAACACTACCTGAGGATGATTCCACATGAGTTTCATCTTTCCTGGCCCAGTGGTTCTGGAGAAGAAGATTTTTAAAGATTTTTCCTATATATTCCTATGTAAAACTTGGGTCGGCCATTTTGGCCCCACCCTTGCCCCGGGGGTCATGATTTGAACAAACTTGAATCTACACTACCTGAGGATGATTCCACATGAGTTTCATCATTCCTGGCCTTGCGGTTCTGGAGAAGAAGATTTTTTAACAAGAGGCCCATGGGCCACATCGCTCACCTGAGCACTAGGGGTAGGAAAAAGTAGAAAATGGCTTTTTATTGTAAAGTTTAAATCCAAAAGTAGTCCCATGACCAATCATGGATTTGCTATTTTTTAGAAAATGATTTTTAAAGAATTTTCATACATATCTTTAAAATCTTTGGTCGGCCATTTTGGCCCCGCCTACCCCCGGGGGTCATGATTTGAACAAATTTGAATCTACACTACTTGAGCATGCTTCCATATAAATATGATGAATTATAGCTTTGTCATTCTTGAGAAGAAGATTTTTAAAGAATTTTCCTATATATTTCTTTGTAAAACTTTGGTCGGCCATTTTGGCCCCGCCCTCCCCCCCGGGGTCATGATTTGAACAAACTTGAATGTACACTACCTGAGCATGCTTCCAAATAAATATGATGAATTATGGCTTAGTCATTCTTGAGAAGAAGATTTTTAAGGAATTTTCCTATATATTTCTATGTAAAACTTTGGTCGGCCATTTTGGCCCCGTCCTACCCCCGGGTGTAATGATTTGAACAAACTTGAATCTACACTACCTGAGGATGTTTCCCCATAAGTTTCATCTTTCTGGCACAGTGGTTCTTGAGAAGAAGATTTTAAAAATATGCCACCAAATTTTCATTAATTCCCAATTATCTCCCCTTGGAAAAGGGCGTGGCCCTTCATTTGAACAAACTTGAATCCCCTTCACCTAAGGATACTTTGTGGCAAGTTTGGTTGAAATTGGCCCAGTGGTTCTTGAGAAGAAGATGAAAATGTAAAAAGTTTACAACGACGACGACAACGACGACAGACGACGGACAAATTTTGATCAGAAAAGCTCACATGAGCCTTCGGCTCAGGTGAGCTAAAAATGCTGTTAATTTTTAACAAATTCATGATTATCTCCCCTTGGAAAAGGGCGTTGCCCTTCATTTGAACAAACTTGAATCCCCTTCACCCAAGGATACTTTGTGGCAAGTTTGGTTAAAATTGGCCCAGCGGTTCTTGAGAAGAAGTCGAAAATGTGAAAAGTTTACAGACAGACGGACAGCTACACGGACAGACGGACGCCGGACAAAATGTGATCAGAAAAGCTCACTTGAGCCTTCGGCTCAGGTGAGCTAAAAATAGTTGAATATTTGAACAATGATATAAGTATTAGATACCTAAGATATTGTTTACTTTAGATTTTAAACATATTAGATATGATAAACATAGGTAATCAAAGATTACGAAGCTCACCTCGACGAGTGTTATCAGTGTAAGTTATGCAAATCTCACATCATATTTTCTTGATATCTACTATTTATCCCAACAACAATATTCTTGCAGGTTGTGTTAAACCCCTTACATGGCATATACACATTTCTACGCATATAGCATGAATAAATGTGTATAGTGTAAACAAATATTAATAAATTTGTTAATACTGCAGATATCAAGGACTTCAGGTTTATTGGGATTAATCTGTTCCCAAAACTTTAACATAGTCTCTTGTATGGCAAATATACGGTAGGTCAGATCCAACATCTGAAGCAAGTCTGGTAGTGTCCATCCCTAGATGCATCATCCATGCAAGTTTGGTCTGGGTAGGGCTTATAGTTACTTGGGAATAAAAATGTAGGTCAGATCCAGCATCCGAATTCGAAGCAAGTCTGGTAGTGTCCATCCCTAGATGTAACATCCATGCAAGTTTGGTTCAGGTAGGGCTTATAGTTACTTGGGAATGGACCCGCCCCAAAAACTTAAACCTGATCCCTCATCTGGAAAATGTAAGTCAGATCCAGCATCTGAAGCAAGTATGGAAGTGTCCATCCCTAGATGCATCATCCATGCAAGTTTGGTTCAGGTAGGGCTTATAGTTCCTTGGGAATGGACCTGCTCCAAAACTTTAACCTTGTCACTCCTCCTGAAAATGTAGGTCAGATCCAGCATCCGAAGCAAGTCTGGTAGCGTACACCCCTAGATGCATCATCCATGCAAGTTTGGTTCTGATAGGGCTTATAGTTACTTGGGAATGGACTTGCTCCTAAACCTTTAACCTGGGACGCCGACGCCAACGCCAACGCCGGGGTATAGCATAAGCTCTTCGCGACTTCGTTGAGGTGAGCTAAAAAGGATGCACACATTCTCTATCCACCTTGAATAAAGGTCTCTCCTGAGACAGAAGATTTGTGTTTTAATGGTCGCCATGCTAATTTTTGAAAAGGATATCATTATCCTACCATTCTGTTGCCGAGATATGACTATTTCTGACAAATGAACTGTTCTTGTCATGAAAATTAACTCACATGGAAAGAAATATAAAACTCAGAAAAATCTTTCAATTTTTGTGACAGAACGCTACGGAGGGGGTCACGTGACCGCCAATATCACGTGATTCGCGCATGCGCAGAACGGTGATTGATGTGCATTAAAATCAGGGAGGATTAATTTAAATTAAAAAAGGATTAATATAATCAACATTAAAACCAAATATTGTTTCTTGTTTGGAAGTTATTCAATTAGTTTGCGAACTTTTTGATCACCCCTCGTACATAGGTTAGAGTCTGTTTTACCTATCTTAAACATAAGACTATTGCCCACAGGTTTTATTACTGATTTATTTATAATATCATACATAGGCTTTGATCCTTTATGGTTAATACAAAGACTTTGATATTACATGGAATATCTGGTTTATGAATAAATCCATTTCTACAAAAGTTATACTTCTTTATATGTGCAAGTATTGCTTGCCGTATGCCTGTATAAGCTAATTGATTAATTTTCACATCATAATTGTGTTGAATATTGTCTAATGATAGGAAGTTACTATTCTTATGTTAAAGATCATATACATATTTTATTCCCTTTACATACCAGGACTTGTGGAATATTGTTTGATTTTCAATTTTGGAAATTGTTGTTATACCATAAAGGTTGACAGGCATATTCTTGCCAATTTCTTATCTATATTTCTTGGAAAGCTTTCAGAACATCTCTCCAAAAATTATTTTGTACAGTTCCTTGTAAATGTGACACATATTCTGATCCTGTATTTAAAAGTTTATCAATCTCAAAACTATTTTCCAATAAATTTTTCCACTTTGAGTTATTGTTATAAATTATTTTTCTTATCCATGTAGATTTTAAAGCTGTTATGTAAGACACAATATTCATCATTTTTAATCCTCCCTGTGCATACTTCTGAGTAACAACTTTTCTTTTTATTTTGTCTACAATTGATTTCCATAAAAAGTTAAAAATCAATTTGTTTTGATCTTTTATAACACCTATGGGTGGGTTTGGTAAAGTAATGAATAAATGATTAAGCTGTGATATAATTAATGATTTAATCAATGTGATTCTTCCAATAGAGTTAAGTTTCTCTTTTTCCATTACTTTATGATAGTCTTAATTTTAACCAGTTTCTTGTCATAGTTTAGTTTTGTGATTTTTGCTAAGTCAACATCATAATAAATGCCTAAAAGTTTAAAGTTCGTTGTCAATTGAAATTTCAGATCAGGACATAGTCTATCCTTCGAATACTTCTTACTTTCAATCCAAACAATTTGGGTTTTTGATTGGTTGATTTTAAGACTTGACATTTTATAAAATTCTTCTAATTCTATAATCATTGTCGCCTTTAGTGATTTTTCAGAGCCGTCAAGAATTATCATTGTGTCATCTGCATATTGAGACATTAAGTACTCTGTGTCATTAATCTTAATTCCTTTGATATTCTCATTATTTCTTATTTTAATCGACAGTATCTCAGCACATAAGAGAAATATATAAGGAGAAATTGGGTCACTCTGTCGACAGCCCCGTCCTAACTTTATGAAATTAGTTAAAATTCCTGCCTGAGACACACAAGAAACTATTTTATTTTGAAAAATGTTTATCCAGTTACAAAAACTTGGTCCAAAGTTAAAAAATTCCAATGTTTCTTGAATAAAAGTTCATGACACAGAGTTCCTGCACTACCCAATGTCCTTAGCGCGAATAAATAAATAAATAAATAAAAAACGTAAAGCATAAAAGGCTTTCAGTTTGCCGAAAACTTTCAAAGAAACAAAAAATAACTCTGCAATTCTTTATATCGACCAAAACTGCGCAAAGTCTATATAGTTTCAACCAGACGCTCGGCTGTCTCCGTAAGCTCCGTCGAGCTCCATGACGTCGTGTGTCGTCACAGGTAGTCGAGACGTCTCGTGCGGCTTGATGTTTGAAGTGGCTGATAAATTTTAAAGTTTTTTCGATGGTACAACTGCGCTCACACCAACGGTCACTCCGTAAAACATATTAACTTCATTGTTAAGTTTGGTTATTAACTCTGACAAATTCTCATAGAATTCTGGAGAATCTTCATTTGGCCCATATTATGCATATTAGACTAATTTTCCTATTTTCAACCGTTAAGTTTAATGCAAGAAAATTCCCAGAATTATCTAGGATTTGATCAAGGACAACATAATCAAAATTATTGTTAAATAAAATCGCTATTCCTCTAGATTTTGAAGTGTATGAGCTAAAACGAGCTTCATAACCCCATTCATTTCTTATATCTATTTTTGTTCCATTTCATCAGTAAAAATGTGTATCACTCAAGCATAGAATATTACACTTCTGTTGTCGGAAGTTCTGAAAAACATCTTTTCTTTTTTTCGTATTGTTCAACCCCTGGCAGTTAGCGGATATTATTTTAATTTCTGACATATATTTCATTCTTTTCAAGAAAATTTGATTCAAAAGGCCTGTGTTGAAAATAAACACCCCTCATCATCCGCGAGTAGATGGTTAGTTAGATGATTGATTGATTGTATACTGTTTAACGTCCCTCTCCAGAATATTTCACTGATATGGAGACGTCACCATTGCCGGTGAAGGGCTGCAAATTTAGGCCTATGCTCGGCACTTACGGCCTTTGAGCAGGGAGGGATCTTTATCGTGCCACACCTGCTGTGACACGGGGCCTCGGTTTATACGGTCTCATCCGAAGGACCGCCCCATTTAGTCGCCTTTTACGACAAGCAAGGGGGTACTGAGGACCTATTCTAACCCGGATCCCCACGGGGCTGGTTAGTTAGAAAGCACAAAGAGATAGAAAAAGAAAGGAATAAAAGGAGACAGAAAAAGAAGAAGTTGTTATTATGAGGTATGTTCATTGTTAAATTTGGTCAAAGAAGAGCGAAAAGTTTAGATAAAGCAAAATAAACGTACATGTTACTTGATCATGATGATGGAGTAAACAAAAATATTGCACGGTAGTGAAGATCATACATACACTAGTAAAGAATGGTGAAAAGCACCAAGCGTCCGCAAAAATATTGAAGCATTTTAAATTATTTCAACAATAGTCAAAAATACTTTTGAGGGTTTCATGACGTATTTTTAACCTAATGAAGAAAAGTGTAAAATTTTTATTGCAAAAACGTATCATTTACTAATGAGTGACACATATTGTATATCAACAAAAATGTCGATGCAAATCTTCAATTTGAAAAACTTATAAACGCAGAATGAATTTGTTATTAAATATGATCACCAGAAGATTTTATCTTTCAGTGTTGCACGTAAATGAGAGGAATTTTAGCGACATTTTCAAGTGTTCACATTTTTTTCAATACAGATGCAAATGCAAATATAAAACACAAATGCTACATGTACATTTAGAGCTTAAATTTCATCGGAAAACTCGATTAACATCTCTCTTCCAATAAATTGCAATTTATACGCAAACACTACCTCTTATAGATTCCTACAAAGCGACGGGGAAAGAAAATAATTTTACACGCAAAAATATTTTCTTGCAATTTCGTGTACAGTACTGTAAGTGAAATTGATTGATCTTTTGACATACCAAGATAATGTAATGCTTGAAAAAAAAGGCATGAAACAATGTTGAATTTCATATCGCAACGGGGTTATCATATTCAGGACTCACATACTTTTGACAACTGTGCTCGACCTAGCGCTATCGCACTGTCAAAATATCGCTTAAAATTAAATACAACAGGACATTTTAA
The DNA here is from genome assembly GCA_003671525.1 of Saccostrea glomerata. Lineage (NCBI taxonomy): Eukaryota > Metazoa > Mollusca > Bivalvia > Ostreida > Ostreidae > Saccostrea > Saccostrea glomerata. The sequence goes on from PRKT01000706.1 coordinate 153,409, forward strand.
ATTAAAAAAATTCTGACGAATTTCAAATCAATATGCTTAGCGCTTCCCAGTACTTTCAGTACTTTGATTTTATAGAGTTTTTCTACACCGTGTATATCCCAACATGCGGGGTGTATACTACGTTGTGCGCGGGGTGTATGCTTCCGAAGCGAGAGAAGGGGGGTCGAGGTACGTTCTTTGTCCGTTTTCTCAACTTACAGATATTTTTATTGTTTGATAAATCTAGAAGGTGTCCAGTGGATTCAGAGGTATCCATATATTCCTTAGATAATGCTTTCTTCCGTAGGCACATGTTTTCTGGCGAAAAATATCCGTAAGTTGAGAAAACGGACAAAGAACGTACCTCGACCCCCTTTCTCTCGCTTCGGAAGCATACATCCCGCATGTTGGGATATACACGGTGTTCTACCTCTGTCACCGAGCATGTATACACTTTTTCCAGTGGCGAATATTTCTGATCCGCTAATCTTAGTTGGTTCCGTGCATTCTACCTTAAAGTCATGAAGGATTTGTATTTCATCGACGGGGATCTGAAGGGCATCAGCTGCCTCAAGTTTGGGAATCGGATCCTGATACCGTTTACCGTCCGGCATTACAACACCCCCCTTCTCAATCTTAGTTTTAATGTTTTGTTTTCGCATTGAATCTGAGATTGCATACAGACGTTTACGCTCCTCCACTACAGAAGCTGGTTCTTGGGTTGTTATAAAGAATGGGAGGTTTACATTTTCACTTTTTTTAGCCTTCTGGGCCCGGAGTAATTCATCTTTTTTAGTGTGATCCCTCAGTTTTCCCTTTATTGACACAGGTCTCGAATTGACAACTCCCCTCACACTGTTTCTGTGAATACGTACAAAGTCAACCTCTACACCTAGAGTTTCCAATAGAACTTCGGGAACACGTTTATTTAGGTTTTCACCCTAGGTGTATGCAAAATTGTTTATAAGGATGTTCCCCAGCATTGATCTGGAGCGTAAATCAGTAATTTCTGATTCCATATGATTTATTTTCCTGTCCATTTTAATAAGCATCACATGTACCAAATCTACTTCTCGTCTTAACTGAGTATTTTCCGATCGAATGAAATACTCTCACACTGTTCTGCTACATATTTTAGATTAGACGAGATCCCTTCTATACTCTTTTTTTTTTACCAAATTCACGGAGCTGATTTTTTTACACGGCCATTTCACTGACTAGTCACGTGACCTCCTTGTGAGGAAGAGTTATCTTTCTTCTAAATATATTTTCATGTGATAAAAAACCCGTTATATTAATAAACTTAAATTCTGTATTTATTATGTGATATAAGTAATGATTTAATCAATGTGATTCTTCCAACAGGAGTTAAGATTCTCTTTTTCCATTGCTCTATGATGGTCTTAATTTTAACAAGTTTTTTTGTCATAGTTCAATTTTGTGATTTTTTCTACGTCAACATCAAAATAAATGCCTAAAAGTTTAAAGTTTGTTGTCCATTGAAATTTCAGATCAGGACAGAGTCTAGCCTCTGAATACTTCTTACTTCCAATCCAAACAATTTGGGTTTTTGATTGGTTGATTTTAAGACTTGACATTTCTTCAAATTCTATAATCATTGTCGCCCTTAGTGATTTTTCAGAGCCGTCAAGAACTATCATTGTGTCATCTGCATATTGTGACATTAAGTACTCTGTGTCATTAGTCCTAATTCCTTTGATATTCTCATTATTTCTTATTTCAATAAACAGTATTTCTGCACATAAGAGAAATATATAAGGAGAAATTGGGTCATCCACGTCCTAACTTGAAGATGTCAGATAAAATTCCTGCCTGAGACACACATGAAACTATATTATTTTGAAAATTGTTTATTCAGTTACAAAACCTAAATTGGTCTAAAGTTAAAAAATTCCCATGTTTCTTGAATAAAAGTCCATGACACAGAGTCAAAGGCTTTCTTAAAATCTATCATGACTAATGTTCTAGGAATATCATGCAATTCTGTGTAGTGCATCAGATGGTATACAAGACGTGTATTCTCTCCAACGTATCTCCCAGATATAAAACCTGTTTGATCTGAACTATTTTGGTTAAAACTTGTTTTAATCTGTTTGCTATACATCTTGATCCAATTTTATAAATTATGTTAAGCAGTGATATTGGCCTCCAATTGCTTAGATGAAATTTACTTTTTCCTTCTTTTGGTATGCAGGTAATTATTCCTTGTTTTTGTGTGGAAGAAATTTCACCTATTTCATAACCATAATTCAAAGAGCCTACTACAAAATGACCCAAATTTCTCCAGAATACTTTTAAAAATTCTGCTGTGCAGCCATCTCTACCTGGACTTTTGTTATTAGACATTGTCTTTAATACTGATATATTAGGCTTCACTATATGAGATGACACCTTCCAACTGAAAACGTTCAGTGTCATCTAATTTAGGGACATTGTATTCTTCAAGGGATTCTTTAAGGTTCAAATTAAGATCCTCTAATGTTTGAGGTGAGTATAATGTTTTGTAAAATTTTTCAACTTCTTCTAGAATTTCAGATTGTTTTGTTATTTCCCTTTCTTTGTTATTTTCACTTTTAATAATTTTTGGTATTATCTTATTTGTAAATTTTCAAGATTTAAAAAATTACTTGTTGGTTTTTCCCCTTCACTTATCTATTTTGCCCTTAACCTTATCATATTCCCCATAAGCTTGTGTTGCCTTATTGATTCTAATGCCTTTTCTTCTCTGCAATAATAGTTACATTGTTGTCATAATTTTTTTCCCAGTTCAATAATTTCATCACTGAAGTCTTTCTAATTTTTTACCCTTTCCTTTTTGATATAGCTTGCATATGAAATTGTTTTTGCTCTTATCTCCATTAAGAGTGAATGACTCTAAAAATAATTGGTCATTTATAGTAAATTGTATTTCAGCAAGCGTCATTAAAAACAAGCAATGCATATTGTGTTTTAACATGATTAATAACATTATTTATGATTTCAATATACTTTGGGTCTTTTAAAAGATAATTATTAAATTTCCATAAACCCTTTCCATGTATGAAATCATTGAACTTAAGGGTCAGTAAAATTGGTGAATGGTCTGATTTATAACTTCACAGTTCTGTATATCTCGATCAGTCACCAATGAGTTGGATACAAGAGCAAAGTCTAAGCATGCTTGTTTCAGATGGTTTGGTTTTCTCCAAGTAAATCTTGCTTCCTGGTGGAACTCTCTATAGATATCTATTAAATTACGACAATCTATTTGTTCAAGTAATTTCTCTCTGGCTTTTGGGTTATTAACATGTAAGTAATTGAAATAATCTTTGTTTGGGTCTAATACTAGATTAAAATCATCAACAATAATAACTTCATTGTCAAGTTTCCTTATTAACTCTTGACAAATTCTCATAGAATTCTGGAGAATCTTCATTTGGCCCATATATGCATATCAGACTAATTTTCCAATTTTCAACCGTCAAGTTTAATGCAAGAAAATTCCCAGAAATATCTGGGATTTGATCATGGACTACAAATTCAAAATTATTGTTAAATAAAATAGCTATTCACAACAATTTTACTTGCATATTTTTCTGAAAGGCCCACACGTGTTTTGAGCATGTGTTACTTTCAAACTGAATGGAATATTTGTGTATTTATGTCAGGCGTAAAGAAGTCAAATGGCGAAGAGGCGACCTAATTCAAGTGATGCTTCATTTGTCGGTGATAGGACCGTTTAAACGAATTCCCACTTTTCAGTATGGCCTCCACTCTGACTCTCCTCCGCACAAGTCATAATATAAAAGCGGGTGTTAGATTCAGAGGAATCTCGGATTATTTTCCACGTGGCGAATATTTCTCATCAGCTAATCTTATTTGGTTCTGTGCATTCTACCCTATAGTCATCAAGGATTTGTATTTCATCGAAGGGGATCTGAAAGGCATCAGCAGCCTCAAGTTTGGGAATTGGATCCTGATACCGTTTACCGTCCAGCATTACAACACTCCCCTTCTCAATCTTAGTCTAGTCCCTCACACTGTTTTTGTGAATACGTACAAAGTCAACCTCTACACCTAGAGTTTCCAATAGAACTTCAGGAACACGTTTATTTAAGTTTTCACCCTGGGTGTATGCAAAATTGTGTATAAGGATGTTCTCCCGAATTGATCTGGAGCGTAAATCAGTAATTTCTGATTCCATATGATTTATTTTCCTGTCCATTTTAATAAGCATGGCATGTAACAAATCTACTTCTCACCTTAACTGAGTATTTTCCGATCGAATGAAATACATTTCTTCATAATTACTCTCAGACTGTTCAGCTACATATTTTAGATTAGACGAGATCCCTTCTACATCTCTTGCAAATTCTTAAACGCCTCTATGGATACCTCTTTGTCAACGTTACCTTTCTCGCCTGAGCACTTTTCAGTCTTTTCAAGGTCACCTGTACTTCCCGTTAGGGAGGCCTTTGTTTTCAAATTCAATGTCATTTTGGTCCAGATTTGGTGAATTTTCTCATACAAAAGATATCTCCTTAAAGTCTTTCCTTCCAAAAACAACCTGGACAAGAATCTTTTTGCAAATCACAGTCTTATATAACTCTTTTTTGACCAAATTCATGGAGCTGATTTTTTACACGACCATTTCACTGACCAGTCACGTGACCCTCTCCAGACATACATACACATAAGAAT